>CM053624.1:9405658-9435349 GCA_028646595.1 Phalanger gymnotis | reverse complement strand
AGGCAGAAAATAGGCATATACACGTAAAATCATTCTATGCATTCGTCTATCAGCTCTTTCTCTGGATGCAGATAGTATCTTTCTCCATGTGTCCTTTATAGTTATTCGGAATATTTATAATAGATACAATAACTTCTTGGCTCAAAGTTAATCATAAAAGAGCATGGCTGTTACTGTATACAGTGTTCTCTTGGTTCCGCTCACTTTGCTCTTCATTATTTTGTGCAAGTCTTTCCACGTTTTTCTGAGATCATTGAGCTCAGCATTTCTTAGAGCATAGTCGTATTCATTGCAATCGTATATCACAGCTTGTTCAGCCATTCTAACACGACAAAAGAGGAAAGTGATAAATGTTGGAGAAGACATGGGAAAGTTGGAACACTAAGTCATTGTTGGTGGAGCTGTGAACTAATCCAACCATTCTGGAGAGCAATTTGGAACTATGGCCAAAGGGCTATAAACATGTACGTACCCTTTGACCCGGCAATACCACTTCTAAGACTGTATCCCGAAGAGATCATAAAAATGGGAAAAGACCCATGTGTACAAAAATATTTACAGCAGCTCTTTTTTTGTGGTGGCCAAGAACTGGAAGTTTAGGGGCTGGTCATCAATTGGGGAATGGCTGAGCAAGTTGTGGTATATGAATGTAATGGAATACTATTGTGCTGTAAGAAATGATGAACAGGCAGACTTCAGAATAACCTGGAAAGACTTATACACTGATGCTGAGTGAAGTGAGAAGAACCAGGAGAGCATTGTACACAGTAACAGCCACATTGTGCAATGACTAATTTTGTTAGATGTAGCTCTTCTCAGCAATGCAAAGACCTAAAACAATTCCAAAGGATGCATGATGGAAAATGCCATCCACATCCAGAGAAAGAACTGAGGAGTCTGAATGCAGGGTGAAGCAGACTATTTTCTTTTTCCTTTGTTTTGTTTTGTGTTTTTCTTTCTCATGGTTACTCCCATTCATTATAATTCTTCTATATAACAGGACTAATGTGAAAGTATGTTTAATAGGAATGTATATGTAGAGCCTACATCAGATTGCATGCCATCTTGGGGAGGGAGGGGGAGAAAATTTAAAACTTATGGAAGTGAATGTTGAAAACTAAAAACAAATAAATTGAGTCAAAGAAAAAAAAACCAACTTGTTGAACCATTCCCCAATTGATGGGCATTCTTGAAATTTCCAGTTCTTTGCCACCACAAAGAAAGCTGGTATAAACATTTTAGAAATATAGGTTCTTTTCCTTTTTCCTTAATTATCTCTGGAAAAAGACCAAGTAGTGGTATTGCTGAGTCAAAGATAGTTTAATGACTCTTTGGGTATAATTCCAGATTGGTCTCCAAAATGGTTGGATCATTTTACAATTCCACCAACAACGAATTACTGTCCCAATTTTTCCACACTCCTTCAACGTTTGTCACTTTCTCTATTCTATCATTTTAGCCAATCTGGTAGGTATAAAATGATATCTCAAAGTTTTTTTATGTGCATTTCTTTAATTAATAATGATTAGGAGCATTTTTATGTGACTATAAATTATTTTGATTTCTTCCTTTGAAAGCTGCCTATTCATATCCTTTGACCATTTATCAATTGGGGAATGACTTATATTCTTATAGATTTGACAAAGTTCTTTATATATTTTAGATATGAGGCCTTTATCTGATAAACTTTCTGTAAATTCTCCCCCTTCTTCAATTTTCTGCTTTCCTTCTAATCTTGGCTATATTTATTTTATTTGGACAAAACCTTTTTAATTTAATGTAATCAAAATTATCCATTTTACTACTAACTTTGCTCTCTACCTCTTGTTTATTCACAAATTATTCACCTATCCATAAGTCTGATAATATGTTCCACATTCTTCTAATTTTCTTATGTATCTCTATACCTAGGTCATGTATCTATTTTGACTGTATTGTGTTAAATGATGTGAATTATTGCTCCATGTCCAGTTTCTGCAATACTGCTTTCCAGTTTTCCCAACAATTTTTACCAAATAATGAGTTCTTTTCCCAAAATCTCAAGCCTTTATACTTGTCAAATATAAGGTTATTGTGTTCATTTGCTGCTGTAAATTGCACGTCTACTCTATTCCATTGATCTACCTTTCTATTTCTTAGCCAGTACTAGATAGTTTTAATAATTATTGCCTCATAATACAGTTTAATATTTGGTACTGCTAAACCTCCTTCTTTTAGACTTTTTTCATTTTCCTTTGATATTCTGGACTTTTTGTCTTTCCAAATGAATTTTGTTGGCATTTTTTCTAATTCAGTAAAATGATTTTTTTGGTAATTTAATTGGGATGGTGTTGAATATATAAATTAGTTTGGGTAAAATTGTCATTTTTATTGTTTTGACCCTGCACCCATGAATAATTAATATTTCTCCAATCATTCAAATCTGATTTTATTTGTATAAAAATTTTTTAAAAAATAATTTTGTTTATATAGTTCCCTTTGGCAGGCATACCCTCAGGTATTTTATAATGTCTAGAATTACTTTAAGTGAGATTTTTGAGAACTCTCTCTTCTTGCAGAGCTTTGTTTGCGATCTATAGGAACGCTGGTGCTTTATGCGGATTTACTTTATATCCTGCTACTTTGCTATAATTATTAATTATTTCGACTAACTTTTTAGTTGAGTCTTTGGGATTTTCCAAGAATATCATCATATTGTCTTCAAAAAGAGGTAGTTTTATCACCTCATTCCCTATTCCAGTTCCTTCAGTTTCTTTTTCTTCTCTTATTTCTGATACAATATTGAATAATCTTGGTGACAAAGAGCATCCTTGTTTCACTGATTTTACTGGGAAGGCCTCTAGTCTATCCCCATTGCAAATAATGTTTGCTGATGGCTTTAGATAAATTTTTTAAATCAGTTTTTTAATTAACATTTACCATGTTTTTAATGCATGTTGGAAAATGGTGGAGTAGGTCAGAAATTTCCAGGCTCTCCAGATTTCCTCCACAAACATACAGAAAATTTCCGCAAAATGAAAGTAGAACAGCAAAAATAAAGGGATAAAGCAGTTGTCTTAAGGTGTCTTGAGAGGACCTCAGAGAAGACTCCAGGGCCTGCGGTTTGGTCTGAGTAAAGTGTAAAGTGTAAACACCGTTAGGTCGACTCAACTAAACCAACAGTCGGCCCTGAGGGAAGCAGACGAGGCCTCAAAAAATTTCACCCCAGATTTCACGTCATTCACAGCCTCAGGAGCTTTCACCTCACTAAGGCTGACCTGATAAATTTTCATCTAAAGACCTAATAGTTTAATGGGCGTTGGTTTTGTGCCCTGGTCATCTCCAAACCAGGGCTCCTGTACTCTAGCTTACTCTTCCTCACATCTTCGGGGTTTGGGCTCTGGCTGTTAACCCCTTGGTCTCCAGGCTAACCTGTCTAACCTGGTCCTCTAGGCTCCCTGGGTCAGGGAAGGGTCCTTTAGGATCTTTGTCCCCACAGAGATAGACATATAGCAGGGACTTTGGAAATCAGTGTTACTGGGTGGATGCAAGGCTCCACTCCACTCACAACTGCTCCTGGCATTATCTTTCTCTTGGTTTCTGAGAGGCAGGGTGGTATAAGGGTTAGAGCGTTGGCTTTGGAGTCAGTAAGACTTGGGTTCAATTCCGTCCTATGTCACATGCTGGGCAAGCGGCTTAATCTCTCGTTGCCCCAGGCAACTCTCATCGCAAAGCAAGTAGGAGTTTCCTCACTAGGGGTTCCCTCAACCAATGAAACCACAATTTCTCCCCTCAAAGGGGAAAAAAATTCTGTATCAGGACAGGGCACTCCCCTCGTCCTCAGGAGGCAATGGGGCACCCGTGGGCTAACCTGTGCTCGGCTAGGTGGGTAAGCTTGGGTAAGCCTGACCTGCTGCCTCTAGGTGTTCCCTTGGTGACCTGGAATCATGAAAGTTTGTCCACCTTCCCAGGTGGAAGTAGCTTCTCCTTTGCCCAGGATGGTCCCGTCTCCAGCCTCTGGAAAGACCACTGAGCAGGAGACCCCTGGGTTTGACGTCGGGCTCTGCCATGGTTTTTAGCCACACAGCTTGTGGACAAGCTGCTCCTCTCTCTGAGCTTTGGCTACCTCTTGGGTAGAATGAGATCCTTCTAGTTCTCAAGGCTGGACCCCTACGAACCGGGGGTGGGTAGTGGGTGACCGACTGTTGTGTACAGTCAACGGTATAAGCAGGCCAGTTTGACTGGCACATGGAGCTCACAAGAGGGAGTAAAGCATGGGAACTATAAAGGCCTTCAAAGTCTACGTGTGCTCCTAGGGGTGATAGGGAGCCCCTGAAGCTTCCTGACCAGGGGAGTGGCATCACCACACCTGGGTCTTAGGGATATCGTTTGGGTAGTTGCAGGGGGTGGATGGATGGGAGAGGGGAGGAGTCAGGTGCAGGGAGACTAAGTAGGAAGCTTTTACAATTATTTTCCCTGAGGCGATGATGAGGTCCTGAGGGTTAAGACAGGAGACAAGAGATATTTGGAGGTAGAACTGATAAGCCATAAAGACTGACCACAAGAAAATGGTAGCCACCTGCCTCAGAGAGGACAAGGACAGAGCTCCTAAGACTGGAGACCCAGGAGGTAAGAGCTGGGATCTGAGCGGAGGCCTCTGGGCTGGCGATCCTGGGCTCTCCTTCGTACACTGCCGGGGGCTTTGGATCCGGGCACCGTTTCAGACTCACTCGACAGCATATGTTTCAGGGCCATTCTGTATTTCTCGATTTTATTGCCTGTGACTTCTGGTTACTGTGGACATTCTTGCCTTGGGCTGACTCCACCGGAGGCTGCTGGCTGTCGGGCAGATGGATGCACAGACCAGTGAGCCCACAGGCTTTTCTGTCTGCTTGGCCAAAAGGGGCTTCAGGGGAAACCACTGATTTCTGCCATTTGTCACACAAACAAGTTATAAAATATTCATGTGTCCTAGAACCCCAACTCCTGCCCCACCCAAGGCTTGCCTGTGAAATCTGACTTTTTAGAAAGTTGCCAATTTCAACTGCCCTCTTGGGCCAGAAGGTAGATGGAGAGTGACAGGGAGGGGAGTGGATGCCCCCAGGGAGGTGGCCCAGTTTTAAGTTCATGAAATGAGAGATGGACCTTTCCTCCCTAAGAGGGGGAAACCAGAGTGGGAGACAGGCTGTTTGGCCTTCTCTTATGGTGGCTTCCATCTTGGGGCCATTCAGGGAGAAGGCCTGGGACATAGAGACCCTGTACCCATTCCTCCTCAAAATGATGTAAGGATGGGATCCATGGGCTGGAAGGGTTCCACTTGTGTTTGCAGCTGTTATCCAGTATTTGGAGGGCCTGGGGGTTACAGCTGTCTGAATCAAACTGGAGAGGAGGCCAGACTTTGTTTTTTGTTTTAAGGATAAATAATACCCAGTCCTTCTCTCATGGACCTCACAGTCTAATGGGCAGATGACACCAACCCAGTTATTGGGGAGGCTGTGTGGAAAGAGCAGCTCTGGATGCATATTCAACCTTAGACGCTTACTACCTGTATGACATTTGACAAATCCATTCACTGTCTGCACCTCAATGTCTTCATCTGTAAAATAGGTTAGCAGCCTTTATCGGCTTATGAGGTCCCTCCAGCTCTAGACTTACAACTCCAGGAAAAAGTCCATCACGTTATTTAGGAAGTGCATTAGGAGGGTGTAAAGCCAAATATAAGGGAGTGGGTGCTATGGAAGTCTGAGGGGGAAGGTCATGACTGACAAGGAGGATGAGGGAAGGCTGATAGGAGTTGGAAGGGGGCAAACACAGAGGGCTGCTGTGTCAGTCAGAGGGACCAGGCGGAGCAAAGGTGCGATGGCCAGAGAATTGCAGGGCTGGCTTCAGAAAGAGAGTGGGGGCATGGAGGGAAAAAAGTGAGTCAAGGCTGCCAAGGCTGGGTGGCAGAAGTGGGTTTTTAGGGCCCCAGTGAGAACCTATTTCCACTAACAAATGTGACGGCCTACTTTACAGTGAAATTCAAGGTAATATTAATTGATTTTAATTTAAAACCTTTCTACTCTTCTTCATAATGCCCCAAGCATGGGATTTCTCCAGCTGCTGAAACAATGCCTTCCAAATGAAGTCCTTTGTGACTGCTCCGCTTTTCCATGCCCCCTTCCATTTATCTTGTAGTTAAGCGTATCTATATCTTCCACATACTTGTTATGTTTTTGTTTAGTCATTTCAGTCATGACCAACTCTTCATGACCCCATTTGGGGTTTTCTTGGCAAATACACCGGAGTAGTTTGCCATTTCTTTCTCCAGCTTATTTTACAGATGAGGAAGCTGAGGCAAATAGGGCGAAGTGACTTGCCCAGGGTCACCCAGCTAGTGTGTATCTAAGGCTGGATTTGAACTAATAAAGATGAGTCTTTACAGCTCTATAGTGGCCACCATGATAATGCTGCCTCTGACAGTTACATATGTGTGAGTACATACACTCATAATTCATTTCACCTGAAGTCCTCAAGCCAAATTTCAACAACCACTTGTCAGGTATGTTTGGGGGTGGGAAGGATTCATTTCATCTGCACAGGTTGGACTCCAGAGCTGCTGAGGTCTTTGCTGCGATTCTGACCTGGCTATTCTAGTCCAAGAATGATCATTTGCCCTATTTTCAGTTTGCTTATTTTCAAAGGAAGAGTTAAAAATGATGGCCGTAATAAAAGCCTTCTCCTTTTTTTGCTCAATAAAAGTCTTTAAAAATTAACTTCATTTTCTTAACTTGATAATCATTATTTCATTAACAAAATGAATAATGTCTGGCAACATAATACAAGCCTTTTAATAAAAAAAATTTATTTTTAACGAATAAGACTAACTTAATAAAATATGTTTTTAAAAGAAAATAATAATGCATTTATGATCACGGCCTGAATTAAAATCGACTCTGAGCTTGGGCAGGTCATGCTGGTCAGTTCTCAGACCGGACGGCCAAAGAGCGAAGTCTCAAACGTCCTCACTCAGTCTCAGACAGTGAGGACACTATGGGCCTGGGAGGGGAAGAGCTGGATTTGATACTGTCCTGTACTAACAACTATCTGGACGATCTTGGACCAGTGCCTTCTTTTCCTTGTTTTTCTCACTGGTAAAACGAATGGCTCAGATTGGGTGATTTCCAAGGCCCCTCGGGGCTGGAGGTCTGATGATGGACCATTGCAAGCATGCATGAGGGAGAAGGATAAATCTCATGACCTGTATTGGTTTAACTTACACAAAGGAAGAAAAGGTCCAGGGGCCCAAAGGACAGCCTGGCTGCCCCCAGAGCTGTAACTAGCAGTTGTGCCCAGGGCGAGTAACAGAAAACTCTGACCCTCTGGTGGGGCAGAGAGCTTCCCCACCTCCCATATTGTAGGAGAGGCACTCCAGTGATCCTGGACAGAATCACCAAGGGCCAGAGGGGCTGACCTCAGAGATGGTCCAATCCCCTCCTTTTCCAGATGAGGAAACTGAGGCCTAGACTGACCTGAGGCCACATGGCAGTAAGCTAGGATTAGAACTCATGCCCTTGGCACACTTAGCAAGGAACTATCCTGTTGCTTTTCATTTACAGTTGATGGCAGCTGAGGCTGAGGGAGGAGCTGTGACTTGCCCAGGGTCACACCAAGTTAGTGAATGGCAGAGCTGGAATTCAAACATAGCCTTCCTGCCTTCAAGGCCAATGGTCTCAACTCCAGCCCCCTACTCTTGATTGCACCCCTATGGCCCTGAGCATCCCCAATGCCCATCTTCCTCTGTGGCTTTTTTTCTAGCAGAGGGTTAAGGAGTTTTTGGGAGACTGGGCTTTGAAGACTCGGCTCTTGCCAAGACATAGCCAACCAGTGATGTGTCTGCTGCTCTGGCAAAGGGGGTGGGGGAGTGGAGGAGGGGAGAGGTTGGACCTGCCAGCTGTCGTCCCAGCTGCTGTCCTGCCTCACCAAGAGCCTCCTTTGACCCCCAAGGCCATGCACCCTGAGTTTCATAACTGGGATAGTTGGGTAATGGGATCCCACACTGTCCAGGAAACTACCTCAGGTAGCTTGTAGGAGAGAACCAGGACTAAGGGTACCATGGAAAGAGGGTCAGGGAAGTTACTGCTGTGACTTCTGGTAAATCACTTAACTTTTCTGGCCTCAGTTTCCTCATTTGTAAAATGAAATGGTTGGACTTGATGGCCTTTGAGCTACAAGACTAGGTTCCTGCTCAGAGCCAACAAAGGTGGGGGGAGTTCTGGCTGCATAATAGGCCACATTCTGCCTCTTCTGGGATGGGGGGGATTATTGCGCCCCTCCCAGCTATTCCCATTGGAAGGTAATGGTGGTCTCTGATCTGTCAGAACAACGATGGTTATTTTTTTTTTTCTTCTGAGCTGTGTGGGTCTTGCAGTGCGACCAGGATTTGACCAGGTATTTGACCAAGAGTCCAATACCCTCCATTCTTCTCTGGGACCTTTTCAGATCACTAATAGCAAACACATGGTCCTCCTGGGTGCCTCGCCGTGCCTGAGGGGCTGGGAGCCCCTGTTCCCATCCAGTACAAGTCTGGGCTCAGGGCCAGCCTGAGAGGGACATGGCCTTTCAGTTAGAGCCGTCGCCGCCGGCCTCTTATGGGATGCCCTGATTCAGAGGCTCTCTGAAAGGAAGTGAGCTCAGCCTCTCACGGACCGACTTCCATTCGCATGGCTGTTTAGCCAGCTTCCTAATTGAAGTGGGAAGGAATGGGAAAAGTGTGTAGGCGAGCAAACGGAATTTCTTAGTTAGGATTTCGGAGTGGGGCGGCGCTGCCAAGTCCTCCCCCAGATTTTCTCTCCTTCCTCTCCTTTTCCACAGCTAACACCCTCATCAAAGACCTCATCTCTTGGAATGAAAATGGATCCTTCAGATATGGTGGGAAGACCCTGGTCAAGGAACAACCCATGGAGTGGAAACCTGACAAGAGAGAGGCAGAGGGGAGGAATATGGGGCAAGGCAGGGAAGGGCCAGGTCGCGGGGACATTGAATGCCAGAGACAAAAGTGGTGATTGTTATCAAGTCACCACTGATGTCTTTGGAGCAGATGGGCTGACCAGACCAGAGATGGGCTTATTTGGAGATAGCCTGGGATGAGTATAGACTGGGATCTCCTTGAAGGCATGGATATCACGTGCCTTTCTTAGTATTCCATACAATAGGCACTTAATATGTGCTAGCTGACTGACGGAGTAGAAGCTAATCTCAGAAGCAAAGCTGTGTGATCTCATCTTGAGAACACCCGGGAATAGAATGCAGGGTTGGGAGGGGGGAGGGCAGGACCAGTTGCCCATGACAACCAACCCAACTCCATCCTCATTGTTTTTTCACTTTGCATTAAATTTATATCACATCAGACTTCACGTCTTTATGTGTTACCTTCTAATTGGTTCCCATCCTGCGCTTTTCTTCCTAATCAAACTGTCAACTCTTCAAGGAGTTCCCCACTGTTCCTGCATCCTCCCAGCCTCTACTGCAATGCCAAACGCAGGCACAAGGTGCTCACTGAGTTCTTCGGAAGGAAGGCTGGGGGGCATCGGAGAATCTCAGACATACAAAAACTTTGACATTATACAGTCCAGTATATGCTGGAGCAGAAAACCCCATTGATAATGTCTTTGGCACCTAATGTGTGGATGCCCTCTGCTTCCAAGGTACCCATTTGTCTTGGGGACAAGCCTCAATTTGCCTCTTGCCAACTCCCCGCATCCTACTTCCAGTACTGCCCTTTGAGGCTGAGCTGAAGAAATCAAATCTCTTATTCACAGCCTTTCCAGCCAACTTGAAGGCAACGATTTTGTTACAGAGTCTTAGAACCCCAGAATTTCAGAGTTTCAGGGTTCCTCAGACCCCACTGAGTCTGACCTATACTCCTCCCCAAAACAGTCCTCATTACAACACATTCAGCAAGGGGCCATCTGGCTTTGTCTTGGAGGCTGCCAGTGGGGAGGGGCCAATGGTGTTACCTTGAAGACAGCTCATTCTGCTCTCACTGTCCAGAGATTTTTTCCTGACACAAAAGCTAACTTTTCCTCTTTGCTACTTGTACCCAACTAGCCCTAGTTCAGCCCCTTGGGACCAAGCTGGCCAAATGCGATGTCTTCTCCAGGTGCCAGCTCCCCAGCTCTCGAAGAGGTATGCCAATTAATCAACCAATCGAATCAATTGATTAATAGGCATTTATTTTAAGCACCTGCTATGTGTCTGACACTAAGAATGTAAACACAAAAAAAGAAACATGTCCCCCCAAGTCTTCTCCTCTCAGGCTGGTCATGCCCACTCTCTTCACCCCATCCCGATTTGGCCTCATAACTAGAAGCAATGGGAAAGGTTGGTATGCTGGTTCTCACACTCAGGGGTGTGGGAGATATTGGCCGGAACTAATATACGTTCTTATACATACTAAGCCCTCAGTAAATAAATACTGAATGCATATTCATTCAGAAGGCCTATGCTGAGTCGGGGGTGTATTTATTTCCAGGAATGGGAATGGGGTTTAGCAATGAGGGGGAATCACTCAAGCTTTGAAAGCTGCTGACAAGCGGATATGTTAGAAGGAAAATGCCCACGGAAGGAGGGATGACTCATTGGAGAAAAGTCGTCAGCACTCTCAGCTTGCTGAAATGCTAGCAGGGGTCTCTTCCTGCTCTGAGAGGGAGCCAGACAGCCTCACAGAATCATTAGCACCTTCTTCTGGTGCATAGATGGAAGGAGTTACCTGCTGTCTAACCAGTGATATGAGAGAGGGCCTATCATGGTGGATAGAGACCTGGGGTCAAGTCCAATCACTGACATACACACTGGCTGTGTGACCCTGAACAGGGTAGTGCTCTAGGTAACTTTTTAAGACTACATGCTGCAGAGGAGGTGCTGACCTACACTGGTGGAGGGTGTTTCCTCACCTGGGAGTTCTAATAATGAAATTCCATTTCCAGTCCTTCTCTCCAAAAGATGGCATCTTATTTATGATATTGCTCATGACCTGAAAGGGAAATTCTCAGAGAGGCTGCCATTGGGTATTGATCTGTGGTCATTGTAAAAGGTCCCACCAAGATTGGTTTGATAACGCATCACTCACATTATCAGGGTCATAAGGAACTTTCCTCACACCAATCCTGCAAAATTCCCATTTTACAAATGAGGAACCTTCAGCCTAGAGAAGTGTAGTGATTTGTCCTTGATGGTCGATAACAAGTCTCAGAGCTAGGGCTCAACCCCAGGTGTCTTGGTGCCCCTCTAGCATTCTTTCCTCTTTGTGACATTTTCGGCCCCGAAAAGAAATAGAGTGTGGTTTGATGGACAGAGGGTTGCATTTGGAGGTGGAGCATTTGGGTAGGAATCTCCACTCTAGCCCTTTGTAGCCGAGCCTCAGTTTCCTCATCTGTTCAAGAAGCAGGTAGGACCTGATGACTTCTGAGCCCCCTTCCAGCTCCAGATATGGTTCAACTCATAGAAGGAACATGGAGGCCAAATGGATGGGCCTTGGCAACTGATCATCATTGAAGGCTGAAGGTTTAGGGGTAGGTGATGACTCTAGCACTGATGTCAGAGAGTAAGTCTCAGAGACTGTTGCTGATACCCAGAATAGCCATTTTTTTTTGTGATGAGGAGGAAAAAGGCAGAGATCTGGGCCAACCACAGGGCGCTGGTGTCTGGCATTTCATCGAGTGGCACCCTCAGATCGTTGGGTCAATGCTTCAAATGGGCATTTTGGGACAGTCTGAAGACTCCCTGGATCGTTCTATGGAGACTTTGCTTCTGCAGAAATGGTGGAAGAATAACAAGTCACCGTGAATTGGGTGAAATTTCATAGAAATAAATGTAAGGTCCTGCAGTCGGCTTCAATGCAGGGTGATGGCCAGGAAGCAATTCATTTGGAAAAGACATGAGAATTTCAATGAACTGAAAACTCTATGTGAGTCAAAAAGAGGACTGAAGTCTGGCATCCAGAAGGGACAGCTCCATTAGAGCACTTTTTAGTTAGGCCAGCAACCTCACGCTTGCTAGTCTCTGACCCTCCGTTTCCCTATCTGTAAAATGGTCATACTAATAGCACCCACTTCTTGGTCTTGGGAGGGTCAAATGAGATGAAATATTGACAGGGCTTTACGAACCTAAAGCAACATATGATTATATGGAATTAGAACTATTACGTGTTATCATTGTGTTAATATACAATAACAATCATTAGCCAAGGAATCTTTCCTTTGATGTGTTTAGCCTATGCTGGTGCCCTTATTCCTTTTTCAAGCTCTCCCCAATAATTCCACCCTGCTGGCCTGGGACACAAAGGACTTTCTCCTCGATAGGGCAAATTCTTGTTCCATCATTGAGTCGCACCTTTGGCCTTGGACAAAATCTCTTGATTTTTTTCATTCCGATGCCATCAGGTCCATGCTCTGCCCTTATCTCTTCCTCATATGTGGCCCATCCTGGAGTATACTCTTGGCTTGCTCCTCCACAGAAGGAATGAGTGCATCTGCTATAATTCAATATAATTATCAATATCGTTCCACAAGCATTTATGAATCACCTAATGTGCTTAGATGCAGACTGTGACTGAAATGAAAAGATACTCCCTCCTCGGAAGGAAAGCTGTGGTAAATCTGGACAGCATACTGAAAAGCAGAGACATCACCTCGCTGACAAAGCTCTGTAGAGTTGAAGCTGTGCTTTTTCCAGTAGCCATATATGGCTCTGAGGGTTGGACTATGAGGCAGCCGAGAGCCACAGAATCGAGGCTTTGAATTGCGGTGCTGGAGAAGACTTTTGAGAGTCTCGAAGAGATCAACTCAGCCAATGCTTAAAGAAATTCATCCAGGCTGCACGCTGGGAGGCCACATACCGACGCTGAACCTTAAATGTAGAGTGAGAACATGGGGTTCATTGGAAAAGAGCCTGATGTTGGGAAGGATTGAAGGGAAAAGGAGAAGGGGATGGTGGAGGATGACATAGATAGTGTTGTGGGAACAACGAACACAAGCTTGGACAGACTGAGAGACGGTGGGAGACAGAAGGGCCTGGTGCGCTGTGGTCCATGGGGTCACGAAGAGTCAGCAGACATAATTGAATGGCTGAACAAGGTGCTTAGATGAGCAAATGAAGAAGGAAGCAGGAGCGAGCTCTGGGCTCTCAGGCTTCCCATGGAAGGAGTCAGTAAATCCAACATAATCATCCTCACTGCTCCATAAGTATGTGTTAAGATGAGTGCATGGAGAAGGAGGTAAGAGCAAGCTCTGGGCTCTCAGTTCCTTCACAGATGGGGTGAATACAATGTAATTATTCTTATCGTCCAAGACTCATTCATTCACTCACTCACAACATTTATTAAGTGGCTACTTGGTGGCAGGCACAGTATTATGTGCTGGGAATACAATGACAAAAATGAAATATTCCCTGTCTTTGAGGGACTTCCATCCTATTGAGGAAGACAACATGTACACATATAAGCAAATACAAAATACGTACTAAGTAATTTTGGGGGGGAGGCACTAGTGGCTAGGGAGATCAGGACGGGCCTCCCGCAGGAGGTGACACTTGAG
Organism: Phalanger gymnotis; assembly: GCA_028646595.1. Classification (NCBI taxonomy): domain Eukaryota; kingdom Metazoa; phylum Chordata; class Mammalia; order Diprotodontia; family Phalangeridae; genus Phalanger; species Phalanger gymnotis. The sequence continues at coordinate 9,421,796 of CM053624.1, read as the reverse complement.
ATGAGCCTTGATGGGAACTAGGGATTCCGAGAGGCAGAAATGAGGAGGACCATTCTAAGCATGGGAGCCAGTCTGAGCGAAGACATCGTGGCGGGAATGATCCCAAGGGATGACTCCTCGGCCATCTTGGTTGGGAGCCAACCTCCGCCAGATCTTACCAAGCTAGAGAGGCTTGGAGTCCAGATCTAGTGAGCTGACTAAGCTTCTCCAGCCTGGAGACAAGCCTAGCCAAGCTAGGGAAAGCTTATCGCCAGGTCATCTGCAAGGCAATGATTTTTTTTCTTTGGCAACAGCAACTTTTGAAGACTAGAACTATGCTTCTCCATCAGAAGATAAACTCCGTGACAGCAGGGACCTCTTCAGTCTTTGTTCTTATAGCCCCAGTGCCTAGCATATAGTAAGTGTTTAATAAATACCTATTGATTGAGACTAAGTCAATCAATAAACATTTATTAAGCACCTACTGTCGACCAGGCACTGTATTAGACACTGGGGATACAAAAAGAGGCAAAAAGAAACACAGATTTGGAGCAGGGAGAAAACTTAGAGCCTTCATTTTTTAAGACCCAGAGAGACAAAGCGATTGGCCAAGTCAGGATTTGAACCCAGGCCCTCTACCTCCAGGTCCAGTGCCTTTTCAGTTAGATGCCACAATGTGCGTGAGAGCCCTGAGGTAGTGGAGTCTTGTTTGCTAGACACCATTTGTTTTAAGCCAGAACATTTGAAGAAAAAAACTTGGCTGCACATCTCCGCCATCTATACTCCCATTCTCAAAAAGCAAACACAATGTGGAGCCTGGACCCAGCTCAAGGAAAGCGACCCCCTGGAGTCTAGCGAGAATGCCTGTGTCAACTTACTTGGGATTCAACAGGATGGTTTCTGCTGAATGAATATTTTATTTTGAAATCTATCGGTGTGGAGTGAACATTTCACCCTGAGGCTTTTTACTTGTCCCTCTGGGAAGAAAAGGGCCTCTCAGGCTCTTCAGGCTTTCCTTCTATAAGGAAAGAAAGTGTATTCTCATCAGGCATCTTGTCCTATCAGAAAAAGATAAAGGAGAAAATGGAGAAAAGAAGAACCTCTGTTCAAAGGGTTTTCTTGGAGGATCTCCAGGTGTCAGGAAAGCCTCTGGCCCAGGGATCCCTTTCGGAAGGACCCCAGCACCCCCCGAATCTCCCACCCTGACCCTCTACGACCCATGCTGGGCTCAGTACCTTCATTCAACCTGCTCTTTCTTTCCCTCTCCTTTTTTTTCCTCTCTTATTTCATCCCTTTTCATGATCCCACTCAGTGAGGAGCATATTTCCTTATGAAAACAAAACTGCTCTGTTGACTCTTTCCAGGGGAATCTTTCAGCAGGTCCCATCAGCCTCTCTCAACAAATGATTTAGGGGAGGGCTTCCTGTACTTGCCCTCTCCTCCATGGGTTTTCATAACACCTACCCAACCTAAGTCTTCCTAAGTTCATCCCTGATATTCTATTGGTCTATGTGAAGTCTGGGTTTCTTTTACTCGGTTGTTGGTAGGTTTAGTCTATCTCTCCACACTCTGAGGCTCCCTGACCTTGGCCTTTGCCTTTGTCTTACTGCCACGCTTGGTTATGGATCTGGCTGGGGTGTGCAGAAGACTTCATGGTTTCCCAAAGTCCTTTCCACTCCGTTATCTCATTGGATCTATACCATAAGCCTGGGAGCTACGGGGCAGGGCATTAGCCCCGCCCCCCCCAGTTTGACAGATGAACAAACTGAGGCTTAGAGTAATTTGGTGACTTGGAATCCATGACTGGGGAATCAGCCTTGTGTCACTACTTTGATGATCTCTCATTTTTCCTGGGCAAGGCTGCCCTCCACCAATACCAATCACCACCTCTCTACATCCTAATAATCTTTGTAAACACCCAGGGCCACAAAAGTTATCACCTGGTGGCCAAATAATCAGAAATTTAGAGCTAAGAGAGACTTTTTATTAAGGAATGCTTTTTATTCATTCATTCTTTTTCTTTTTTTTTTTGGAGGGGTGAAGGCAGGGTAATTGGGGTCAAGTGACTTGCCTAAGGTCACATAGCTAGTAAGTATGTCAGGTGTCTGAAGCTGAATTTGAACTCAAGTCCTCCTGACTCCACTGCACCATCTAGCTGCCACCTAAAAGAGGCTTTGAAGGTCATAGAGACACAGATTCATAGTTGAATGGGACCTGAGAGCCATCAAATCTAACTTCCACATTTTACAGATGGGGAAACTAAGGCTTAGTGGGGGGAAGTGTCTTGGCCAAGCTCGCATAGTAGAAGAGCCAGGATTTGAACCTAGGTCTTCTGATTTTAGATCCAACATGTTCTCTTTTACATTGTGCCACCTGTGAGCCTCAGTTTCTTCATTCTGTAAAACAAGGGGTTAGAAAATACATTCTCAAATGTACGACTCTATGACATGTGGTTATTTTGGAGTGAAGATATCTGCATCTCAAATCCTTCATTTTGGAGTCTCCTGTGTCTGATTTTTGTTGCAGATTGTCATATTCTAAGGAGAACCAGATCCATCTCATTCTATTATATTAATGAATATTGAGGAACTGCTAATTAAATTATATCAGCCCAATCCAACTCACTTCAATTCAATTTAATCTAATCACTGTTTATGCCATAACTTCCCTGAGCCTCAATTCTCTCATCCATAGAACGAGAGGGTTGAGCCCGATGGTCTTTGTGGTCCTTTCTAACTATAAATCCATGATATTCTTGTACAAGGCACTATGATAAGCAAATGGGTTATTGATGAGCTGCCCTTCGTCCATAGTAAGGAGTCTGGCCACTCCAGAGCCATAGCTAGGAATTCTTGTGCCTGGGCCAAATTCAGTTGAGTTGGAAATGGGGAGGTGAGAGTGACAGTGGAGAAGAGGACAGTCTGATCTTGGGGGCAGTTCAGCTGGCAGAGAAGGGATGGTTTGTTCTCAAGGGAGTACCATCTTGGTGTCCATGGAAAATGAGGAGAAGGGCCTTAGATGGAAGTTACCTTGGGCATGGGATCCTGATGGTGGTGGCCCCTGAGTGGATATGCTCCATGGGGCACCAGGAGGGCAGAGGACACCTGGGTAAGGCTCAGGGGAAGTGGTCCCCTGCAGGGGCAGGGTAAGTGCTCCCATCCTGAGACACCTCTCTAGAGCAAAGCTGGGTTTGCCCCATGGTAGTTACATCTCCGGTCACTTCCAGAGCATTCGACATTGCTTTCTCTCTCCCTACACACAGTGTTCTTTCCAAAGAAGCAGAAAGATGACTGCCGGCTCCAGGTCTTGGAGATTTCAAAGCAACCAGAGTGTAAACTTGCTAGCTCCTGTTTCCTTGCCAGGCTCTCATGTTAGAAGAGGTTGAACAGATGTGGTTAAAATGGGACAAGTTCCCTGGTGGGGCTTTTGGTCAGTTTCTGTTGCTGCTGCTGTTGTTTTAAATTTTTATAGCTGTAAACTTCCGGAAAGAGAAGACTGACCTGAAAGCGTCATTAATGGTGTCAGGGGGGTTTTTAATGATCTTTTTCATAATTTTGGCGTGGGGGCTGGGGGTATGGATTTGGGTATTAATTTAACTAAGCAAAGAAATTAGCAGTAATGGAAATAGATATGTAGCTCCAAATGGCAGAATATAAGAGAAGAAACAGAAAAAGTCCCCAGTCATATTTTGGAAACATGTTTCAAGGCCAGATGCAGTATAAACTTGGCTTTGAAGCAAGTGGTGAAGGCCAGAGGCAGAGGGGGTTTAGCCAGGGTCAGCTGGTCCTTTTCAGGGCTTCCATGACCCAATGGATCCTGGAATTCATCTGGGACGGATCCTGACTCTTCAGTCCACAGATCATTTTGGGGCAAAAGATGTCATCTGTTCCTTGGTTCTGAGAAGGGACAAGGGGGCTGGATTTGGAGTCGGGAAGACCTGGGTTCAGATCCCAGCTCCAAATGTTATTAGCTGTGAGACCCTGGGCAAGTCACTTAACCTCTACAAGCCTTAATTTCCTCACTTGTAAAATAGGGGTCATAACTCTAGCACCTACCTTATAAGAGTGTGATGAAGCTCACGCTACATAGTGTGATAAATGTCCTACAAACGCGAGAGAGCTCTGCAAATGTCTGTTAGGATAATGGCGATGGTGATGATGATGATGAGGAGGAGGATGGTGGTGATTAAGATGATGGTGGTGGTGGTGATGGTGATGGTGATGAGGAGGAGGAAGATGGTGGTGGTGGTGACAGTGATGGCGATGATGATGAGGAGGAGGAGGAGGATGGTGGTGATTAAGATGATGGTGGTGGTGGTGATGGCGATGACGGTGAGGGTATTGATGAGGATGGGGATGATAGTGAAGATGGTGATGATGATTCTGCTTGCTGCTGGAAAGCAAAACCAAACCAAGCAAAATGGCTCCTTTTGGCTAGTCCCATCTGATGAACTCGCTTTTGGGGTTACTCTGGGAGATCAGGGGGAGGGGAAGACAAGGAGGCAGCAAACATTTAGCAGAAGGAAGGATCTTGAGATGAATAGGATCATAGAATAGGGATAAGGATTGGATCGGTGATTTCATTGGTATAGACAACTTCCAGGTGGGGAAATTCCCTTTACCGATGAGGATCTGTACCTTCTCTGTAACATTTAATCTTAGAGCATTATATTGAGCACTCAGAGGGCAAATGACTTGCCCAGGGTCACACTCCCACTATGTGTCAGAAATTGGATTTGAATCCAGGTCTTCCTGCCAACCAGGATCATAGATCCAGAGCTGGACCTTAGAGGTCATCTAGTCCAAACCCAACATTTACAAATGACACTCAAAGGGAGGAAATGACCTGCCCAAAGTCACATAGGTAGTAAGTGGTAGGGTCAGGATTTGAACCCTGGACCTTTGACTTCAGAGACAACATTCTCTACTGTATCATGGACTCTACTGTATCTCCTTCAGGAAGACTTTCTGAGCTGATCTATTCATCTGGATCAAAGTACCCTGCTTTAGACTCCCATACCACCTTCATACACACACACACACACACACACACAGACACACAGCAGGAAGGTCCCCATCCTCATTCTGCCCAGCTACCTCAAGGTCTAATGAGTTTCCAGCAGAGAAATCCAGAAAACCACTCAGAGAGAATGGTACCTTGTCTTCTCTTTCTTTGACTATTTTGGAACCTTTCCAAGATGAGGGCTTGACAACACTTACATTTTTGGCCTTGCCCATGAGCCTAGTACCTCAAACTCCCAGTTTGTCTCCAGGTAGTATAACAGGTCTCAGGAAATGATGGTCCCCAGTGGTCCCTATAGTGAGGAGGTGGCTTCCTAGCACGACAGGGGTGGCACTCCCTCATTCCCAGACAATTCCTTCCTCAGAAAATGAGGGACACCTCCCCTGCCCTTTAATTTGGCTGAGCTTGGAATGTAGGAGGCACATGGTTCCTTCCAGCTTCTAGAGCTGAGCAAGACATGCTCCTGGCATATGATATGACTCGATCAGAAGGAACAGGGGAGACTTGATGACCCAAGTTTCTTCTGGTTGTCCAGGGAGGAAGGCTGGATCAGAAGTCAGCAGGTAGGGAATAGACTAGAGCTGTGGCTTCACTGGAATGCCCGGGTGAGGATCTTCTCTTCAGTTCTTGGTCTTAGAGAATTTCCTAAGTTCAGCGACTCGCCTGGGATCAGATAGCCAGAGAGATTGCTGGAACCCAGATTTTCCTGTATCTGAGTCCAGCACTCTAGTCACCAAACTGTTTCTCATCAAAGAAATCTATGCACAAAAAAATAGATGAACTGGTCACCTGGTGAGAATGGGATAACCTACGAGCACCTTTGGTATCCTTTTAATCACAAAGAAATTGAGGCTGGCCATCCACAAGGAGGGAGTGGAGCCCTATAGTGAACCTGGAGGAGTCTATGAAGGACAATCACCCACTGTGGGCAGGTGCAGAATGGTAGTGATTGGTACCAATGGAGGGAATTCCCTCAGCAATGAGACCACTGATGGCTGGGGTATTTTGAGCAGTAAATAATCTATAACCCAGTGCCAGGGAATCTACCTGGCTCTTGGGTCACACACTGCACAGAGCTAATTGGTGAGTAGCATCAAGAAATTTAGGACTGTCAGGGAGAGTCTGCTAGGTGAAAGGGAAAGTAACCCCAAAGAAGACTTAGAGAAATAGTTTTCACGCTCTTTCCTCCTTTAGCAGAGGAGAGGCAGAGCCCTCGATTTGGAATCAGAAGACCCAGGTCTGACTCTTGAGTTGACTCCTGAACACCTGTGTGATCCTGTGGGCTTGTAAAGAAGGAAAGGAGACCAGATAGCCTCTGTGTTCCTTTGGGGCTCTAAATCTATGATCCTCAGATCCCTTTACCAAGACATCCCTGGCTTTAACAGAGCTGGGAAGAGGGCATGGGGAAGGAGCACCTGTCTACTTCTGGCATACAGAAGAGGAGAAAGATCTGGGAAGGGAGGACTAAGCCTTTCTCAGCTCTGGCAGAAAGGCAGTGAGACTTTTTAAACAGAAATCACCCAATAAGTCCTAACTGGCAAAATCCAGATAGGCACTCCTTAAAGCTCCCACTAGCTTATTTTTGAGGCGATGTTTAAAGAAATCGGACTCTAATGGGGCTCGTTTTAAACAGGCCATTTTGTGGCATGCAGAAAATGAGGGATGATGTGAATTGCCTTCTGTGTTCCCTGTTTCGGGTGCCCACATTTGCCTGGCTGGAACACACTCTTGAAGAGAGAGACAGAATGGAAAGATCTGTAGGCACTACAGAGAGCCGATTATCTCTGAATAATTCTGCCCTTTGAGTAAGCCACAGGGGCAGGGCTGGAGAGGGGAATGAAAGAGAAGGAGGGGGGTAGAGAAAGGAGGGGGGGGAAGGAGGGAGAGAGAAAGAGGAAAAAGAGAAGGAGAAAGGGAGAGAGAAAAGAGAAAGAGAAAAGAGAAGAGGAGAGAGAGAACAGTGAGAAAGCAGAGAGGAGAAAGGAGAGGAGGAGAGAGAGAAGAGAAAGAGAGAGAAAGGGAGAGAGATGAGAAAGAGGGAGAGAGAAGAGAAAGAGAAAAGAGAAGAGGAGAGAGAGAACAGTGAGAGATGAGAGGGGGGGGAGGGAGAGAGAGCGGGAGAATGAACAGATGTGGCTTCTAGACAAACTGACAGATCCCAAGCCCAAAATTCCATTCCAGGGAGAATAGCCCATGGCTGCCAAAAGGCCGCCTCGAGCATATGTCCAGCTAGGACAAGAGTGTCTCTGGTGTCAGTGGGAATCACCCCTATCAGCCACACAAAGCCCCCAATTTTCCCTCCAACAGAGCCCATACTATGAGCAGAGGACGCTCTCAGGGCTGTTGGCTCACATTTTTCCATCCTTTCTTTCTGTGTGAGTCACAGTGCAGATTCTCAGCAAGGCTAGAGAGAAGAATGCCATCTCATTTCCCTGGGCACAGAGGACCCACATCTGGATAGAGTTCGGGCGAGCAGGAGTCCCATGGGACATTTATGTTTAGGCATTTGGAGACTCCTTGTCGGGACCAGATGAGGCATCCACAGACAGTCCCATGAGGGGGAAACATGAAAGAGTATCTTTTTTATGAGAAGAAGCTGCTGGCCCTTAGGAGAGCTGACCTGGGCCTGTGGACCAATGACAAATGAATGGCTCTGTGTCACGATATGCTCACCACATCAATACTGACCAAGTAGTACTCATCCCCCCAGGGGGTGCATCTTCATTTGTAGGGTCCTGGAATTCAGGACTGGAAGGGAGCTTAGGGATTATTTAAATCATGTCCCATTGTATGCATGTGTGTGTGTGTGTGTGTGTGTGTGTGTGTGAGAGAGAGAGAGAGAGAGAGAGAGAGAGAGAGAGAGAGAGAGAGAGAAACTGAGTCCCAGAGAGATAAAGTCATTTGCTGGAGTCATACAAGCAGCAAATAAGATCGTAGGGCATAAAATTGAGATACGGAGTCTTCGAGGCCAGGGAGTCTAACTCTCTTATTTTACAGATGAGGAAATAGAAGCAGGCCCAGACAGGTTAAGTAGCTTGCCCATAGTTGCATAGATAACAAACATCTAAGGTGGGATTTGAACTCTGGTCCTCTGGTTCCAGAGCCAGGAGTCAGTATACTGATACTTCCATTATACTGTCTCTTTGACATTGGGGTCATCTGGTCCAACCCCACCATTTACCGAAGACAAACCTGATGCCCAGGGGGTGAAAGTGACTTTGGGTCACAAGATCCTAGGTCTAGCATTCGGAGGCACTTTAGCAGTCATTTCATTCAATCCCCTCATTTTTCAGTTGAGGAAACTGAGGCTCAGAGACGGGCAGTGATTTCCCTAAGGTCGCATGTAGTTAGTAAAGCAGCAGTAAGTGAACCCAAGCCCACACCTTACTGACTCTACAGCATCATTTGGTCATTTCCTTGTAACCTTGTGTTAGGGAAGCCTTGGCAAGGAGATACTTCCCTGAACTCCACTATGGATCTGGGAGGGTCTGGGGCTTTTCATGGAGAATTCAGGGGGAAAGGAAGAGCAGGTTTCAGAGGTAGAGGGCAGAGCTTCATACTCCCTTCTGCCCCCTGGAGTTTTCCCCACAGCTGAATGCATTTGAAATGTAGAAAACATGTCTTATTCTTAATGGACAGAATACCCAACTGGCCCCAGCAAGTCCTGGCCCTATTGAGATCATGGCTTAGGATTGGGCAAGTGTTCTCTGCAGGTCTTTGCCTCGGGTTTCCAGCCACCAGAGGTGGTCTTATCTCATGGATCCAGCTCTGGACATTGCTGAGGAAACCTGGGGAAGATGATCATCCTTGGTGTGGCTCATGGTGCCATTTATCCAAGTGTTGGAAGTCAGAGAGCCCAGGATTGAACCTTAACTTGGCTTCTTGTTACCTGTGTGACCTCTGAAAGTTCCCGTTTCTGATATAAGGTGATTATATTAGATGACCTTGAAGGTCCCTCCAGCCCTCAGTGTATGTTCTTCTGATCCTATGATTTTCCCAGCCCAGAGAATACTGGAATGGTAAAGCTGGAGGGGAGCTCAGGGCTTACTGAGCCAGAGAGAGAGAGAGAGCTACAGCGAGAATGAGAGTGAGAGTGAGAGAGCAAGAGCGAGCGAGAGAGAGCAAGAGAGTGAGAGAGAGAGAGACACACACACACACACAGAGACAGAGACAGAGACAGAGAGACAGAGACAGAGAGAGACAGTGAGACAGAGAGACAGAAAGAGAGAGACAGGCAGAGAGAGGATGGAAGGAGAGGGAGAGAGACAGAGAGAGAGAGACAGAAACAGAGAGACAGGGGGAAGGAAAGAGAGGAAGAGAGATAGATAGACAGACTGAGACGGAGACACAGAGAAGGTGAAAGACAAAGACATAGAAAAAGAGAGAGAAAAAGAGACAGAGAGATAGAGATGGGTTCCAGATGAATGGATTAAAGCTCAGAGAAATTAAGCAAATTACATAGAGTGAGCTAATAAGTGGAAGAATTCAAATCTGAGCATCCTGACTCCTCACTGCAGTTGAGCTCTCTTTCCGTCTGCCTGCTGGTCTCTGTCTGTCTGTCTCTCCTTCCTGCCCCACCCCCCCACCCCATAGCTAAAACATCAACTACTAAATGAGTTGACGGAAGAAGTTTCGGGACATCTCAACACCGGGAATTTCCAGACTCAAAGGCTGGTGCATATGTTAATGGTTAACTTTTGCATACTCAGGAGAGAAGAATTTTCCTAATGGCCAGGCAGCAGATCAAGGGGCTGAGGAAAGGATTGGGGTGGGGGGGGGTGCCTGCACTCAAGGGTGGTGTTTGATGTGATCTCTGTCTTTGGCCTTTCTCTCTTCCTCTCTCTCTCATACATATGTTACATATGTGATATAGATAGAAATATATAGTTCCTTGCAAGGACCACCAGAATTGAGAACACACAATCTGTTATGTATGTGTTTTATACATATGTATATGTTCTATAGATATGGATATAGATGTAGGTATATTGTTCTTTGCCAGGGCCAGCAGAGTAGAGGACACCCCCATGGCAACAAATCTAGAAGAGCCCAAGAGCAAATGTTTGGAGATGAGGACCATGGCCACAGGTGTGTGTGTGTGTGTGTGTGTGTGTGTGTGTGTGTGATGGCACTCACCTGAAGGGTCAGTGGATTGCAGGAAGAAGGAGAAGGGCAGGCAGGTGCCCAGGAGGCAGAGACAGGAGACCAGATGGGCAGATAGCAGAGACCTGAGCAGAATGAAGAGATGGCCTCACAGGGGAGCCAAACACAATACCAGTTGGCATGGGGAGTTTCAAGGCTGGATGGAGAGAAGCGGGACCGGAGACAACTGCCCAGCTGGCACCAGTTTAGGAAGGATGGGGGAAATCAAAGAATCTCAGAACTGACAGGACCCCAGACTCCCACTGGCACCCTGCCCCCACACAAGAATCCTTTCTATAGTGTCTCTGTCTCAACTCTCCAGCTTTTGTTTAAGCCGCCCAGTGGGGGAGAACTTAGTCCTCACTGAGAGCCCCCAGCGGCACTCTGCCGGCAGTGGCTGCATTTTTAAAGGGCAGGGGGTCTGTACGTGTAGAAGTCTGAACTCAGATGGAACCATGGTTTATTTTTGCCCCTAGTTGTCTCTGTGCTGGCACCTGAGGGAGCCACCAAGTCATCCTCACTCCCAGAAAAACGATTTAGAACAACTTGTGCCCTGCTGGTGGCAGGTCAGCAGGGTCACTCCCCAAACTGCATCATCGGTCAGAGGCTGTCATGCCCATTTCTGACACAAGCAGCAGCTGCAGACTGGGCACTGCACAGAGGTGATCCTTACCCACTTCACACCTCTCCTGAGGGAGGTGATCTTGCCAGATGTCGAAGCTGTAAACCTTGCATCTCCACACTCGTGTTGGTTTGTAGGTAGTGTTTGGGGCTTGCTCCTTTTGGAATCCTTATTCATCCCAAGGCATCTTCCATCAGAGGCAGTGTGGCTTTGGAATCAGAGCTCAAACCCAACTCTGTCCCTTGTTCCCTGTGTGGTCTGGATTAAGTTCCTTCACTCAGTCTCTGGGCCTCAAATATCCATTCTGAAGATGGCGGAATGGACGCAGAGGAAACCTCTGCATCAAGAAGACCTGGGTTCAAGCCCCTGCCTCTGAAACATGTTAGGTGTATGACCCAGGGCAAGTTGCATAATCACCATCTGCCTCAGTTTCCTCTTCTGTAAAATGAGATAATAATAACTCTTCTCTCCCAGGGTTGTTGAGAGGCTCAAATGAGATAGCACATGTCAACCCTACGAGGATGTAGAAATGCTATTATTACTGTTACCTGCCAATAACAAGATGCCGGAAGGAAAAGCATCAGTCCCAGGAGTCGAGGTTCCGCTTCCTCCTGTAGGAGGCTGGGGCTGGATTGTATCCAGAGCTGCTGAGTCCTTCCTCCGATGGATGGCGAGTCCAATGGCGGCGTGGAGTTCCACGGGCCATCTGCAGCACAAGACCCCAGCGGGGCTTGGTGCCCTCGGTGTTGCCTTTCAGGCCTCCCGTGTTTGGTGTGGGTGCTCTGTGGACAGTTCGGGGCTGGCCTGGGTCTGGGAGGTGCTGAAAGGGCCCGGCTGTTTTATTGGGTATCAGCTCAGTCCTGCCCTTTTCAGGTTTGGCTTCGTGTCCAGTGCCCTCACTGTCCTCTGCATGGCTGCTTTGCCTGGGACTCTGGGGATGCCTTGTGCCCCCATTGGGCTCCTGGTTGGTGAACCTTTGTAGTCACACTCATTTCTTTTGTATGAGGCACAACTGGATTGAGTGTGAGCCCATGACTGATAAGGACCAAGACTGGCGTGTCTTTGTCCACACAGCATCCAGGACGCTGTCGAAGTCTAATAAATGCATATTGACGATAGTAAGATCCAAAGATCTTTGTAGTCATCTGGTCCAGCCCCCTCATTTTACTGGGGAGGTCCCCCAGGAAGCTGAGGCTCAAGGTTGTGCAGCCAGCTAAGACAGCAGGAAGCCGTGACCCTAAGTCCCCCTGACCCCAAAGCCAATGCCCTTTCCTCTTTGCCATGCTACACAAACCTAAAGAGCAAGGACTTTGAAGGGGCAGTGGGAGCGGTCGAGGGACATAGGAGGGGAAGGGAAGAGAAGGACGAGGTTTCCACAGAAGGCAGCGCTGCTCGACTGGGCTGTGGGAAATGTCCCAAGTCACCTCACCCCTGTCCCTTGAAAGAGCATTGGCTTGGATGAGCCCACCGAAGAAAACCTTTCAAAAAGCATCGCCTGGCCTTCATCTCTCTAGTCAGCTTGAACGGAGAAACATTTGCTCCCAAAGGGCTGGTTCATATTTCCAGGAAACAGGCTGGAGGACTTTTCTTTCCTGGAAAGAATTGCTTAAGTCCCAGTTTCTGAGTAGGGAGGGCTGGACACCCCCTCCACCCCCAGAAAGCGATGGAGATAAGGAGAGGCAGAGGCCGAGCGCCTCCAAATAAACGAATGGAAGAATCCAGTCAGGGCTGAGGTGAGAGGGGAAAATGTGATGGCCAGGTCAGCCAGCAGATGGGCAGAGGCTTTAAGGAGTTCTCAAGTGAACACATCACGTCTCAATGAATCAAGCAGAGGCCAGAAAGAGAAACAAGGGACTGGGGAGTGACTAAGATGCGGAGATCATGGTCTTGACTTTATCATCCAGTTCAGACCTCACTCTACACATGAAGAAACTGAGGCTTAGAGGGGGAATAATGAGGATGACGATGGTAATGTATTTGAACGCAGATCCAAGTCTTATAGCCTATTGGCCCTGTAGTCAGGAGAGACCTAAGTTCGAATCCCCTACCAGATACCTATTAGCTGTGTTATCTGCACCTCACATTAATCATCTGTAAATGGGAACAATGATAGCGCCTATCTCCTGGGGGTGTTTTGAGGTGACTTAAAGAGCTTTGCAAACCTCAAAGTGCTGGATAGATGCAGGCAATCATACTGTACTCTTCTCATGTAGTTACAGTAATGGAGACTGGAGAGGCCATATGGAGCAATGGGTAGGGGTGGCGGGAGGGTGAAATCAGAAGCCGATCAGCAAGCATTTGTTGGCCTCCTGTGGTGTGTCAAGCACCAGGTATATGAGGACAAGATGGAAACAGTCCCTGCCCTCAGAGAGTTTACAGTCTAGCTGCTGATGTGTCCTGACGGTGGGACACGTGTCTGATTAAGTGCCAGCCTCGCTCCTTGGGACTTTCCAAGTCTGTCTCTGCCAGAAGAGTTTCTCATCGGCGTCTGGAGTGATGACATCACACAGGTCGAGGTCAGGGAATTGGACACCTAGAAATGACCTTACTTAAGCCTCAGAACTACCTCATGTGGGAGGTACTACGGGTATTATCTCCATGGTCTAGATGAAGAAACTGTGGCAGTATCGGAGGCAGCATTCGAACTCGGGGTCTTTTTGACTCCAGGGGCAGCACCTTATCCTCTGTGCCCCATTGACTTTAAGTTTACACATTGCAGCCAGAAAACCTTGAGGCTGAGCCCTGTTTACACCATTTCTGCCACGAAGGCATTGTTTGCTTTTTTCTTTTTTAATGACAAATATCATTCAATAATACCCAATGTCAGCTCTGCAACCTACTTGTGTGACCTTGGTCAAGTAATTTCCCCTCTCTTGGACTCAGTTTTCTCATCTGTAAAATGGAGGGGTTGAACTTAATGACCTCCAAGTTCCCTCTAGCTCTAAAGCTATGATGCTATGGTGTGTGCATCACCTTACTGTGGTCTTCCCTTAGCTCTACCCCTTCTTTCAAGCCCTATGTAATTTTTACCTTCATCATCTCGATGGGAAAGAAGACAGAAACATGTAGTGTGAGCCCTGTCAGGGGGGCTCCACTTTGGAGCAGAGGCTAGAAGCACCCCAGAGCTGCCTGCACAGGACCCCATGAACCCTGGTGGGCAAGGCAGCCCATACCTTGGTTCTGCTGCTAATATTGAGTGGCCATGCCTTTGCTTGGTGGGAACGCTCATCCTGCTTCCCCTCAGAAGGACTGCTTGGCTCACTCTGTTGGAAAATGTCATGAGGAGATTTCTCCAGGGTAGATGTCTTGGGGGAAGGTTTAAATAGAGAGGCTGAGCCCCAAGGTGCAGAATGAGTAACTTTCCTCATACTATCCCATAAATGGCTCAGGTCTCCACCGCACATTTGTCCGTCCTCTTTGCAGGCTAGAGAGAATGCTCTAGCAGAGAATGCTCTCATAGAGTAAAAGTTCTCCTGGGAGGGGTCCTGAGGGTCTGGTGGGGAAGGGACCTGAAAATGAGCCCTCCTGCCTGAGCTTCCAGAGCCCCCAGGTCTTCAAAGTGCTTCCCTCCGGCATCGCCTCAGGGTCCAAGAAAGGAGCCGAACAACTTGAGCTGACCGAGAGCTAAGAAGGAAAATGACGCAAAAGGCCTCTTAAGGGCTTTCAGAAAAGAAGGGCATTTTAGGCCCAATGCCATCTGGGAATGTCAGGAGGCTCCTAAGGAAGGTAGCTGTGGGCCATAGAATGTGCACTCCCCGGGGCAGGTGTTTATTTAGTTTTGTCTTTGTTGCCCCAGCACCCCCCAGGCTCCCAGCAGTAGGGAGGGAAGGGGCCTCAGAGCCCACCTACACCCACCCCTTCACTGAGGAAACTGATGCCCAGGTGGCTTCTCTTTCTTGAAGAGAGGGACTATCTCATTTTGTCTAGAGTTTAGTGCAGGACCTGGCAGGTGATTCACTGACTGATGTCACCCAGTGACCCTATTATGTCTTCTGGCAAATCAGATTTTTGGGGTGGCTGCCTTTGAGGCGGGATGTTGGCCAAAGGTACATGAGGCTGTACTTTGGGTAAGACCTCAGTTGGCATGATGGTCAGACAGTAGAGTGGAAAATGGCAGAATTTAGGGTCAGATTGGAAATCCAGAGGCCTGGGTTCTGGTCCTGGCTCTGAGGAGCAAAGACTGTGTGGCTGAGCGGGTTACTCCTCTCTGCATGACGTTTACTCATCTGGAGAATAAGAGGGGAGGTGGGACACAAGATGATCTTAAAGGTATCCTCTGGTGCTCTTCTTCCATGCTTGTATTCTAGGCTTCTTTCTGTTAATTTGCCTAGATTTAAATTTTTTAATTATAAAATTTTTAATTACTAAAAAGCATAAAAATAAAAATTATAAAATGATAGGCTGTATAAAAATGTACCACCAGGAGTTTTTTTTTTTACATAATTATATCCAGAATGCAATTCCATTTCCTTTGGTGTGTGTGTCTTTCATAATGAATTATTCAGCCATCCTGTTCTGGTGTCAAGTTCTAGGAAATGCACAAAGGCAATAATTGCTGTAAAGTCCTACCTGAAAACAGAAATCAATAAGAAGGAGTAATTGACCACTCCTGGCTTCTCCATGAGCATCCCTTGGCAAGTTGTCAAAATGGGATTTTGCTAGTGGGGAAGCAGCCTTTGGCCTCCTTCTCTGTGTCCTCATATTAACTCAGTATCAGTACAGGAAAGATGGTGGCCTTGCCTTGATGCTGGAGCTGCCTCCAATTTTGAAGCCCAGGAAGAGCCACAAGGGCTATGTTCTGCTCCTGGCTTGGTCACTGGCTGGCTGTGTTATCCAACCCAACCGGGCCTCAGTGGACTTATCTATCAAAATAATGAGGTGGCATCAAATGGTCTTTCTAGACCTAAATGCTGTGATTCTGTGACAACCTTCCAGCTTGTGGAATTCAGTATTCTGTGGTCTTATCCGATGATCTTACTTGTGGGTCACCGATGAGAAATAGAGGGCCATCAACCAAAGACTCCATGGAGAATATGTGCTACGTAAGCACTTACTATATGCCAAAAGACAGCCCCTGCCTTCAAGGAGCTTTCAGTCTAGTAACACCTAAAGGGAGCGATTGTCTCATCCTGTGGGATTCTGTTTTGTCCATGTCTTCCCATGCATTCCTCGGAGAATATTTATTCAACATACTAAAGTTCTTCCTCTGGTTTAACAAATGAATCTGTGTCTGTCTCTGTTTCTGTTTCTGTCTCTCCTTCTCTCCCTCCTCTCTCCTTCTCTCTCTCTCTCTTTCTCTCTCTTTCTCTCCCGCTCTCCCTCCCTCTCCCCCTCTCCCTCTCCCTCCCTCCCCCCCTCTCCCTCTCCCTCTCT
>CM053624.1:9394306-9405158 GCA_028646595.1 Phalanger gymnotis | reverse complement strand
CTGGTTAATAAAATAAATCACAGGCCTTTTAAGAAAGCCAAACTGAGGCTCTTAGTCAGACACAGAAAACAGGAGGTGGAGGAGAACAGAGATTAATGCACCAAGAGCTGGAATAACAATTATCTTGGATATTTCAGCTGCTTGGATACAGTGGGGGATGGGTTGAACCTTAATGCATTTGGATTTTGTTTTTTTGGAGAGAGCCCTTTCCCTCCTGTGCTGGAACCCTGGGACAAGGGGGGGGGGTGCCGAGCCATTGACGGAGGGATGGCCTGGTTTCCTGCAGTCCCTGGGGAGTCAGGGCGGCTTGGCAGCGGCCCCAGGGCCTCCAGATTTCAGGAGGAGCTCACCCCAGGCTGGCCTCCTCCACTCTGCAGCGGATGTTGGCTAAATCAGCCCACACTAGGCCTGTCAAAATATAAGCAGAGTGTGGCAAATGGGATTAGGGAGGGAGAATGGAACCTTAGAAATTTCCAAGAAAAGCTAATAAAATCAGGCGAGGCCGGGCCTCGTCTGCATCTCATTAGCCACTCTCTCTCAGGATGGTGGGAGGGAGGGAGGGTGGGCGGCGGGGCCTGCAGGCTCCAGATGGGAAGCAGCTTTTCCTGGGGTTTTCTTTTCACTCTCTAGGCAGCAGCCCCACACCAAAAACATGCATTTCCTGGCAAGGTGGAGGGTTTGGAGCCTTGGTTTCCAATTCTATTTTGTTGGTGTGGTCTGCCCTGGTTGGATCTTGGATGTTCAGACAGGGGAGAGCCAAGGTCTGGTTTGACTCTAAGCTCATTGCCTCAGCTGGCTTAGCTTAGATGGTGCAGTGGTTGGAGCCTGGCCTTGGAGTCAGGAAGTCCTGAGTTCAAGTCCAGCCTCAGGCACTTACTAGCTATATGACTCTGGAAATCATTTAACTTCTCTTTCCTCATCTGTGAAATGGGGATGATAAATGGGCGCCTGCCTCCTAGGATTATTGGGTGGATCAAACAAGTCTTACAAATCGGCTACATCGATTGCTAATGCTGAGCAAAAGTGCTCCTTAAAGCGCTACATCGATTGCTAATGCTGAGCATTGTTATACCTTTCTCCCAGGCTTCTGGATGAAGGGTGTCTTCATTCGTTCTCCAGTATCTCCTACAGTGTGTGCTGACTCTTAGGTAATCCTCTTGGAAAATGGCTCTTATGACAAAATTATAGATTTAGAGTTGGAAGGGCAATCCAAGCCCTTTGTTCCACAGAGGAGGAAACTGGGCACAGAATAGTTAACGGAACTGTCCAGGGTCACATAGCTTTTAAATGGCAAGTCAGAGAGCAGTTCCCTTTTATTTGTAGGATAAAGTATAAACCCACTAGTCTAGCGTTCAAAGCTTTCCCCAATCTGGTCCCAATCTTCCTTTTAAGTCTTACCTCCTGCAACTTCACAAACTCTCAACTTTCTCCTCCAGGTGGTGTTAAGCCTGAGTTCAAATCTAGCCTCAGACACTTATGGGCTGTGTGACCCTGGGCAAGTCACTTAATCTGTGCTGGCTTCGGTTTCTGTAAAATGGGGATAATACAAGCATCTACTCAGGGTTGTTGTGAGGATTAAATGAGAAAAGATTAGTAAAGCGTTTTATAAACCCTAAAGTGTTACCTAAATGCTTATATTATTACTATTGTAGCTATTACTCCCTATCAATAGGACCATACACCAATTTACCACCTCCACATATGTGCTCAGACAGATTGGGACTGGTTTCCCTTCTCACCCCTGCTCCAAGTCCTAAGGTTGGAGCCTGAAGTTCTCTCATCAGCCTGAAGAGTGAATTGCTATCCTAGCCTTCAAGTGACATCCCTACGAGAGTATGAGCATGTGTCTTGATACCTCCTGGAGGACAGGTTTCACTGATGTGGGCTCACTCAAGAGGAACCAGTTAACTAAGAAGTGTGTGTGTGTGTGTGTGTGTGTGTGTGTGTGTGTGTGTGTGTGTGTGTGTGGTGTGTGGTGGCTCTGGTAGGGAGATCCATCTTTTTGTGCTGACCTAGAAAAAGGAGTCTCCACTGGGGATTAGGGGAAGTGAGATTTTTCTTTTTTCATCTTTTTCTGACCAAATTCCGAGATGCAGCAGGTAAGGGGAAGGAGAGGGCAGGCTTCCACCACTACCACTATGATGGAAATGACTATACCCTGGGAGTTTGATGGGAACAGAAGGGAGTAATGAGGCTGTAGAAAGAGGGAGCCCGGATGGCTTGGATGCCATAGCAGGAAGTTGCTATGGGTCTCCAAGCATGGAAATGACATGGTAAAGGTCAAGGGTCTGATACCACCTGTGGGACAGTTTGTAAACTGGAGATGTGTTCAGTTTGGTCTGACTCTTCATGACCCCATTTGAGGTTTTCTTGGCAGAGACACTGGAGTGGTTGCCATTTCCTTCTGCAGATCATTTCACAGATTAGGAAACTGAGGCAAATGGGGTTAAGTGACTTGGCCAGAGTCACACAGCTAGTAAGTGTCTGAGGCCAGATTTGAACTCTGGTCTTGATTCCAGGCCCAGCATTCTATCGGCTGTGCCACCTAGATTCTGACGGCAGAGATCCACTGACAGGTCAAGGCATACACCAGTATAAGTGGGGCTGCCACTACACCAGTGGAAGCTGTGGCCGAAGTCGTTGATAGAAGTGAGCATGTTCAATATGGAAAAGAATAGGTGGGGGGGTAAAGGGACGTAAACATTGTATTTAATATTTGAAGAGCCGTCATGGAAGAGATGAACTGGGCTGGTTCTATTGGGTCCCACCAGAAGGAATCATGAGCATTGGGAGGAAGTTGCAGTTTTAATGTTGGGTCAATCTAGTGTAACAATGAGAGCCATCCCAAAGGGGGGATGGGCCATTTGGAGACCAGCTCTTCGGGGGTCTTTCCAGCAGAGAGTATGTGAGTTCTTGTCATAGAGGAGGCGTTACTTGGATCAGAGAGCCACTGAGGCCCCTTCTCACTCTCTGATTCTGGGATTCTGGGTATTAAATGAAGGGACAGCAGGGCTTGTCTTTGAATCCCAGTGGCTGCCGTACTGAGGTGGAGCCCTCTTTATCCCTGGGATTTGGAATTATGCTCCGCTCCATTCTGAGACCATCTGTCTGTCTTCATTAATTAATTAATTAGTTTGTTAATTAATAAATAAATTAATTCATTCATCCCACAAACATCTGTTCACTGTCTGCTTGCTGTGTGCAAAACCCTGTTCCAGGCTATAAGGATATGCTGAGTTCAATAAGAAGATCCCTGAGCTCTTGGAGCTCCAAGGCCATCAAGGGATAAAGGACCCAATAGTGCTCCACAATCAGGACATTAGACAGGGGTAAACCAAAGTGCTTTGGGAGGCCTGTGGGGGAGGCTGATTAGCCCCTGGCCTCCAGTCACTCCATCTGAGCTTCATTTTACTATTGTAAGAAAAGAAGAAATGCGAATTTCCTCAAAATGGAGACTGTGAAACCCTCCTCCTATAATAAGTCATAGGATTAGTGACCTACAGTTGGAATGAACCTCAGAACTTTTATTTTATAGATAATGAAACTGAGGCCCAGACAAGGAATGATTTGCCCAGAGTCTCACAGCGAGAGGTGGAGCTAGGGCTTGAGCCTGAGGGATCCCATTGCTCATCTGGCCCAACCCCTGGACAAAGAGAATCCTCCTAAGCACTTCCCTGACAAGTAGATTCAGTCCCTGCCTGAAGACCTCCAAGGAGGGGGAGGCCACCTGTCAGGCTGGGTCGAACTTATTACTAAGAAGCTTTTCTGACCTTAAGACTCAATTGTCCTCTTGGCAATTTCTGTCCTTTGCTTCTGTCTCTGCCCTCTCTGGGGTGGCGAAGAATGAGGCTACTCCCTCATGGCACAAAGTAAATACCAAATACATGCTCTCTTTATCTCTATTTGTCTATTCATCCATATAACTGTCTACATATCTGTAACAGCAAGCACCCTAGCATACCCAGGATGGCCTGCTAGCACAGGTCCTTTAATCTGCTTTTCTAGGAAAGACTGCTCGAAAAGGTGTTAACGATCCTACTTTTAATTACATTCTTTAGTTCAGGGGAACGGTCAGCTCCTTGAATGCCAGAGAAAATACAAGCAGAGAAATTAGCATAAAGACCAACAGACAGGGCACTGACTGCCTGAATCAAAGCAATGTTGCTATACACTTTATACACACCACTAGATTGAGAGAACCTTTACATCTGAGCAGTCGGGGATCTGAACATACGGCTACTCAGAGTCTCGACCAGGGAATCACGAGATCCTTCTCATAAGTAAGCCCCCAAAACAAAACACAGCTCAGAGTATATATACATTTCTCAGAGTCAGAAGGCATTACAACTCTCATGACTCAGTGCCTAATTAACTTAGTACCAAAAGATGTGAAAGCCTTCCTACGAGCAAGCTTCCCCTGAGCAAGCTTCCCTTCATGGGCTCCATGCGAGGCCTATTAATGGGTTGGGAAGATCTTCATATCCCATTAACATTGCAATATCTCTATCCATCTATTAATCTATCTCTCTGTCCATCTATTTATTTTTTTCATCTTTATACGTCCATCTATTCATCCGTCTCTTCATTTCTTCATTTCTATTCATGTATTCATCAATCTATCCATCTATCACCTCTATTTTGATCTATATACCTATTTATCAAAAATAGTTCTTCTGCCCTCAAATACAGTATTCTTTCCATTGCACCCTGATGCAACCTTCGCTAACTAGATACTAGTTGGATACTAAGCTCAGTGGTTTCTATGATACCAAAGCACTGCATACATATGCTGTTAGCATCCTGAGGCAAAGCCCTGGGTGCTCCACTCTCGTTATGGCTCCGGCTAGTGTGATTGCAGAGATGGAGGTTGGCTCAAATATCAATGGAGCTGGTTGGATTGTGTCTTGAAATGCTTACACAACCTTTCCCCTTGAGTCTTTACCCAGCTGAATGACTTCACGCCCCAGTGGAGGCAGCAAAGGGGATGTAGTGAAGCTGAGGATGCTGTTGACAGAGTCTGATGTAGTCACTAATGAGTTAGCATGAGTTAGCACTTGCCCTCTGGGGCAGATGGGTCATTATTGTCATCCCTATTTCACAGGTGAGGGAGCTGAAAGCCCAGAGAGGTGACGTGGGCTCTCCAAAGGCACACAGCAACTCAGGCAAAAAGTCGAGACTGAGATCTATCACCATTAATTTCTGTTCTTAACAGCTCCCCAGGTCCCCCCCCCCCACTACTCCTCCTGATCTTGTTTTACAAAGCCAAAGCCTTATAGGACTGGAAGAAGCTGCAGAGGTCATCTAGTCTTCCCATCGAATCTTCCAAAGGAGGACACACACACGCACACACACACAGACAGAGACAGAGACACAGAGAGACACAGAGACAGAGACAGAGAGACACAGAGACAGAGACAGAGAGACACAGAGAGAGAGACAGAGACAGAGATAGAGAAAGACAGAGAGAGACAGATAGAGATAGAGAGAGACAGAGACAGAGAGACGTAAAGAGACAGACAGAGACAGAGAGGGAAGTACTTGCCAGTATCACAACTAGGGAGTAAAGAACTAAGATGGAAACTGAGGTCTTCTGACTCTTTCCATGACATCATGGCTGCCTGACTTCCTTGGTTCTGTGCTGGCTTGTGCCTGGCCCCAGGAGAGCATGACCACAGAGTGGTTGTTAGCCCAGGGATGTACACAGTCTTGGCATGTGGCTCTCTTGGGGAGTCCAGGTATTGGTATGAGTCCAGCTAGGGGCTAGTGAGCCCCAGTTTTGGCAGCACCACTAATGGCATGACATCATACCCAGAGAGACTCATTAACCAGGCCGCTCGGTCACGGCCCCTCTGGGCGCCATTTCCTTGGAGAGTAAGGCACAGCAGGGCCAGTTCTGGTAACTCCATAAACCCTGGCCTCTGCTTAGGGTACCAGCTCCCCTGACCATCCATCCAGGCTTCCTGGCTAGCCAGGGATCCTTCCTGGGTATCCAGGGACAGTCAGACTTCACATTTCTGCAACATGGTAAAGTTTACTCAGTGGTTCCCTCCAACCAGCCTGGAGGAGAAAGAAGGCAAGTATTTTTATCCCCATTTTACAGATGAGGAAAATGAGAAGAGGCTCATCTGTGGCCACCCAGCTAGAAGATGTCAGGACTCAGACCTAGGTAAGTAGCATAAAGTAACTAGGTCCTTGTCCGAGGAGATCAGCATTTATGTGGATGCCTTTACTGCCCACGATGACCCTTCCCCTCCCTTCTCAGTCCTCTGAGGATCCTCTCCTGATGAAGGTGAGGACTCCATCTCTTGCGGCTCAAGAAGGAACTCCAGACATAACAGAGGCCTAACAAATGTGAGTACAAAAATTACAGGGACAGAATCTTTGAGCTGAAAGGGACTTTATGGTAGAAATAGATACACGATTTATGGCCAAATCCAATATGCTTTTAAAAATATATTCCATCCTTAGAACACTTTTGCATATAGGATCACAGGATTCAGAGCCACCAGGGACCTTCTAGTTCATTGGTCCCATTTTACAGAAGGAGAAATAGAGGTTTCGGAGAGACAAGCTATGCACATGCTCAATGGGAAATAGTTTCAGAGGAAAGGCACTAGCAGTGGGGTTGGTGGAGGTGGGGAGCTGAAAAAGCCTCCAGCCCAAGGTGGGGCTTGAGATGGTTATCTGAGGAAGCCAGGGCAGCCTGGAGGGGGAGGGGAGGAAGGTTATAAATGTTAAAGCATCTGCAGATGCTGGCTGTGTTATTATTTGACTCGCCCATGGTCACATGGGTAGGATTTGCTCTTAGGTCTCTCTCTCTCTCTACGATGTCCATCGTTATCTTTTTTTCT
This sequence comes from Phalanger gymnotis, assembly GCA_028646595.1. Classification (NCBI taxonomy): domain Eukaryota; kingdom Metazoa; phylum Chordata; class Mammalia; order Diprotodontia; family Phalangeridae; genus Phalanger; species Phalanger gymnotis. The sequence goes on along the minus strand of CM053624.1, from coordinate 9,398,307 downwards.
GAGGATTCAATGTTTCTGGTCAGGAAGAGGAAAGTGTATATTTCTGTGTTAAAAACTAGTCCAGTAAAAGTACTGTATTCCCACCATTCCTGCTCCCCAAACTGTTCTCCCCTTGAAAATCAGCCATAGGCATCCGAGACCTCTTTTCAGCCAGTACTTTTCCTTGAAACATAATCTCTAGGTACATAAGTCCAAAATGTCACCCCCACAGAGGCAGCATGGTGTAGTGGATAGAGAACCCAAAAGGTCCAGTTTCAAGTCCTGACTGCCGCTGATTGGCTGTGTGACCCTGGGCAAGTCCCTTACTTAACTTCTCAGTGCCTGAAGTTGCCAGGCTGCCAACCTGGGTGGATAGAGGTGGATTTCCTAGACCAGGAGTCCCCTCTACTGATGAGATGACAGGTTCAGTGTTTATCTCTGTCTCAGGAGATTTGGGGAGAATTTTCACAAAGTATGTAAGCTTTGGAGCTCTCCGTGGTACCTGTTGCCCCAAAGGATAAATAGGGATTGGGCACAAAGCCAGAGCAAACTGGCGAACATTGCTAGCATGTTCTGGGAGCCAGCAGTGGGACATTGTTGTCATTTTCAACTCTTCATGACCCCATTTGGGGTCTTCTTTGCAAAGATACTAGAATGGTTTTCCATTTCCTTCTCCAGCTCATTTTACAGATGAGGAAACTGAGGCAAACAAGGTTAAGTGACTTGCCTAGAATCCTATAGCTAGTAAATATCTGAGGCTGGATTTAAACTTGGGTCTTTCTGATGCCAGGTCTGGCACTCTATCCACTAAGCCACCCAGCTGCTCTAAAGAGACAGGGAGGAAAGTAAAGATGGAATGGTACCAGAACATCTGACTCAATCATTCTACTCTGGCAAGTGCAAACTTGTTGACCATCAGAACAGTAGGGGACCTCAGCAGGAATTGTAAGCTTGGGATCTGTGGGCACCCATGAACTTGTATGGGAAAACCCCCCAAACAAAATAAAATTAAATAGCCCAATGCATCTTGATGATCATTAATCTCTAATTGCAATTTAACATTTCCTTCAATAATATTTAAAAACACAACTCTAGGAAGAGGTCCATAGACTTCACTCTAGTGTCAAAGGGGTCCATGACCTAGAGAAAGATTAAGAAGAATAAGATTAAGAAGAACCTTAGGTATGTTCCAAGTCCACCTCATCTTTTTTTTTTTTTTACAGGGGAGAAAAGTAACCCTGAGGAGGGGCAGTGACTTGGCCAAGGTCACACAACTATCAAGTTGCAGAGCCAATCAAAGTTCTCTGATGCTAAATCCAGTATGCTTTCCACAACACTGGACTGTAGCAGACAGCAGGGAGCCAGGACGGCCCACCCGCTAGTTGGCATACCCCACAAATGAGAGTGTGTCTCATCATTGTGTGGTGGCAATGAGCCCCTAGGCAGATTCTATCATCTATTATGTAGCAAAGACTTAGAACCAAGCAAAAAAGCCCTGCCTAGAAAATAACCATCTTCTGATAGAACCTGGATTCAGGCTCTATTTGGAGGATACAAAGAGGTGGAGTCCCCATCTCATGTCATTACACTGTGTGGATGCCCAGTGTAGCTGTGCAGGGACTCAGTGCATCCTGGACAGTTTTCTAAATTCAGGAGTCTGTGACAAACACAAGTGGATTAGGACCCCAGAGCTGCCCACTGTCTGCAGTGCAGAAACATGTTTTTTTTTTAAATCTACCATTTATTCTTTAATTTATTTATTATTCATTTATTCATCTATCTATTTATTTATTTTCCTTATCTATCCAATTATTCATTTTTTATTCTGTGCTGCTTACGGTCTCCCAATCTCTAGGGCCAGGCACCTGGGGGAGCTGATTTTCCATCATAGGTCTCTCCATGGTAAGGGATGGGGCAGGGAGGATGGACAGAAATGCATAGGGTGCACAGAGCAAAAAGGTCACATCCATGGCTCTAACCATAACTGAAATCAACACCTGATGAAAGGTGAACTAATTGCATGTCATGGCATTTGGGTATGGGCTGGACAAGGTGGTCACCGATGTCCCTTCCAACTTAGAAATTCAGCGATTCTGTTGTCCTTCCTTCATCCCTCAAGAAACAGACTCACAGCTGGGAAGGTAAGAAGAGAGAACCATGAGTGGGGTGACTTTCTTTTTAAAGGTCCATTTAGTCACAATCATTCTTGCTCAGTGACCAATTGTGCATGTATATATGTGCTTGTATGTGTGTGTATGTATGAGGAGGAGATTTCATTATGTCAAAGTACAAGCCCTTTGGTGCTAAGTCACACATGATTAGAAGCAAGTAAGGGTTTGCCATCCCCTGAGCAAGGTCACTTGTAGTCAGTCTGGAATCAGTAAGAGATGCTTTGTGCTTGCCCAGTTCAACTCCCACTTAGTGAAGAATTCAAGAATCATGCTTCCACCACCCCCAGCAATCTTCTTGCTGTCCACTCTGATGTTATACCTTCCAGACCACTGGACTGGCAGGGAACTTGTCCCCCTCCCTGAAAGGCTTAACCCATTAAGCTTTGGAACCTTGGGGCCTTGACTTGTCCTGAGGGGTGAGTTCATGAGAGCTAATGCAGAGGGCTCAAGGGCCAGCCTCAGATGGGAGACACATTCCACTCCGGACATTTTCCTGCCTCCCCCCTTGCTTTCCGCCTCTTCATTTGGGAACAGTAAGTGAATAAATATGGGCATTGCTCTTGAATTGGGCCTGTCAATGGACTCCCCTATGGCTCCACTTACCTTCCATGTGACTTCCAGACCAAAACATTATTACCTGGCTACCGCTCCCCTGTGTGCTGTCTTGTTCTACCGAATGTAAGTCTCTTGAGTTCAGGGATTGTCTTAACTTTGGTATTTGTATTCCTAGGATTCAGCCTAGGTGAAATACTTAATGTTATGCCTCCCTTCCTTCTTCCCTTCCTCCCCACCTGCCCTCCTCCCCTCCTCCCTCCCTCCATTCCTTCCTTCCTTTCTTTCTTCCTTCCTTCCTTCCTTCCTTCCTTCCTTCCTTCCTTCCTTCCTTCCTTCCTTCCTTCCTTCCTTCCCACGATCATAGATCTAAACCTGAAAGGGATGTTAGAAGTCATCTAGCCCAACCCAACTATTTTACAGAAGAGAAAACTCAGGTCTGGAGAGGCTCCATGATTTGCCCAGGGTCACACATGTCAGAATTGTCAGAGGCAGGACATAAACTTCAGGGAGTGAGGACAGCTCCCCGAAGAGCCACAGTCACTACATAAAAAAAACCCTCATGGTACCAAGTGTACTCAAAATCAGAAACTTGCTACATCCTAGGTTTTGAATCCCAGAATCTCAGAGTTGAAGGAGGCCTCAGTGGTCAACAAATCCAACCCCACTCAAAAAATAATCCCCCACATTCTCAGACCACAAAGGACAAGATGATAGAAGAGAAGAAATGATTCTCCCTCATCCCAATACATTACTAAGAACCTTGGGAGAAATTGAACAGAACCACGGAGTCATGTCTGATTTTAACCTTTGGCTTCTGGAGTGAAGGTCAGAAAGTCTATTTTTACCCTACATTTCTTATAATTGTTTTAGCAGCTGGGTAAGTCAGTTTTTAAAAGAAAACACTCAACTGGTGAGCCAGTGCACCTTTCTCATTTTTTAATCCTTTGTGTAGTACCCAGGATTAAGGAATGAATGTCCACTGTACCCAGCTCTGCTCAGACCACATGGAAATCTTATGTTTAGTTATGGGAATCATAGTCTAGAAGGACACCGATAAACTGAGGAATGTCCAGAGGATGGTAATCAGGCTGAAAAAGTCCTAAGCCCATGTCATATGAGAATTGGAGGAACCAGGGATATTTATCCCGGAAAAGACTCAAGGGGAACATGCCTCCAAGTATTTGTAGGCTTGGCATCTGGAAGAAGGATTAGCCTTGCTCAGCTTGGCACCAAAAGATAGAAGAAGGAGCAATAGGTGGGAGTTGTGGAAAGTTACATTTATGCTCAACGTTAAGG
>CM053624.1:9373803-9394206 GCA_028646595.1 Phalanger gymnotis | reverse complement strand
TGTTTGAATGATATTATATAAATAGTAATAAACTTAATTTATTCTTCTGGTTTGCCATATATCTATTGAATAAAAATATGCAAAAGCATGGTTGACCCCAGACTCTTCTGCTTGGGGAAGCCAACCGGGAATCAAGATTCCTTCTTGAGAGCAGATATGGAACTCCAAATTCTCCAGTAGTGAATTCCCATTGAGAGGAGGCCAAAAAGCATGGCTCTGTCAGAAGACCAGCATTGGCCCTTTGGAAAGTGAGGAGATAATTCATTTGGCATTTAATAAGTGAGGCTTGAGGGAGATAGAGTAGGGGAAAGGGACAGTGGGTTTAAATTTTTTCTCTTTAATTTTTTTTTCAATTATCAAGAATTTATTTTTTCTCTCTCTTATCTTGCCCTCTGTCCCTTACCCACCACCATTTGAAAGAAAAAAAGAAAACAAAAGCTTTATAATTAATATGCCTAGTCAAGCAAACAAATGCCATCATTGGCCCTGGCAAAATGTATTCCTCATTCTGCACCTTGAATCCATCACGTTACTGTCAGAAGGTGGGTCCTGCAGCTCATTGTCAGTCCTCTGAAATCATGGTTGGTCACAGCACTGATCAGAGATACCTTAAGTCTATTGGTTTGTCTTTACAGCGTTGTCAGTTTATAAATTGTTCTCCTGATTTCACTCTGCATCAGTTCATACGAGTCCTCCTGAGTTTCCCTGAAGCTGTTGTTCTTCATCATTTCTTATGTTACAATACATTCACATGCCATGATTTGCTCAGCCACACCTCCATTTGTGGGCACTCCTTCAGAGTCTCATTCTTCGCTGTTGTGACAAAAACCATGTTATGCTTCCTGCCATCTCCTTTGACTTTTGATTCATGGTAGTTTCCTTGGGGAGATGGCTATACAAGGACTACGTTTTTCTTTAGCTATCCTCTAAATCCGTAGAACCACAGGACATCAGTGCTGGAAAGGGGCTTAGAGGTCACAGAGCATCTAGAAATGGGAAGTTAAGTGACTCGTCCAATATTACCCAATTAGAATGTATCTGAATCAGAATCTGAACCCAGGTTGTCCTAGCTCTGAGGGTGGCTCTCTAGGCATGGCATAACATTGCCTCCTCTTATATTGTATTATGGCATTTCATGGCATAAATTCACTACAATTTGTTTAATCATTACCCTATTGGACATTTAGAGGTGTTTTGGGTGGTTGTGTAGAATGCTGCTATAAAAATCTTTGAACAAATAGCTTTAAAAATAACACTTTCAGGGTATATATTACCATAGATGGAATAGTATTGGGTCAAAAAGCATGATTATTTTTGTAAATTTTACTGTGCATTGCCTCATTGTTCCTTCTAAAAGATTCTATGAGTTTGCAAGTCCACAGATCTCCTCACTTGGAACTGTGCTCTCCAGACCCCAGACCATCAGATATCATGCCCACTCTCCCATGCCCCCCAGCTAAGCCAGTTGACTCTAGAATTCTGCCCTGGGGCTGAGTAGTCCTGATTAATGAGTGAGGGAGTGCTCGGCCCCCTGGGTCTTGGCCTAAATCATGCCACCGGCCCTCGATGAGTGCACCTGTTCTTCTACAAACCTCATTGAGTTCCATTGCCTTTAATAATAATAATAATAACAATAATATATATATATTTTTTACCAATTTTGCAGGTGTGGAGTGGGCCCTCAGTGATTTCTTCATTTGTATCTCTTCTGTCATTAGTGAGTTTGAGAACTTTGAAAACTAGTTTTCAACAGCGTGTACTTCCTCTTTTGAAAATTGTATCATTTCGCCATTTTCCCATTTTGGACTTAACTGTGAATTAAACGTTCTCTCTATTTGCATCACTCTGGCCCTCCTAATGACCTAGCAGTTCTGGCCTCCATCCAAGTGATACCCAGCCATGCTTATTTTCTGTCCTTTTTTTGATTATATCCACTTCCCATCTAAAGATCTGAACGGTTGCCTAGCCATCCCCTTTGCACATGTTTAGAACCATCTCAAGGACATTTACTGTCTGAACTGGGCAGGATCTTTGCCAAGGATGTTAAGGTGGATGGGATCCAGGAGTGCCCTTAGGCTGCCTTGCACGACTCCTCCCTAGATGCATGCTATTGTAAACAGCCATCTCATCTCAAAGCCTCTGCTTTGGCCATGCTCAGACCTGGGCCCCATGTGGAAGCCTGCAAGTTGACCATAAAAAACAGATGGACGCTTCCTTGGATTCCAGCCTGCACACAATTGGTAGAAGCAGGACTCTAGGAAGCCTCTGGAGCAACAGGACAAAAGCTGGAGGTGAGAAACGCATCTTAAAGCAGCAAAGCTTTTGCCTCAGGTTGGGCCTGGGGGAGCAGCTTCTTCCTAGCTGATGAGGAAGGAAGAGAGAGGATGCTGCCTGGGTGTTCTTCTGCCTAATGACAGTGAGCTCACACTCCCAGGAAAACTCAGGGTCTGAATTGAAATATTGTCAAAAGTTATTCAGCAGGAATTTAAAGAAACTTTTGTTCATGGAAATGTCTCTGCTGTCCAGCCCCATTGGCCTCCATAGAGGTTTCCTTTGCTCCCCCTTCCCCAGATTGGAATCAGAGTGAAATCTAACCTCATTAGATGGATTGTTTAGCTCTTTTGAAGGAACCAGGGTGAATGGGCATCATTTGGAAGCTGCATACGCCAGTGTTAAGTTTCTCTTTGCTTTAACAATGCTGTTTTATATTCTGGCTTCATAAACCAAAAAAGAAAATACTTGTCATTGCAGGTTCTAGAAGATCTGTCAGTCTTACAGGAAACAAAATCCAACTTACCATTAAGATTCCTGGAAACTGTCGAATACCGTTGGTGTTTAATAAAGAGAAGTATCTTTTATGAGCAGCACCCCTGCCCCACAGGAGCATGGAAAGGTGCCATGACCCAGCTGGAGCAGAACTCCAGAGGAGGGCTGGAAGTCATGGAGGACCAAAGGATCATGCCCTGGATTCATACAAAGAAGGAGAGGAAGGTTCAAAGAGGACAGACTGGAGGCTGGAGGAGGAAGGGAAGGAAGGAGGGAGAGAGATGGGGCTTAAGAAGAGAGCTAGAGGAGTAAAAGAAGGAAGAAGAGACTGAAGACTGGAGAAGCAGAAGAGAGGGGAGATGAAGAAGAAAAGGAAAGGAATGGGACCCAAGGGTGGAGGGAGTGGTGTTTAGATAGAGGAAGATGCCCTAGGGGAAACCATTTGCATGATTTCCCAAGACAACATGACAGTTTCCCTCTCAATTACAGTCAAATAGGCCCTGGGCTTCTCCCTTCGTATTTGAGATAATCTCACCTAAAATATTTTCTTTTCTTGGTCCTTGACAAGATGGAAGAGATGATTTTCATGGAAATGATGCAGTAACAATTTTTAATAGTTCCATGATGTTTTCCATTTTCAGAATGCTTTATTGCAATGAGCAATCCTTGTTGAGAGAGTGGCTCCATTCACCATTAATTTGGAAAGGGGAGGTGTTCTGAGTGTTGAGCACATGCTGCTGAGAGTATCCCCTATGAAGAACGGATGGACAGGCTGGATGCAGCACCTTGGAGAGCACCGTTTGCAAGTTTGCCATGGATAGGCCAAGATTTCAGGTGGTTCGTTGTCCCAGGTTATTTGAAAATCAGTGCACTATTTCACGGAGCTCCTCAAAGGAGGGGACAATTTGTAATGTAACAAGCATTTATTAAGCACATTCTGTGGGAGGCACAGTACTAGGTCATAGAGACACAAAGACAAAACCAAAAACCGTACCTGGATGGTTCTCTTTTAAAGCCCTTCCAGTCTCTCCTTTGACCTCCTCACTCAAATGAAACTACTTTCTCTAAAGTTTCCTGCAACTGCCTAGTCACATCTAATAGCCCCATCCTTCTCTCCCTACTGGCTGCATTGGATGCCATTGACCTTCTTCTCCTCCTGGCTACCCTCTTTTCTCTGGATTCTCTTACTGCTTACTCTCTGGCTTCTCCTCCTCCCTGTCTCACCCCTCCCTCTCAGTCTTCTTTGCTGACTTATCATCCATATCGCACCCCCATTTGTAGGTGACCTGTAAGGCTCTGTCTTGGGCTTTCTCCTCTCTACATCCTCGGTGATCACATCAGTTTTCACGGACTCAGTAATCATTCTTATGCACTTTATGGCTCCCAGACCTAAGGAAGCGATCAATAAACAATCGATTATTTAATACCTACTATGTGCCAGGTGCTGGAAGGCCAAATACCAAGCATGAACAATCCTGCTGGCGAGAAGTTTGCATTCTACTCTTGACTTGCTTATTGTTCCTAGAGCAGGAGCTAGAGAGTGCTGGGTTGGGGAGGTAGAGGGGAAGTTGGCTCAGGTGTGGTAGGATCGATGACATCATGCCCAGGGCTGATGGCTGGTGGCATGATTTAGGCCAAGACTCAGTAGACTGAGCACTCCCTCACTCTTTAATTAGGACTGCTTGGACCCAGGGCACAATTCTAGAGTTGACTGGATTAGCTGGGAGGCATGGGAGAGTGGGCATGGTATCTGGGGGTCTGGGTTGTGGAGAGCTCAGTTCCAAATGAGATCTGTGTCCATGGAAGGAAACCTCAGAAGGAGGGGGTCCTGAAGAACGGGCAGGTTTTGGACATTCACCACTTAATCTTATTCTTTATTGCCATCAAATACAGATGCATTGGCCACCATTGAGCCAAGAGACAAGACAATGTCATGTCTGCACAAAGCAGGAAACCATGGAATGAGCTCTGGATTTGATATCAGAGGACCTGGAATCAAAGCCTGCCTCTGATTCCTACTTGCTCTGCAACTACGGGTGAAACGCTTAATCTCCAAACTTCCATTTCCTCACCTATAAAATGGAGGTTGGATGAGATGGACTCTCATTTCCTTTCCAGCTCTAAATCCACAATCATTTCATCTTTCTGGGCCTCAGGTTTCTCTTCTCTAAAATGGGAGTAAGCCTCGTGGCAGCACTTCCCTCCCAGGGACAGCATAAGTCTATAGCGTGCTTGGCAGAAATGTCAGAGACAGTGCCTGGTCTTGATCCTGGGCTCCCAAGGGTGGACAGGACTTGAATGGGCCATGGACTGAAAGAGAGAGACTGAGACAGGATTCTCCCAGAGAGGTGTACACTGGCTGCCACAGCTTCTTCCAGGCTAGAATGTTGGTGACTCCCTTTAGCATTTGTTTCTGATTTGGGAACTTTAATAAGTCTGGAAACATCTGTGTTAGATACTTGAGGACAGATTTGCAGCCTCTGGGAGGCTCTGGAAAGGCTCCAGTCCAACTCCTTGGGAGGCTGCAGAGCCTGTGCATCTGGCCCTGCCTCTCAGATGGAGAGATTTCCATGGTGGGGATGGGACAGGGGCCTGGCCGGGAAGCCTAATGTAGGATGCAAAGAAGTATTTCAGGGGAGTTGGCCTGGGGGAGGGCAGAGATAGAGCCTGAGCCTGCTGTGGAGGTTAATAATGACGTGGTCCTTCCTTAAAACTCCGAGAAGGAAGAAGACCCTGTGTAGGAGCATGGGGATAACTTTCTGTCTCTCTCCCTCTCCTTCTCTGTCATGATTGTCCATTTCCTGTTATTCTGGGTTCCACTAACATCAGCATTCTCTCTTCTGGGTCCTAGAATCCTTCACTTCCCTCAGGGCCACCTCCTCTGGGAGACCAGCTCTCAGGGCAATGTCCCTCCCTCCATCTTTCTCCTTCCCTCCCTCTCTGTCTTTCTCTCTCTCCCTCCCTTTCACTCCTTTCTTTCTCTGTCTCTCTCTACTTCCCTTGTCCCTCTCCCTCTTCCCCCTCTCTCCCTTCCTTCTTCCCTCCTTCAGCTCTCTCTCTCTCTCTCTCTCTCTCTCTCTCTCTCTCTCTCTCTCTCTCTCCCTTCCCTCTCTCCCCATTCTTCCTTTTCTCTCTTGAAGAGAATAAAGCCCATCTCACCAATAACTCTGAAAGTCAAACTGAGAGATGCCCAATACATCTTTCCAACTCAAGGGAGGCCAAGGCATGTACAAGCCAGAAAACCCAGTTATCAAGGACCACAGAGCAAAGAGGCCATGGGATCACATAACCACAGAGGGTCCCGTTAAGGCAAGGGTCATGGGTGACAAGGACAGAGCACTGGAAATAAGTTCTGAGTGATGTGAATGTACTTTAGTCCTGAAAAGGGGGCTCTTGAAGAGCCCAGTGTCCAAATCAGAGGGAGGGCTGTCTAGAACATGGAATGTGAAAATTGACAGAGACCTTAAAATGTAGAATGTTAGAGCTAGGGTGAGGGGGGTTGGGGAGGACAAAAAACAAAGAACCACAAGGAACCTGACAATTTAGATGTTAGAACATAGAGTGTCAGAGAATGTGAAAAGTTGGACTGCCAGAAAGTGGGATGGTGGAGCTGGAAGGGACCTTAGTACATGGAACAGGTGAGCACCGGATGCTCCATTCACTCAGTGGGTGGTTCTTGAGCCCTCACCTTGTGCTGGTCATTCTACTGGGCACAGGTTCTGTGACCTATAGGAGCTGAGATTCTTTTGAGGAGCAACCCCTGAATATGGGTATACAAATACACACTGTGTACCTGATAACTTGGGTCAGGGGCTTGCCCTGAGAGCTGGTCTCCCAGAGGAGGTGGCCCTGAGGGAAGTGAAGGATTCTAGGACCCAGAAGAGAGAATGCTGATATTAGCAGAACCTAGAATAACAGGAAATGGACAAGGGTTCAGGGACAATATTACAGAACAACCTGCTATTTTAGAAACGAAACACCTAGAAGGGCTAAATGAATTGTGCCCGGCCATACAGGCTGTAAATAGAAGAGACAGGATTTGAACCCAGGGCTTCTGCTTTAAAAACCAGAATCCATCGTTTTCCTCTCTAGAAGCCTCAGTTTCTAAGACGCTGTTCTAACGGGTTCTCGTGCTGCTAGTGTTGGGCGCACCCTCCTCCTCGTCTTTGCACTAAATTTATTTCTATGTTGTATCACCCCAGTTGAATGGAAGCTCCTTGAGGGCAGAGACTGCTTCATAGCTGCCTCTGTGTCCTTCTTGCTTGGCACACGGTGCTTAACAAATGTTCGCCAAGTTGAATGGTACAGGAACTTGCTGTGGTGAGGAGATGTCAGATTTGGAGTCTGAGGACCCGGTGCCAAGCCTTCCCTCCATCACCTACTACCTGCTTGTGTGCCCTCAGACAGCTCCCTTCCCCTCTGAGCCTTGGCTTTCTTATCTCCCAAATGAAGGGGTAGATCTTACAGAAGGTCTTCTCCTGGCATCTATGAATATGTTTTTAAAAAATAGTTTGATAACTGAATTTCAGTAAAGTTAGTTTCCTCTTTAATCCTGTGTATTTTATTTTATGCTCTGAGAGTCATTATTCTGAGCAGCGGGTCCATAAGCTTCACCAGAGTGACTGCCCAAGGGGTCCATGATGTAGAACCTGCATTTTAAGGTCTTTTGCAGTTCTAAATCTAAGAATATTGTCTTACGTATAAGGAAACTGAAGCCCCCCAAAGTCAAGCGGCAAGCTGGAGGCAAAGGTCTGACCAGAAGTTGAAGTCTCTGGACTTTGGACTGGTTTGGGGCTCTCTCCTCAGCTTTTCTCCCTTCCCCTGGCTTTTTGGAGGCTGTTAACTAACTCATTTGGAGACATTCCAGGTGTAGTGAGACCAAGAAGATAGCTTGAAATCAGACATGTAAGTGAATCCACTCCTCCCTCAGGACTTTGAAATTGGGTCAGAGATCCTGATCTCCGCCATACAGCTATGTCTCTCAAGGCCAATCCAGGCCAGTGAGCGGTAGTGCATCCATAGCTTAATGATTTTCATGAGGGTCCACGTTTCCCCAGTGTGGAGCCCGTCTCCCGATGCGTTTGATCTGGGAAGTGGGAGTCTGCTCCCCAAATGGACAGCACATGTTCAGCCTGGCTGTCCTCTGGGTTACAGGAAGGGGCCTCCCTGGAGCTAACCACAGCAAAGCCTCATCGCTTCAAGTCACTTTCAAAAGTTCTTTTGTCCTGAAGGAGACTTCCTGGGGCAGATAGTTTGAGGATGCTATCAGCAATGAAGAAAGGGGGAGGCTTGTGTAGAAAAGCCACCAAGCAGATAGGGGCTGCTTTTGTTGGAGAGTTTCTATTTCTTCTGAAGGCTTTGCTTTGACACAAATTTCTTTAATGAATCAACATTTATTAAACATATACTCTCAAGTGAAGGGCGATAGGTTTGAGCAGTCACAACTAGAACCAAGGAGAGACTTCAAAGAACAGGAGTAGGTCAGTCAATAAATAAGCACTTATTAAGTGCCTGCTGTGTACCAGGACTTATACTGGGCTCTGGGCATACAAAGAAGGAATTTAAGATGTCATCAGGGTGGCTAAGGGGCTTCTAGGTGCCACAGTGGACAGAACACTGGACCTGGAGTCAGGAAGACCTGAGTTTAGGTTCAGCCTCAGATGCTTGTGAGATGTGCAACTTTGGGCAAATTACCTAAGCTCCACCTGGCTCAGTTTCCTCATTTGTAAAATGAAGATAATACTAGTATCTCCCTCCCAGAGTTGTTGTGGGGATCAAATGAGATCACATTTGTAAAGAGCCATATAAATGCTAGCTATGATAATGATGGTGGTGATGACAATGTATGAGAGGAAGGGAAGATGGGCTGATCTATGGTGAGGCCTGGAGAGCAGATGTCCCACTGCCCCACTGGTGTCCTCACAATGTCAAGGGACCGCCAGGAAGTTCAGAGCACAGGCAGCATCGTTGGAGGGAATGTCCAGACCGATACATTCACCGGTCCAGTGGATCTTGTAATAGGCAAATTCTGAAGCACTAGAGGATACACGGATGAAAGCCGTAATAATTTCTGGCCTCGGGGAGCTTACGCTCAAGGTTAACCTGTGTCATTTGACTTCTGAGAGCCCACGAAATGAGGGTTCTGGCTGCTTCCAGAACGTTTAGGTCCTTGAGGGAAGGGACTGTGTTTTAGCCTTTTTGTGTATCTCTGGTGTTTACCACAGCTCCTGGCACACAGTAAAAGCTTACTAAATGCTTGTTGACTGACTTCACACTCAGGAAGTGGCAGGCAGCGGGGCATAACTTACTACTCAGGGATCTCATTTGCTGCCTCTGCTTTCTTGATGTTCTGCCTGCAAACATTCACTCCCCCCTGAAGCTGTGACTGGAGGTGATAGTGGACCCTTTGACTCTCACACGTCAAGGGGAGTAAATACATTTCCATTGAATCCAAGAAGCAATTGCTTTGTGCCTCCTATGTTAAAGGCATAAAGAAGCCAAGTACTGAGTATATCGAGGTAGATACAGTACAGTAAGCCCTGCCCTCAAGAGGCTTACATTCTAATAGAGGCAAGGACAGGTATCTAAACAAATAGGAAGTAAAGCATCATGTTCTCCCCTAATTTCTATTTCAATAACCCCTCCACATGGTGTGGAGGTGACCCTCCATCCTTTTTGTGTTTGTTTTTTTGGAGGGGAGAAGGCAGGGCAATTGGGGTTAAGCGACTTGCCCAAAGTCACACAACTAGTACGTATGTCGTGTGTCTGAGGCCAGATTTGAACTCAGGTCCTCCTGACTCCAGGGCCGGTGCTCTACTCACTGAGCCACCTAGCTGTATTCTTGAAAGTGTGGTCAGAAGAGTCCAAGTTCTGGTGCATTCCACCGTATTGGAAAGTTTAGTTCTGCTAATAGAACGACATTTTTTTTTCTAGAGCCAGTCTAGCTTACTGAGGGGAGGTCACTGGTAGGCTGGCCAGATGGAGGCAACATTATTTTTGTCCATGGTAACACATAAAGCAAAGGAAATTTACATTTCAAAAATATTTAAAAATAAAGGAGATTTTGTGTGGCCCCCTGCCTCTTCTGTGGTGATACTGGTAGAGTTTCAGAAAAGGCGACAGAAGGTGCTCGGACCCAAACTGTTTGACAACTATAAACCCATTTCAATTTGAAGATTATTATTCTAAATGAGATACTTGTCCAATGACTCAACAGAGCTGAATGCTATCAATCTTGACGTTCTTGCTATAAACAAAACCAGACAAAAGAAGTAAGTTATAGCTGAATGAAAGATGGCTCTGACATTCTCCTTCGGAGAGCCAAGAAAGGAGCTGGTAGAGTGATTTTGACCTCACTCCCAGAGGCCGTAAGTAGCATCATTTCTTAGCACATTCTTTTCCCACAAATTGCACTTCTAATGAGAAGGATTTGCAAAAAGACCTCCAGGAAAATATCTTGCAACATGGTTATGCATCAACTGAGGATGAAGCGATGGAGAAATTCTATGATCTTCCAAATTAAATCAACCTGCACTCACTTGGTAACTTCAAAACAAAGATGGGAAAAGATGAGGGTGGGGAGAGATACGTGGAAAAATAGGGTCGTTAGACCATAGACTCATTGGACCATGAGGTTCTTGGGTGCAAGGGCTGCAAAGTTTACCTTTCTTTGTATCTCCAGAGCTTAGCCCAGTGCTTGGCATGCACTAATCACCCATTAAATGCTTGTTGACTTGGATAAGGAAAAAGAAATGAGAGAAGTCACAGACTTAGAAATTATACAGCACTTCTTACTGTTATATCCCATACATCGTCTTAAAAAACTCACTAGGCATGAGACATGGTGAGCACCAAATAATGCCATAAAGAACGAAATAGATTTTAGCAGACAGGAAAAGACTTAGCATTGATGTACGGAGTGGTCTCTGAGTTCGCTGTCAGAGTGCAATCAGACCATCAACGTGTCAGAGCTACTATCAGAATCTGTAAACACAAGAAAGAAGAAGAAGAATGATAAAAAAGATATAGAGGACAAGTAAGATGGTCGAACACTGAATATTTTATACAGATGATTGAAAACCAAAAATGGGAAATGGACAATGGAATTGATAACATTATTGACTGTAATGATAATGATGATGATGACAAGTAGTTTGACCAATGGAGATTAGCTGCCACACAGAGACCAAAAGAGCTCAGAAAGTGGTTTGGTCCACAAATATCTGACATAGACAGAGATGTGTTCCAGAGGCAATGGCAGGTTGGAATATAAACTTGTCTGTAAAATCTTTTAGAGAAGGAGGATTGATGATTGTGAGTAGAATGGTGTCATACATCAAAGAAGCAGTGAAGAGGAGAAGCGGTCTCAAGGAAGCTGGGACAGGTACCCAACTACACTAAGTCCTTGCGAGGGCATTCAAGTCCAATGTAGTAGCTAGCCAGGTGCTGCTCAGCTGAGGCCACAGGGGCTAGTGAACTCTGTCCATCTCGGTGTTTGCCGAGGTCGAGCTCAGGATTCTGACCTCTCAATAAGGAAATAGGCTCCATATTCTTGTAGTTAATGGTTCACGCCCCAACCCGAGCACACTCCAGGGGCAATTCTCTTTTTGGCCCTAGTCTGTGGGTTCTCCAAAGCAAGGGGAGCACGGGCAGCAAGAAGCACAATTAT
The DNA here is from genome assembly GCA_028646595.1 of Phalanger gymnotis. Classification (NCBI taxonomy): domain Eukaryota; kingdom Metazoa; phylum Chordata; class Mammalia; order Diprotodontia; family Phalangeridae; genus Phalanger; species Phalanger gymnotis. The sequence continues at coordinate 9,382,772 of CM053624.1, read as the reverse complement.
GTGTCAGCTTTGGAAGAGGTGGTTTTACTTTTACCCGGGAAAGGAAATGCGGAGTAATCAACGCTCACAGAACGATTAGAACAGGATGCGGTAGCATCGCTACCAGTAAAATCAGAGTGATTCCGGCAGGCTGGAGATGAAGCAAGTTCCCCTCCTCCTATTGAACTTAAAATGCAGAACATGACACATATGTTTGAACATGGTCAAGGTGGCAATTTGTTTTGCTTTACTGTGCATATTTGTTATAAGAATTCTCATTGTTTTTGTTCAATGTGGGGTGGATAGGAGAAAAAATTAATGTTTGCTAAATGCAAAAAAATTAAATCATTTTAGGAGCTAATATTCAAGTTGTATTGAGACACTTGTGAAGTTTCCTTTTCAGGATTGCTAGTTTGCCATTTTCCATTTTACCTCTCCTAAACACCGTCCTGTCCACACCAAGTGGGCTCTTTCTTTCTGATGGTTTTTCTTTGTGTGGGCACTCCAGGAGCTGTGCCCCTGCTGCTGGACGCCCGAGAAGGGGAAGATGCCAGCCGTCTTTGCGATCTATCAAGGTCCTGTACCAAAATCAACAGAAAGAGGAGGAGGCCCCCACCAGGCACAGGCTTGCCAAAGAAGTCATGGCTTGAGTTGTCATGTGTCCTTCTTTCTTGAATAGGACCAATGACATCATGAGGGTGATGTCTTGACTTGCACATAAATTGCATATAAGTGAAGCTGACCTGGACAAAGCTGCCTTCACTCTGGTTGGGGGAAGCAATGCCTCACCCAACCCTCTGGATACCTCGGAGCCCTTGCACTTCGAAGCCAGCGGGAAGAAGAAGCCCAAGGCACAAGGGTCACCCCTTTACTGAGCTGCAACATAGCAGCCAATTAAAAGACTGTCAGCACACTGTACAAATCTTTGGATCAGGAAGTAGTTGGAGGAGAAAGTGTATGTGTGTGTGGGGGGGAGGGGATTGGAGGGAAAGGCAATGCATCATCAAATACGCCCAGAAACTGGCCCACTCTACACTTCCATTTATGTGCCTAAAATTCAGGCTGATTGTGCCTTACAAGGGTGCTCCAAGGGGGTGCCAAAGGGTATGAAAACAGAAGAAGGACCAACCGGAGAAAAATAGGAAAACATTTGCAGAAGCCATTTTAACAATTTATTTTCTCCGTCAGCCTTGGACCCAACATTCCCATTCCTGAGGTGCTTAGACAAGAGGAAGAAATGTCACTGATGAGAATGACAGGAAAAGCAGCTGGATTGGACTGATGCTAGAGAGAGGAGGAGATCCAATTGTGGAGACCAATTGAAGGACCAATTGTACAAAGTGTCTGAAGGAGGGGAAGATGGGGAAGTCATGTGAAACATCTTAGACCTTATTCATTCTCCAAAAAGGCCAACCAGAAAATTCCAATAACCCCTGATCGATAGGCTCACTCTCTTCTCTGTACAACATTAGTTATTTCTTCATGGATCAGGGGTATTCTCAATGAGCGTTTCAGTAGGGAACAAGCTGGATTCTTCACTTGATGTTCAGAAAGGGGTGATATCTTTACCATTTCACAGCTAACTGGAAAGAGGTAGAGGGCATGCGATTCAATTTGTCAGTAGGTCAATAAGCATATGTGAAGGGCCTACTACATTGTCCCAGCTCTCAGAGAAACTCTTGTTCTCTGTCATTATTCACACCAAGTGAGCTCTTTCCTACCTGGGGAAACAATACAAATGACTAGGCGCAAGCAAGGTGTAGACAGTGTAAGTGGAAGGGAGTCTTAGAGGGAATGCTCTAGCAGCATGAAGACTGGGAAAGGCCTCCTGCAGAAGGTGAGGTTTGGATTGTCTTGGAGAAAGCTGGGGAACCCTAGAGGCAGAGGTGAGGAAGGAGAGAATTGCCAGCATGGGAGACCATCAGTGAAGAGGTACAAAGTCAGGAGGTAGATGTCATGTTGGAGAGACAGCCAGGAGGATGCCTGGACAGCTGGATCAGTGGGTACATGGCGGAGGGTAAGGATAAGATGAGAAAGGTAAAAAGAAGTCAGGTGCTGAAGGGCTTCAAGTGCCAAACAGAGGCATTGAATCTTGGCTGTAACAGGGGGCATTGTGGTTTACTGGGGAGAGGGTGACATGGACAGCCATTTTGTAAGAAGGTCACTTGGCAGCAGAGTGGAAGGTGGACCAGAGTGGGCAGAAGTTTGAGGGAGGGAGACTAGCCAGAAGGCGAGAGTCTAGGGGTGAGGTGATGAGAATCTGCACCAGACTGGTGAGAGTGTCAGAGAAGAAGGAGGGGTGGATAAGAGAGAAACAATGGGTGTAAAAATGACAGCTTTGACAACAGATTGGATAGTAAAGGTGGGTTTGAGAGAGGAGGCCGGGACAACACTGTAAGTTGGGTGATGATGGCTCTGCCCTTGACAGTAAGAGGGGAGTTCAGAAGAGAGGAGTGTTTGGGGGTGGGGGGAAGGTAATGAGTTCTGTTTGGTGCAGGTTGAGTGTGAGGTGCCTTTGGGACATCCAATTCGAGATGTCCACAAGGCAGCTGCTAATGTGAGGCTGAATGTCAGGACAGAGGTTAAGATTACGTGTATGGATCTGGGAATCAACTGTATAGAGAAGGCCATTGAATTCATGGGAGATGATGAGATCACCAAGGGAAATGGTAGAGAGAAAAGTGGGAGAGAGTCCAGGACAGAGCCTTGGGTGACACCCACAGCTAGGGGCCATACCCTAGACAAAGATCCAGCAAAGGAGAGTAAGATGGAGAGGTCAGGCAGGTAGGAGGAGGACCAGGAGAGAGCAATGGCATAAGATAAAAAAAACATGACCTAAACAGGACGGAGGATCCAGGAAAAGGTAATTGACAATGTCAAATGTTGCAAGAGTTTGAGAATGAAAATAGAGAAAAGGGACGATTGGCACTAAGAGACCATTGGAGATGGCGGTTTCAGCTCAGTGAGAATGGGACTTTGAGTCAGTCAGGTCTGGATTCATATTCTGCCTCTAAAAGTACCTGGGGTGTGACCTCAGCAGATCACTTAGTTCTACGGGTGTCCTTATTTGTAGGTGTCCTTAGTCATCCCCTCTACCTAGGACATATGAAGCTAGGAATAAAAGTTCTGTTGGCAAGACTGGAATTTGTGGCTTGTTCTGCACTGTGAACTGAAGAAGGGATGATTCTCCAAGAGACAGGAGGCCAGGAAGAGCTAGAAAGTCAATTTTCTCTAAGGCACAAAGGAGATGCCAGAGAGGAAGCAGAGGAGTCAGGTTACACAGGCCACCAGGGCTGAGGCTGAAGCAGTCCCATAGCAGGGACACAAAGATCTGGGAAGAGAGTCTGGAGGGTGATCTGGCTGAGGGAGAGGAGAGCAGATGGGGGCTGGCAACCCAGAGTAAAGAAGGGAGGATGGGGGATACGGCTGCCTGTGAGTGTGATCTGACTTCACCATTGACCACCGTGTCCAGCCAAGTCAGCTGAAGCAGGAGCCATGTCTGCTTGGCGGGGAGCTGCTCCATGACTAATACTTCACACAGATGATATAGGAGCTCTTTCTCTTTTGCCTCTCCTTTTTTGCCTGAGAGGCATATGGCTAATCCAAAGTTTTTAAGTTCTATAAATTGTTCATAATTCCCTATATAATTAGCATTTTAATGCCAGCTTACTCTAGCTAAAATGACTGATCCTGTTTATTATCTGCATATTTCATAATCTGTGAAAAGGGAGTGGCAGAAGAGAGGATCAGTCAGTCAACATTTATTAAGCACCTACTATGTGCCAGGCACTATGCTAAATGCTGTGGATACAAAGAAATTTGAGACAGTGTCTGGCCCTGAGGAGCTTACATTCTGACAATATGCAAACCTTTATGTATAATCAAGCTATACAGGGGATAAATGGGAACTAATCAACAGAAGGAAGGCACTAGGTAAGAGGTTTGGGGAAGGGATTTTTGTAGGAGGTGGAATTTTTGATGGGACTTGAAGAAATTCAGGGAGGCCAGGAGACAGTAATGAAGAGTGGAGTCTTCCTGTCATGAGGATCAGCCTGTGAGAATGCCTAGAGTGAGGAGATGGAGAGACAGGTAAAAGTGAACCATCAATAAGTCTTGATACCGTCTAGGGACTCGACAGTGTTATGAGGGAATTATGTTGATTTTAAAATTTAATGAACATCCCCAAGTGTTGGGCAAATTGAGGCTCTTGCCTTTAGGTGGAATCTTCATAGCTACTCGAAAGGAGGTTCAGCTAGTAGGTTTTCTTTTCCATTGCTTCCTTCTTCCCCCCATTCATTCTCAGAACCATCTCCCTCTCTGTAGGGGCAGAGTTGAGGGTGGTAACTAGAGGGTAGCTCAGTCCTGGTGGAAGGAGAAAGGTCAGGAACACTCACCTTCCAATGGTGGGAGCCAGAGGGGGCTCTCATCTTCAACCAAACAAAGCTCTAAACCCTCCCAGATAAAGGCTACTTGGAAAATGAAGGGGTTGGACTAGAGGGTCTCTGAGGCTTCTTCTAGCTTTAAGTCTATGGTCTTTGCTCTGCAGTGTTTTGGGGAGGAAGTTTTAGGACCTGCAAGCACAAGGGATTTCTGCACCTAAAGATGGGTGGACCTGTTAATATGTAATTATATGAGCTGTGGAGAGAAAATGTTAGATAATAAAAATAACTAACATTTGTTAGTGCTTTGAGGTTTGCAAAGAACTTTTTATACATTGTCTTCCTTGAGAGTCACAAAAACACTGGGAGATTGGTACCATGGGTATTACTGCCCCCATTTTATAGATGAGAAAACTGAGTCTTAGAGATTAAGCAACTTGTCTTAAGTGTTAGATGTGGGATTCAAACGAAGGTCAGATAGATGGATTGATTGACAGATATATCATCCCATAGTCGATGATAAGGGGTGGGTCATGAGAGAAGGTAATGATGGGAGATGAGTCTAGGCGTGTTTGCAGAAGGTGCCTTCTAACACTGATATTTCATACCAACCTAGTTGAGCAAGCTTGGAATACAACCTTGGGGTAGCTCCAAAGAAAACTGTATCAAATGCTTCTGTATTCCTAGGGCCCGTGGCCACAAGGGAGGATTGACAGACATCTCTTAGGATTCTGTCCTTCGTGTCTAGGGAGATGTCAGCTTCCTCATACACAATGCTCCATGTTCCATTTCCAAGTCTTTGCATGGTCTACCTCACATGCCTGGAATGCTCTCCTCACCTTACCTCTGCCTTATGGAATCCATGGTTTCCTTCAAGAATCAGTTTGGGGGTCACCTTCTACAAAAGGCCTTTCCTAGTACCCCTGACCACCTCCGCCTCGTACTCCTATCAGCCACTACTTCCTTCTTCTCTAAGGTTACTTCGTATCTATGTTCTAAGTGTTTTGGGTCTCTGTATATGTATATATATATACAATGTATAAATATCTATCTATCTATCTATCCATCCATCCATACATACATAGACATACATACATACACATAGCCCTGTCTTCCCATTAGAATACAAGTTCATTGATGATAGGGACTTCTTTTTCTTTGCCTTTTCTTTGTATGTCATTGATGGACTGGCATATGGGGGCAAGCCCTTGGAGCATGTGCAGATATTTCTTGCCTGGCTCCAAGTCAAACAACCACATGGGAACCTGAGAGAAGCTGGTTTCTGGACATGCGTGACTGAGAAGGCTTGCACTGTGTGATGATGGACTCTTATAATTGGCTACAGAGCTAGGAGAGCTGATGATTCAGGGATTGCTGAGCTGGAGTTCTGTACAGAAGGGACAACTCAACCCCTCTGTTTGTCTTTCTGTCTCAGTGGTTCTGTCTCCCTCTCTTTCTCTCTCTGTCTGTTTCCATCTCTGTCAATCTCTGTCTCTGTCTGTCTGTCTGTCTGTCTCTCTCTCCTGGCTTCGGAGCTGGAGACCTTATTTAAGTTGCCTTCCCAAGAACCATGTGGAGGAAAGGTGGCTGTTCTGACTTCCACCAGAGCCATGGCACCTGTCAGCATATGGCTGCTTTTGTCCCTTTGTGTTTGTTTGGTTTTTTAATCCTAGGCAAATGAGTATTGTGATATAGAAGTGTTAAGTGACCTTGCAAGTTCAGAAGACTCTGGGATCCCCTTAGAGGTACCAGAGACCTGAATGGCAGCAGTATTTGCAGTGTATACTAGTGAGATAGTAGCCAGTGGCAGTGCCAACATTGGGAGAAGAGGGGTACATTGAGGACAAACAAATACAGAGGAGTAGTCTCCTGAGGAAAGATAGCTTTAGGGACCATGACCTTTCATGGCAGAGAAAAGTACTAGCTATGGATTTTAGAGGTTTGCAGACTTTTGGAGTCTAGCAAAGACCTGGGGTAGAGCATTCTGAGCTCTGAGGTCTGATGAGCAACAGTTGGACACACTTGACTCTGGCAGAGTGATGCCATTTTAGTCCTCTTCAAGAATGAAGGACAACAACCAGCCAACATTTGAGGGGAACTTCATGAGGACTCTTTAAAGGTAGAAAAGTAGTTCCAGTGGAGGAAGTATGGATTATCCCTTTGCCACCTTTGTTCTCTCCACGTGTGACATCATACTATAATTTAGCACTAGCTCTCCTCATGAACATCGTATGGGGGATAGTGTATGCCAGGCTTTGGAGAAATGTTTTGTATCACCTCTTTACTACATATACTTTCTTAGTAAATATCTTTTCTAAAAGTCAATTAGCCTGACTGTCTGATTGTTAATGAGGACTATACTAGTGGGGGCTCAAGAGCAATAGTATCAGAAACAGTTAGTCTGTCACTTAGCATTTATTAAGTGCCCATTTGTGCCAGGAACTGTTCTAAGTTCTAAGAATACAAAGAAAGCCAAAGCACAGACACTCATGATTATTCCTAGACCCTGAGAGTAGAAAGTAATAAGTGCCTAGCCTTCCAGTGCAAGTTCCCAATTGGGGGAGGGAGAGAAACCCCCGAGGGGAACTCTCTTTGAATCCTCAGGGCTTAGCCCAGTGCTTGACAAGTGACTGATACATGATGGGCGATGAGCTGATTAAAGGTTCTGTAAAACTTAGGATGCTATGGGAATGGTGACGATTATGAATACGGAGAGCTTTATGAGAGCGCCTTGCGTTTGTCCGAGGGGAAGAGAGTGGGGATGGCCCAAGAGTTTGTCATTTTCGCAGGCCTAGAAAGCTGAGGATAGAAATAATTGCCCAAGATTCAAGCACTTGGGATTTTTCTATAAAAATGAATCCTTGAGCACCATGTGTTGACATTTTGTCATGTTCCATCTGGGTACCATGTTTCCGAAGGACATTGATGAGCACCGGAACATCTAAGGGCGGGTAATTAGGAGGAGAAGGGGCAGGGACCATGTTATACAAGGACTGCTTGATGGAATGAGGGATCATCAGCTTGGAGAAGAGGAGGCTCAGTAGGGGATGTGAGCATTCCTTTCAGGAATTTGAAGGCTTATCAAGTGGAAAAGGATTGGACCCCAGAGAACAGAGCCAGGAAGGATGAGTGGGGATGGTAAAAAGGCAGATTTAGGCTGGATGTCAGAAAAATGTTAGCAATTAGAGCTACCCTATAGGGGGAGGATTTGAGTTACTTTTAAAAAAGCATTTATTAAGCATTTTCTATATGCTCTACATTGTGCTGGGGATCGGTTGTTGTTCAGTCATGTCTGACTCCTCCTTACCCCATTTGGCTTCTTGGCAGAGACACTGGAGTGGTTGGCCATTTCCTTCTCCAGCTCATTTTACAGATGAGGAAACTGAGACCAACAGGATTAAGTGACTTGAGCAGCATCACGCAGCTAGTAAGTGTCTGAGGCCGGATTTGAATTGAGGAAGATGAGTCTTCCTATCACGAAGATGAGCGCTCTATCCACTGAACCACCAGATGTCAGGATGTGCTGGGCGGGGCTACCTGCTTAGTATATGTTATACTAGATGAGATCCCTCAAAACTCTATAATTATTGTGATATAAATGAAGTAAATACTAGTTTCATACATTTTTATAGCAAAATCCAATACAGAACAAAATTTGAAATAAGACCTAGGTGTAAATTGATACGTTTTGTCATTAAGATTTTATTGATGGGGGCAGCTAGGTGGTGCAGGGAGTAGAGCAAAAGCCCTGGAGTCAGGAAGACCTGAGTTCAAATCCAGCCTCAGACACTTGACACACTTACTAGCTGTGTGACCTTGGGCAAGTCACTTAACCCCAATTGCCCTGCCTTCCCCCCTCCAAGTAAAAAAAAAAAGAATTAAAAAAAAGATATCATTGATGTAGCCAACTGTTATCAGTGACCCCTTGGCTCTCCTTTTTACTCTTAGGAAAAACTCAACTTTCTCTCATCTTCCAAGTTCCCTTTTTCCAGGCTCCCAGACTTTGAGCAGTCCAAGCCTTTGACCCAGTCATGGGTTCTTGCCTTTATTACTTGGGTGTTCTTGTATCTTCTGAATTAATTAATTAGATGCTAGTCAGCCAACAAGCACCTATTTAATGTTCCCTATGTGCTAGGCACCAGGCTCAAGGTACTGGAAAGAGTTCTGGGAGAGACCTGGGTTCAAATCCTCCCTTTGACCCTTCCTAGATGCATGACCCTGGCAAGCCATCCTTAGAGCTCCAGGTAGTGAGGAGGCTTATGCTCCAGGTGTTGTTCTCCTAGGGCTGTGTGCCAGTAAGACAAAATGGGCTTAGTTTAACGGGTGCCCTTGAGGAGTTTGGCTTTTGTTTACCTTGAAAGTACTTTTACCTGTTAAATGCTAAACCCCAGGCCCAAAGCCCTATCAGGTGTGAAACCTGTGTGGGCATAGATTAATGACTTAAGAGGGGCCAACTCAGGAACCAATGGTCTCTGGACTCCGGTCTCTGGTTGTTGAGGCGGGGCTTGACAACGCCAGAGGCTTGGCTGCAAGGAGAGGCGAGAAACTACAGCTGGAAAAATCCAAAGCAGAGCCGACCCCTGTGTGGACCCAGGAGTTCGAGCAAGGACT
>CM053624.1:9345682-9364184 GCA_028646595.1 Phalanger gymnotis | reverse complement strand
CAAGTCTCTCCTGACCGTGCCTGTGCTTTCATCTTCATCTTTACCTTCATCTTTTCCGGGTTCCATCTGCCCGGTTCACGGAACCACTCCTCATGTGTCATGAGCTCCACGTCCTTCGCTCTCTGGTTGCCCTCCGGCTTCTCCTTCTTGTTCCTCAGCGTCCAGAATTGGACACAACTCCACAGACAAGGTCTTACCAAGGCAAAGAGCCGCGGGACTGTTGAGTCCCTCCTCCTGGAAACTGCTCCTTCTTTAAGGTCACAGGAGCTTTGTTGGTGGCCACATCACACTGCTGACTCTTGGACCTTGCAGTCCACTCTGACTCCTAGATCTTTTTCAGAAGAGCTGCTGTTCAGTCAGGTCTCCCGCTCTTGCTGTTGTGAAGGTGATATTTTTGTACCCAGGTGTGAGGCTTTACATTTGTCCTGGGATGCCCTCCCTCTATCCCATGACTCAGAATTCCTGACTTTCTTTAAGACTTAGCTCAAAAGCCACATCCTCCTTTCCTGGTCCCCACAGCAGCTGAAGCCTTGCTCTCAAAGGCTGCCCTATATGTAGCTAGTTGTAGACATGCCCACAGACTCCTTAGAATGGGGGAATCCTGGGGGGTGGGGTGGGGGCTGTTTTTGCCTTTCTTTGTACCACCAAGATCCTAGCAGCATGCCTGGCACATAGTAGGTGCTTGATAAATATTTGTTGATTGCTTCATTAACCCTACTGAATTGAATCTCATTAGTTGGAGCCTGACTGCAGCCCTTTGGAGCTTGATTTTGTCTTCCTCTGTTTTCAAGATCCCTCCCAGCATTGTGTGTTATCTTAACATTTCATGAGCAGGCTGTCTTTGCCTTTATCCAAGTCATGGATAAAAATATTAAACTCTGTGTGTGAGTGGAGCGGGGTCAGCGAGCCCAGATCCCTGGGGCACTCTGCTGGAGACCTCCTGCCTTGCCGACATTGAACCACGGATAGCTACAATAGGAGTCTGGTCCATCTAGCCTCCCTTCTGCTCTGTAAGCCGGGACACTTTATCAAAAGATTTCCCAAAGATCCAGCTCAAGTTTGTCTGCAGCATTTCCCCTCTACTGATTTGTAATCTTGTCAAAAAGAGAATGAAGTTGGTCCGACATAATCTGTTCTTAATGATAATGTGAGTGCCACTTTACATTGTGCCCGGCACATAGTAGGCTCTGTATAAATGAGCATTCCCTTCCTGATTAAAGTACAAAGGACTTTACAAATATAATCTCATTTGAGCCCGTAACAACAAGGAGCTCATATCACCCTCATTTTATAGACGAAGAAGCCGAGGCAGACAGCAGTCAAGTGACTCAACCAAGGCCGCTTAGCTAGTAAGTGTCTGAGGCAGGATTTGAACTCAGGTCTTTCTGCCCTCAGGCTTGGCACTCCATCCACGGCCCCACAGAGCTGCCTTCTTGCCAAAGCCAGACTGGCTCTCGGTAATCACTGTTTCTCTTTGTTGTCCGTGTTCACCAACCATCTCTGCAGTGACTCACTCTAGAATTTTTCCTGGAATTCAAGTCATTGGCCTATTGTTTGCAGACTCTGTTCTGTCCCTTTTCTGAAAACTGGGACACTGTTTAGCCTCCCCCGAGCTCTTGGTGCTGCTCCTATTTTCCATGATTTTTCAGCATCACTGACAGCAGTTTAGCAGTTCTGTCTACTCCTTTCAGGACCCGAGGATGGAGCTCATTTGGGCCACAGTGCCACGCAGGGGCAGAATCAAGATTTGAACCCAGGGCCTCTGATCCAGCAGTCTTGTCCCTTACTTTCTCACCTAAGGCTTGGCCCAAGGAGCATATAGAGTATATGTTACGGGAGGAGAAGTTTGAAACGTAAAAATGAGCACGAGCAGCCTGAGGTTGATCAGCCGAAAAGACAAAGCCAGTGGAAATATTCTCTGGCCTCTCTCTGTTCTGCGGCTGGGCCCGGAGCAGGCTCAAATGTTGAGTCGATGTTGGGCGACAGCCTGAGGGCTTAGGGGGTGAAGAGAATCTTCTCTAATGGTACAAACTGGCCCTTTGCTGGATGGTCCGATTTCTGATTCTTCCCATTTCTTAAGACAGGGAGAAGCTGAGAATGCCTTCCCCTCCGGCCTACAGAAGAGCCAAAATCCCTCGAGCTAAAAATATCACTGGAGAGATAAATACACTGTTTTACCACCAACTTCATTGTTTCTTTGTGAATGATCCCCTTCTGGAGTTCTCTAAGGGCTTGGCCCTCCTGGCATCCTGTGCCTAAGACCCGCCACCCCTTCCTGCCATGACTCTGCTTTGTTGCCCCCAAGCCTGGAAGGCGCTCTCCTCACCTCTGCCCCTTGGACTTTCAATTCTCTTTGTACCCACACCACTTAGCTTTGAGCCTAAGCAAGCACTGGAGACATGCTTGTTGATGACCTCGGACCCTCCCCCAGTTTACAGACTAGGTGTTTGAAGTCCAGAGAAGGGAAGGAACTTGTGCAAGGAAACAAGAAACAGAATCAGATTGAGCCCAGGTCCTCTGATTCTGCGTGCAGGTCTCCTTCCACGGTGTCCTTCTGGTGGGAGACAGACCAGACAGGGATGTAGCCAAAGGATTGCCATGTCTACTCTCTCCTGTACTGGCTCACTGAGCACAGACCCTGAGCCCATCTTTGCAAACCACATACACATTCAACAATTGTTTATCTAGTGCCTAAGATGAGCCAGGCATGAAGCTATGTGCTGGGGCTACAAAGGTTAACAAAGAGATAAGGCCTGCCCTCGGGGACCTTATATTCTAATAAGAGAGGCAATTAGGGGAGTGAGTTTGGGTCTAGAGAGGCATAAGTGGGGTAGGAATGCATGTGGTGAGATGGTCTGAGTAGAGAGGTGACAAGTTGAGGCGCTTCTCCTGGACGTCAGAGGGAGAAGGACATCCAGATATGCCATCCACAGCTGAGCTGGAGCTGGTAGGGGATAGGGGTAGTGCTGAAGCTGGAGACATAAGGGAACCTACATCCTACAAAAGCCACAGGAATTGTAATCCATTGAGCTGAAAATCTTCATGTAGAGATAAATGCATCACCATGGCCAAATTCAATTTGTTTTTTAAAAATATCCCTCTTCATTTTGGGCAAGTTTTTTTTTATGAAACTGCAGGGCAATGGGGGAGAGGGGCAGAAACAGTAATCTCAAGAAGGGTGCCTAATTCCGATACCCACGTGTCTCTTGCCAAAGAGGAAACTTCAGAAGTCTTTCTCTGGGGTGGGGAAGCCTGCACCCAGGAAAAGACAATGCAGCAGCTGAGAGTCAGAGCCCCAGGCTGTCAAGAGATCCAGGATGGTCTGGAGATGCTTACTAAGAAGGAGGAAATGGATTCTTAGGGGTGGAAATGTCTCCTGTGAGCTTGTGGATGCATGATGAAACCCACTCCATCAACGCATTAATCCACCTTTCTGAGGAGAACTGGCAAGCACCTAGCACATGCTGGGCACACAGTATATACTCAGTAAATGTTTACTGATGGATAGCATGGAGTTGCATAGTCCCTATAGCATCACAGGACCTCACTCACAGAGAGACTCTTGCCATGCATGTGATGGGTTTTCTCAAGGAGCTTGGCTGCTCTGTCATTGCACAAACATCACCTGTCAAGAATTACTGATGACATTTCTGGAGGTCAGGCAGTGGTATGGCGGGGACCTGAAGCTGTGATTTCATAGGTGTAAGGAACTCCCATGTGGGAAACTTTCTCTGGCTGAGCAAATTGGCAACTCGTCTGTAATTTATGGTCTTCAAGAATGAGAATACCGACAACTAAAAAGTGTTTATAAACAGTGTAAGAACGATGTTATTCTAAACTTCCCTGGGCTCCTTTTGGATCGCCCCACCCTCACCATGAAGAACACATGAGGCAGTGGGATGCAGCGGAAAGATCACTAAATCGAGAATCAGAGGTCCTGGGTTCAAATCCCAGCTTGACTTCTTATTCTCTATGGGACCTTGGAGAAGTCACCCCACATCCCTCAGGTCTCTTACCTTTGTCTAATGAGACAGGGTGGGCTAAATGACCTCTGGGCTCTCTGATAATCTCAAGGGCCATGTAGTTCCTGAATAAGAATCCTCTTTATGACAGTGTGGACATGTAGCCTCCCCATGTCCAACCTAAAGATGCCTCCCTTGCTCCTGGGTGGGTCCTTTGAGGCCAAGAAAAACTGGGCTGGTCCCTTCTCATGTGTCAGACCCCTTAGAGTGCTGGGAGGATAAGCCCATGCCCCCTCCCCCATACCCCGTCTTTTCTTCGGCAGCAAAGAGCCTAGAGCATTACAGGGCACTGGCATGAATGATTTAGGATTGAATTAGGAGCCCATTCTCCAGCATTCTCCAGCTCCTGAAAAGTGGAGCAAACCCAATGCCCCAGAGCGGTTCAGCATGTCTAGGTCTACACTGGCAGCTATGCCCCTCCAGAAATAATGAATGAGGGGCCCAGGAGATCAATGCCTGGTGACCCCTGCTGGACACAACGAGTAACTCCCCAGGAAGAGACCTCTGCTTTCTCCTCTTTTTCTGTGCTCTCCTTCATGACATCTGTCATCCTTGGACATTGTGGCATAACAGTTTCTAAAGAGGAGCGGGCCTTGGGGCTACAGGGGCCAGGCTTTCTTTGCCCCAGGTGTCCTGTGTGGGTGCCAGAGAGAGAGGCAAGGTCCCCAAGGGTCGGGAGAGGCTGTTCAGAGGGTGTCGCCAGGACACTTCACAGGATCAGAGATCAAGGGACCAATCTGGCTATTTCCCCGTGTACAGTTAATCATCAGGCATTTATTAAATGCTTACTGTGTGCCTGGTATCGTGCTTAGAAACAGGGAAACAAAGAAAGGCAAGAGCCCGAATGGCTTCCCATGTGTCTCTCAAGCAGAGGAGAATGTTTCATGCTTCCCTGACATTTCAGCTGAAAAGCTCCCTTTCTCTAAGATGGCTTCCTTGGCCAAAGTCCACCCCTCAGATACTCTTTCCTACTGTTTCTGGTTGTACCCCCTGAGGCCAGAACAAGACTAATGCTTCTTCCTCCACTGACCATCCCTTCAAATACTTGAAGACTGTTATCACCCCTCCTGAGGCTTCTCTTTTCTAGGCTAAGTATCCAGGGTTCCTTCAACCCATTTGATGAGTGACATGATAGGTGTAAAGCACTTAGAGCAGTGCTTGGCACATAGTAGGGATGAACAGGAGGAATGAACAAAGAAATAAATGGTTGTTCCCAACCCCCTCTCCCTAATCCACGGGGTGGATTGATCTTGAGACCCTCTTCCATCCTGGTCTCGGTCCCCCAGGTCTAGAGGCTCTCCAGTTTGTCAGCAGACTTCCCAGAATGTGGTTCTTTGAACAGAGCACACACCTCGTGCTATGATGATGTGACCTGCCCAAGAGAGAGCTCACAGGGACTTTCGCCTCTTTTCCACCGGAAGCTACCCCTCTCTCTTGTTGTTCAAGTTCCCATGGGCTACCCACTGCACAGCCCTGCCTTGCTTGTGTATTTACCTTGTTTTCCTGCTTGGACTGCCAAGGTCCTTGAAGGCCAGAACCTACAAAGCGCTCCCAGTAGAACACAATCCATGTGTATTCAATGAAAGGAGGGAAGGTCCAGAAACAGCTCCTAGGACTGACCCCCTAATCACACCCCACCCAGAGCTTTTCTCATGAGCAGACACACCCTGTCCTTGTCCCTGTTGAGGCATTTTGGTATTTGGTGTCAGTATTTTGGGATGCATCAAAAGGGGTTGGTTTTTCCTTTTGTTTTTTAGTTGCTGGGGGCTGGGGGAAGAGAAAATGAATATTTTCTGCTTGAAAAAATAACATTTAATTTTTTTAAAAAAGGATGAGAATGGTCAAATCTTATTTGTGGAGAAGAGGTAATTAAATGCACTTGCCTCCTTTGGTAATGAGGTGGGGGACTACAGGTGTGACCCAAGGAGGTCAGTACTGGTTGGTTTTTGTGAAAGTGTTTTTATTTAAGAGAAAGGAGCTGCTTCTTGGGGGTGGGGTGGGGTGGAAGGGCATATCGGGAAATGACTATAATGTAGAAACAAAGGGCACCAATCAAACTTATTTTTTTTTAAAAAATGTATAAAAGAAAGGAAATAGCCACCCTTTCCCTTTACATAATATTTGTCAATTTTGCAGCCAAATGGAATGTCTTGGTGATGAAATTAGGAGCCGTTGCGAGCCTGGCTTGTAGGTCCACTTTCTCTAGCGAGGATCCCAAAGCCACAGGATGTTTCCAAGCACCCAATGCACTGCCTTGAGTTAGCTGCCAGATGTTTAGAATCACAGCGAGTTAGACAACTCCTCAGGGAGGACCAGGCTCCAGATGTGGAAGGGGAGCGAGGGATTCCAGTTAAGGTCGGCAAGAACTCAGGCTTGACGTGTTCCTTCTCTTGATCCGCCTCCTCTGGACAGGATGCTGTGGGCTCGGGCTTGTTTTCCTGCCTGTTCAGTCCATCTTTGGTCAAAGCTCACCCCTATCTGGGCCATGATGGACGCGAGAGAGCTAGACAGAATTGCCTTTTGTGGGGATGGGAGACAATGTCCTACTGGCCAACCTTAGGTGCAGGCAGCAGGGCTCTGGAGCAGTGGTGGGTCAAACTCGAGTGGAAATTGGGCCATTAAAATATACAAAAAGATCCCTGGAGGCTGTGTATTAACTTAGACAACTATATAGCGATATTATCTATTTTCTGTTGTATTTTTATTTATTCTGTTAAATGTTTCCCAACTACGTTTTAATCTGGTTTGGGCACCAAAGAATGGGCTGTCCCCTTGGCCCTATGAGCATAGGAACAAAGAAAAGGTGAACCTCCCCCAAGCCAGCATCTCTGTAGCATCCCAGGACCTCAGTGAACAGCAATGGTACCTCAGATCTCTGAAGAATCTGAAGAACCAGATTGGCTTCAGTGGGGCTCAGGATGAAGAGGCAAAAGACCAGAGAGGGCCCCACGTTGGGATTCCAAATCCCGGGCTGGCAATCCCTCTTCTACCATATGGTTCCTGTGTGATCTTGGATGGGTCCTCTCAGTCTCATCTTGAAAATAGGGGACTTGGACCAAAGTATCTCTAAGGTCCATGTCAGCTCCAACCTCATAAGCTTAGAGAAACTTGGACCTTGTCATTTCTCTGAGCTCAGTTTCCTCATCTGTTAAGTGAAGGCATTGACCCTGATACCCTCCAAGGTCCTTTCAGCTCTCAGTTTATGCCTCTATGATCTTTGGTTAATTGAACAGGTCAGAACTGAGGACTTGTCATATTCAAGGGACGGAGATGTTATTGCTGCTATTCTTGCGACCGTGGCTTCCAAAGGTCTCTGATCAAATTCACCACCACTTCTTATCACATCTTTCACCACTTCCTAGAGACCATCAATCAAAAATAAATATTTACTAGGCACCTACTGTAGGCCAGGCGCTGTAGTAAGCACTGGGGATACAAAAAGCGGCAAAAGATAGTCCCTGCCCTCAGAAAGCTTACAGTTTAATGGGGGAGACAACATGTAAACAAATACACACAATCTATAGACAGGATAAATAGGAAATAATTAACAGAGAGAAGGTACTAGAATGAAGAGGGGTAGGGAAAGGCTTCCTGTAAAAGATGGGATTTTGGTTGGGACTTAAAGGAAGCCAGGGAGGTCAGTGGTCTGTGTGGAGGGAGAAGAGCATTCCGGGCATGGGGAACGGACAGAGAACTTGCCTGGAGCCAAGAGAGGGAGCATCTTGTTCATGGAACAGCCGAGAGGCCAGAGTCGCTGGACTGAAGAGTGTGCTTTGGGGAGTGAAATGTGAGAAGATTGCAAAGAGAGAAGGGGACTAGATTACAAGGGCTCCGAATGCCAAGCAGATGATTTTGTACTTGTTCCAGGAGGCTATAGGGAGGCTCTATATATTGGAGTTTATTGAGTAGGGGGTGACACGGTTAGACCTTCATTATAGGAACATCCCTTTGGTGGCTGAAGGAGGATGGATAGGAGTGAGGAAGGACTTCAGGAAGACCCGTCTGCAAGCTACGCCAACAGTACAGGTACCAGATGATGAGGGCCTGGACTAGGGTGAGGGCAGCGTCAGAGGAGAGAAAAGGGTATATTCAAGACATGTTGCAAAGGTGGTGTCCACAGACCTTGGATATGGAGGGAGATGAGAGATAGTGAGGAATCCAGTGGACTGTTAGGTTGGGCTCCAGAGGGACTGGGAGGGTGGTGGTGCCCTCTACAAGCCAGTTGGACCAGATTCCCTTTCTCTGGCTTGGGTCCCCTGGCCTTCTAACGGGCTGTCCAGGGGCTGGACCTGACCCTTAGGAGAAGCAAACCCTCTTTTGAGTTGTTGGTGATGGATCACTCCCCAAATGCAATTGGATGCTTGTAGTGACTCTTCCTAGCCTCTTCTCTCAGCGTCACAGCTCCCCCAGACCTTGCAGATGTTGGGTCACAGGAACACAGCTTTGGGCTGGATGGGCCCTCTGAGGTCATCTTATCCTACAGAAGAGGAAACTTAGGCCTAACCAAGTTGGGGAAAGGCCCCAGGGCTCTAGCTGGATCCACAGCGCCTCCCAAATGCAGGGAAAGAAGAAAACAGAACTTGGCATTTCCAGCATAGCAAGGGGGCTGCTTACAAAATCATTGGGGTTCCTGGTTCTTGTTTTGTCTTTGTACCCCCAGTGCTCGACACTCAATTAATTAAATGAGCCACTCAATTAATGCTCATCGGATTGGATTCCAAAAGCACTTGGATTTCTGTGTTTCATCTAGGTGCCCAGGAACCAAAATCTGACCAGAACCTGTGAACTGTGAGAAATGTGGAGGTCCCTGCCTATAATCCCAGCTCCTGGGGAGGCCGAGGCTGCTGGAGATTTGGAGCCTGGGAATTCTGGGCTGCAGCCGGTTGGCTCATTGGCTGTCTGAACTCCATTCAGCCTTTATGTGGTGAGCCCCAAGGAGCAGGAGGCCACCAGGCCCCAAATGGAGCAGGACAAACTCCTGTGCCCATCAGGAGTGGTATTGGCCACTGCCCTTCCAGCTTGGGTGAGAGGGAGAGATAGCTCTAAAACTAAACAAACCCCAAATACAGGGTTTGGGGGCACCCTGCGTGTGACTCAGTGCTTCCATATAGACCTAGCCTTAGACAAGGTGTACCTAGTACAGAAGAGCCATGGAGTCAGCAGTGTGGACACTCCCAGTGTGGGAATTCCCTCCCTTAGTTTGCTTTCAGCCTCTTTGAGACTCAGCAGGACCATGTCTGTGAGGGCTGCAAGGGGCTATACCCTCATTTTTCAGTTGAGGAGATGAAAGCCCAGTGACTTGCTGAAGGTCACACAAGGAATATGAGTCAGAAGTAGGATTGGAACCCAGATTTTCTGACTCCCAAGTTGTCTCTCCAGTGTTGTCTCCTGGTCAAATAACCCCACTAAAATTTTACTTTCTACAGGAAGCCTTTCCCAGTCACTCTTAATTCTAGTGCTTTCCCTCTGCTCATAATGATGCCCGATTTATCCTGTACATACCTTCTTTGTACATATTTGTTTGCTTATTGTCTCTTCCATTAGACTGTAAGCTCCTCAAGGGCATGGACTGTCTTTTTGTCTTTTCTTTGTATCCCCAGTGCTTGGTATATTGCCTCGCACATAGTAGGCACTTCATAAATTGGACTTCTTTGGACTTTCTATCATTTACCTGTGCCTGGTACATCTCCCCTCTGTTTCCCCTTTTGTGCTTCCTTTTGTGTGTTGTCTTCTCTGCTTAGATTGTAGGCTCCTTGAAGGCAGGGACTTTTCTTGTTTTTATTTGTGTCTCTGGAGCCTGGCATAGTGCCTGGAATATAGAATGTTTATTGATTCACTGACTAAATGTTTATGGACTGACTAACTTTGGTTGTCCATTGATGGATGGCATTGAAGTTATCTTGCCCGATGACTCTTCTGGGTGCTTTTTAGAAGCTTTCTCATTCCTTTTCCCCATCCTTTTTCAGGTATTTGTTGGGATAGTTGGCCACTGAGGCCCCTTCTGACCCTAAGCTTCCACAACTCCTCTTAAGAATTGGCCATTTGTCCATAGAATGTCCACGTCAGTGGCGTGCATTGGCGTCTGTTCAGAGCGAGCGCTGCAATTTAAGGCAAGCAGAAATGGTAATTTTTAACAAGGCACACAGTATTCTTGTAAACAAAGTAGCCAACTCCACCCATCTGGGCATGATTCTATTCTTGTAGGCCTTTTGTAGGACAATGTGACCTTGGATTTTCCATTTGGACCTGAATTTTTTGTTTTTGTCTTTGTATTTCCAGAACTTAACACAAGGCCTTGTGTGTGGTAGGTGCCAAATAAATGTTTGTTGACTTTAATTCGACTGAGCTGAGTTTTTTATCAGACACACTGCCTTTAATTTCAAATAAGAGCTCCTGGTAAGGAGCGATTGGGTTGTCAAGAGTGTGAATGATGTGTATGGAAAGAAAGCTAAATCGCCATCTTGCTGGATCTCTAGGTATTCTGGGATGGTTCTGTTCTAGTTCATTCCACTCCTTTATATCCCTTCAAGGAAATTCTCTCAGGAGGCAGTGGGGCAAGGAGATGGGACACTACACTGGGAGGCCAGGAGGCCTGATTTTAAGCCCTCTTTAGATATTACCTAGCACTATGACCTCGGGCAAATTGGCTCTGTGAGTCTGTTTCCCCATTTGTAAGATGGGATAATAACAGCACATACCTCACAGAGTTATTGGAAGGATCAAATGAGATCACATATATTAAAGACTTTTCAAACTTTTAAAGCCTGCCCTGTGTCTGTGCAAGCTACGCGAGCTGACGGACAAGTTTGGTGGGTGATCTACTGAGCCGAACACATCATCTGAGTAATAGCTATTCTTCATCTGCTTGGTTTCTCCATGTGGATAGTTCTGGTTAGGAGACTCGGCAGTGTTCCAAGGCTTGGTTCAATCAACATGGTGCCATCCAGCAACAGAAGCACCTCACTCCCTCAGTCAGTCAATTGCAGGGATGCCTATCAATTGGGGAATGTCTGAACAAGTCGTTATATATGATTGTGATGGAATACTACTGCGCTATAATAAATGATGAGATCATGATCTTAGAGAAACGTGGAAAGACTTGCACGAAATAATGAAGAGTGAAATGAGCAGAACCAAAAGAACATTGTATACAGTGACGACAATATTGTTTTAAAAATTTTTGTTTGAGTTAAAAAAATGTTTGAGTGAAGAAGCTATTTTGTCATTATAAATACCCAAATTAACTACAAAGGCTATATGAAGGAAGATGCTATCTGCACCCAGAGAAAGAATGGATAAATCGAAGTACATATAGAATAATTTTGCACACATACACCTATTTGGGTCTAATGGTAGCCGTTCTAGGGTGGGAGGAGGGAAGAAAAAAAGAAATTTACGAGACAAGTTTCATGTACAGTCATCTTATTTATTGTATTATGTTATGGAAATGCTTGTTTTATTCCATAAATTAAAAATAAAATAAAAAAGAAACATTCATTAAGCACCTACTGTGTGCCTGGCACTGAGCAATGTGTAGGCAGTACCCTAGATATGGTCCGACCCGATAAGGGTGATATGAGACCATTACCACCCTAGGTCTAAGCAATATTACACCTTTCCATACTGCCTAAGATCACATGAACTTGTCTGGCTTCCATATCATACTCTTATAGTCCAACTCAAACTCTAGGTCTTTGTTCAGATAAATCAGAGCCTGGCCACCCCTTACCCCCATACATCTTGGGCTTTGTGGAATTGAGCCATTGACTCCCAAATGAAAGACTTTCCACTTATCCTCACTGAGTTTCATCTTCTTTGGTTCGGTCCTGCTATCTTTCAAGTTCTTTCAGACCTTGACTCTGTATTCTGGTATGTTAGCTCCACCTAACCTTGTATCCTGTACAAAAATGATGAAGGTGCTATTTGTAGTTTTATTCCAGTCACTGATAAGTGTGTTGGGGTCAGACTCTGTCCATCTCAGCCCAGTGTCTAGCCTCACTGACAGTGAGACTTAGGACAGGTTGAAAGGAGACCTGGGTGCTTATTCACCCAAGAAATGATGGGGACCACAGTGCAAAGGAGAGGGCTGGTCTCGGAGCCAGAGGAATCAGATGCCAGTTCTGTCCCCTGTGTGTCTCTGGGTAAGTCTTTTAACTTCTCTGGCTCAGTTTCCTTAGCTATAAAAAGAAGGGGTTGAATTAATTGACCTCTGGCTCCTCTTTCAGATCTAAATCTATGCTGGCTCTGTGGATAGACCAGAGCACATGGAGTCAGGAAGACCTGGGTTCAAATCCAACCACAGACACTGACTAGCTTGTGTGACTCTGGGCAAGTCACCAAAAAAAATCTCTGCCTCAGTTTCCCTATCTGTAAAACGAAGACAGTGATGACATACATGCCCAGGGCTGTTGTGAGGATCCAATGAGATCATATTGGTAAAGCTCTTCACAAACCTCTGAGGGCTGTACAAATGTTGGCTCTTCGTGTTTTAAGTTGCATCCTCTCTCTGGGCATCAATTTCCTCAACTATAAAAACGCGGATTTGGACTCAATAACTCTGAGGTCTCTTTCATCCCTAAATCACCAAGTCCTATAAAGCGTTTACTAAGCACCTTGAACAAAATGGTGTCCAGGGGCCATGTCGGCCATTTGATGCTCTGAGGCCTTGAAGGATGGAAGCAAGGAAGGTCAGTCCAAGGACACGGTCTTGATCATCCTTTGGTGATTTCTCTTTGGCTCGTGGTATTCAAGTTTGCCGTGGCTCTAGAGGCCTTGCTACCCACACCTGTTCCAATCAAAACTGAGATGGCTTCCTATTGACATGGGAGAGATGGTGGTGAGAACGCAGGAGGACATCCAGCTGTGCCCTTCTCCAATGAGGCCCGTCCCTTCTTGGGGCTTTCCTAATAGCTGAGTGCTCCTAAGACCTGGGGCAGGAGCCACTGGACTCTAGGTGAGACTGCAGCTTGAATAGTTCTATGTCTGGCTCCCCAGAGGACCCTCGGAGGATCACCGAGTTAGAGCTGGGGGAAAACGTGGAAGTAACTGAATCAAGAAACAGACTGGTCAAGTGACTTGTCCCAGGCTGCCCAGCTGGTGGGTGATGCAAGGAGGATACAGATCCAGAAGGGACCCGGATGCCATGGAGTCTAGGGCTTTCATTTTGTGGGGCAGACTAATAATGTGCGTTTGAGGCAACATTTGAATCCAGACCTTGCTGGCTCGAAGTTCAGGGTCCCATCCATGCCAGGGTGCCACGCAGATGGAGACTTCAGAAATCCTACACTATGGTCCTCCCCACTCTCTCCCTCCCTCAGCCTCTAGGTGCCAAGATGTGTTGCGTGAGCTATGGGACTTCAGTGATAGGTCACAAAACCTTGATCTGGGCTATGTGAGGTATCGAGGGAACCACAGGGCTCTTGTCTGGGATGGATTCACAGATTGCTGGAAGAACTGAGTCACAGTTTTGGTTTCTGAGGGATCGGGCCCCCACCCCTGAATCTTCAGGTTTCACTTTGAGTTGGGATTTCACTCTCATTCTCAAAGCCACCCCTCCCTCTGCTGGTTTCTGTGACCCTGCTCTCGGGTCTCCTTCCTCTGTCTCCTTGTCTTCCTGTCTTCTGACTGGTTATGTTGAGGATTAAATGGTGAACCATGAGAATCTCGGTAACTCAGAACCACTGGTCATTTTCCTCCATGACCGTAAATAGCTGCTGATGCCCCCACCTCCTGCCTCGGATCTTTCCCTGTCCTGCTCTGGTTGGTCCTGTTAAGACACTGACAAGGGTGGTGTGCTCTTACAAGGGAGTGGGCTCACAGAGTGTCAAAGCTCGGGCATTTGGTCTGACCCTTCCTGAGTGAGCATCTTTTCGGAGATGGACCTGGCTTTGTAGTCAAAGGACTTTACTTACTGGCTGAGAGACCCTGGGCAAATGACTTTTCTCTGTGAGCCTCAGTTCCCTTATTTGCAAAGTGAACTTTGATGAGACTGGGTGATTTCTAAGGGCCCTTTGAGCTCTAAATCTATGATCCTTGATGTCCAGGACAAGTGGTCATCCAGCCTTTGCTTGAAGCCCCCCAGAGAGGAGGTGCTTGCTTTCTGCCTAAGCAGCTAATTCAGTTGACTCATCCTTAGGGAGGTTTCTATTACTTCTCACTGCCTCAGGTATTTCCTGGTCTCTCCAGTTGCTGCTGCCTTTCCCTCCAAGGTTACCTGGTCCAGGGGCTGCCGGAGCCAGCTCCAAGTGGCTCATGAGGGCCAGTTGTTAAATTTCAGTTTGATCATTTACCGTGTGGTTGATATTCTTGATTTAAGAAAGCAAGGGAGAAAATGTTTATAATACAGAATAGATTTAAAAGTGTGTCTTGATTATCTCTTTTTTCCAACTGGAAAGCCTCCCCCCCCCCCCCACCCCGCCACCTACTCTTTGGTCAGTGATGCTGGCCTCCTGGCTTGTCCATGAACAGTGCTCCATCTCTGCTCTAGGCACTCTCTCTGGCTGTCCTCACACCTGCACTGAGCTCCCTCCTCGGCTCCAGCTGACCTCCTACCTCCCTTCCTGGCTTCCTGTAAGTCCTTGCTAAACTCTCACCTTCGAGGGGAAGCCTTTCCCAGCCCCTCATCATTCTAGGGTCTTCCGTCTCTTGCTTGTCTGCAATTTAGCCTGTCTGTAGCTCGTCTGTGCATGGTTCTTTGCATGTTGCTGCCCCTGCTAGATTGTGAACTCCTTGAGAACAGACTATTCTTGGCTTTCTCTGCATCTCCAGCATGCCTACTGCCTAGGTGACCTTGGGCAGGCTTCCCATCCTCTTTGGGCCTCAGTTTCCTCATCTGTAAAATGAGAGAGGTGGGTTCCATGACATCTATGGTCCCTTCCAACCCCACCTTGTCTCCTCCATTACCTTGTAACCAATTAAGAATAGGGGCTTTCACTTTGTCTTTGTATCTCCAGCACCCAGTGCAGTGTCTGAAGTTTAGGGAATCACTGGGACAAGGGCAGAGTGGAGGCAGCTAGGAATCTAAGTGGAAGGTCTGAGTGCCTTACTGTACCTGGGCTTACTGGTGGGAGAAAAAAAGAGTCCTAGGTTCTAGAGGCTCCCAGGGCCATGTTAGTCTCTATGCCAGAGCTTGGCAGGCCTCTGGAGGTTGGAGAGGCTTGAGAGTGATGGTATTTATGTTTAAAGACCCAATTCCTTCTAACTTTTATTCTTTTGATATGGACCAGTTTGTGATGAGCAGTGCCAGTGATGAGAGAGGTCATGACCCACAGCATCAGTCAGGCCATGACAAGAGAGTACTTTCCATGTTGGCCAAGCTTGGCCCCCCAGCAGTCTTTGCCCATTAAAGGCAGATGGGGCCCTTACACCCAACAGTCTTCAGTGTAGTGGTTTCTCATAGATCTAGCTTTTTGCTTCTGGGATGAGTTAAAATGACAACCCAAAGGCCAATGGAACAGAGATTGATGGGCAGAAGAAGGCTGTGGCATGTTACCCAAGATGGAGAGGCATGAAGTAAATCACCAAGGAGATGTCAAAATGGGAAAGCTGATAGGTTTGTCATATACCAAGGATGAAAAGACAAGAGATGGACAAATAAAGTCAGGGCTTGGTACCCCGAGATCTTAAAGCAAGAGGAAGAGAGACTTCCAGATAAATATTCTATGGAGGATCCAGAAATAGACACAAGATGAGGATGATGATGATGATGGTGGTGGTGGTGGTGGTGGTGGTGATGACGATGGTGATGACGATGGTGATGATGAGGATGGAATTTATATAAGTCTTTTAAGGTTCGCTAAATGCTTTTTGAAACCACTGCCCAGAAAGCTTTCTTTGGTGGACAGGGAGCTGGAAGGCATTAGCATCTAATGGAGCCCTGACATTTCATGGATGAGGAAACCAAGGTACTTATCAGGAAAGGCACTGACTTCCCAAAGTCGTGCAAATATTAAGCAGCACAGACAGCTAGGATTGGAACTCAGGTTCTCTGATGAACACATCCACAGAGCAGTCGTCTGCTCATCAATTTCCACCCTATTTGCTCCTGCCCACATCTCTGTCCCGTCACAGGTCTCTGATGATGTCTTTGCCACTGATCCTCCTGGATGGTTCTTCATCAGTCATATATGGTGACTGCTTCATGCCTCTCTGTTGTCCAGTGAATGACTATTTCATTTCTTCATAGACATGGATACTACCTGACTTCAAGTTGACAAGCATGCCTAGAAGGTTACTCATGTACAACGAATGAGTCTCTGTCCAAGAAGAGGCTTGGGGGTCGTCAAAAGAATTGGAAAATTTCCCAAAGACCATCTGGCTTGCTATCTACCTCCTGTTGAATTCTGGGCCCAGATCAGTGTGTCCATCTGGGTGTCTGTAAATCAGGGATTTGGTAAAAATAAAAACGAAAACCAAGTGTCCTGAGTATGTTATGAGATGAGCCTGTTTCTTCACAGTCTCATATCATCTTCTTCAGTCACTGATATTTGAATGTGTCTAGGAGCCACATTTTAAACTCTTAGATCACAGGATGTCAGAGGATCTGAGAGGTCCTTGAGGTCAATTCTCAAATTTAGCAGAGTAAGAAACTGAGGTTTGGAGAATTATATGACTTCCAGAAGATTATATAGCTTTGCCCCGTGCCTCTTGTTACATAGGTGGCATGCTGGAGATGTAGAATGAGGCATACATCCCTAGAGATGGTCAATGTGTTAGTTCGTTCAGCTTAACATACTTCTTTGTGACAAGGAACATTCTGGGAGTTGTGGAGGGAGGGATGATGATACCATAAAGGACATCAAAGGCCCATCAGAAACATCCTGCAGCTAATGCACAGGAGAAGCCAGTTTCCCAGACTCAGATACCAAAGCTCTTTTCATAAAGACACCATCTTGGATTTAGTTTTGTGTGGTGTCACCTCTTCTGCTCCAAAGGCTGGAAAAGAGACACGTTATTTCAGGAGGATCATCATCGATCTGGCTGATTGTTCCGGTGTGACCATGCCACTCACCTGCTCAATACACTTCACTGTCTCCCTACGCTGCTGGGATGAAGTAATAATAACAAACATTTGTATAGCACTTTAAGGTTGGCAAAGTGTTTTAAGTATATTATCCTATTTGTTCTTCACAACAACCTTGGGGGGTAAGGGCTATATTATCACCTACCCCCCTTCCTTTTCTTGTTTTTTTTTTGCCACACAGGCAGCAAGTGGCACACACACACACACACACACACACACACGCACACACACACACACTCATTTGTGTATATATATTTTCTCACAGTAGAGTATAAGCTCCTTGAGGGCAAAGATTATTTCAATTTTGTCTTTATATTCCTGGCACCCAGTATAGTGCCTGGAACATTGTAGCACCTTAATATGTGCTTGCTGACTGATTAAAGTAAAAATGTCTTTCTGGCCAATCATTCGTTAAATGATAATTTGATTACATACTAAGTATTTCCATTGACTTTTATGGAGCTGTGATTTCATGAGTAATTGCTCCCTCTACTGATATGGTAAAGCTACATAGGCCAGGGAATGTAGCACTGGGCCTGGAGTCAGGAAGACTTGCAGACACATACAAGCTGTATGACCTTGGGCAAGTCATTTGACTTCAGTTTCCTCATCTGTGAAAGGGGGATAATAACAGTACTTACCTCCCAGGGTTCTTTCAAGGATGAAATGAGGTAATACTTGTAAAGCATTTTGCCAGCCTTTAAAGACTTCCAGAAATTGCATCATCATCCTCATCCTCATTTTGTGTTTCTCTCTGGATCCTCCGTAGAATATTTATCTGGAAGTCTCTCTTCTTCTTGCTTTAACATCTCAAGGGTGCCAACCCGACTTTATTTGTCCATCTCTTGTCTTTTCGTCCTTGGTACATGACAAACCCATCAACTTTCCCATTTCCACATCTTGGTGATTTACTTCATGCCTTCTTCTGCCCATCGATCTCTATTCCATTGGCCTTTGGACTGTCATTTTAGCTCATCCCAGGTCATGAGGTTCCATGAGCCTCAGTCAAATAATAGCATTGGGAGAATATTGGTATTTAAGGGAAAACTTGTTGAAGAGGTGAACAGTGTAAGATCACTGATTGCAATTTCCCAAGCCAGAATGCCTGCTTCCGTGCATACTCTTCTGTTTTTGTTGCATTTTCAATTTTATATTCTCTTTTCTGATACAACATAGTTCCCAAAACTTAATTTTTTCAATTAATAAGAATTTGTTTTTCCCTCCTAGTGTATCCATTGGAAAAAGAAAAAAAAACCAAAATTCTTATTAGAAATACATACAGTAAGGCAAAACAAATTTCCACATTCCATATGAAAATATGTCTCTCATTCTGCACACTGAGTATCATCTCCACTTCAGGAGGTAGGCCGCTTGCATTGTCATTAGGCCTCTGGAGCGGTGGTTGGCCATTGTGTTGATCAGACTTCCTGTGTCTTTCCAAGTTGTTTGTCTTTTTTTT
>CM053624.1:9259553-9345182 GCA_028646595.1 Phalanger gymnotis | reverse complement strand
TTTTTGGTCTCCTTTAGCAAGTCATTGACTTGTTTTTCATTGTTTTCTCTCATCCTTCTCATTTCTCTTCCCAATTTTTCTTCTACTTCTCTAACTTGCTTTTCCAAATCGTTTTTGAGCTCTTCCATGGCCTGAGACCGGTTCATGTTTTTCTTGGAGGCTTTTGTTGTAGGCTCTTTGACTTTGTTGATTTCTTCTGGCTGTATGTTTTGGTCTTCTTTGTCACCAAAGAAGGATTCCAAAGTCTGATACTGAATCTGGGTGCGTTTTCGCTGCCTGGTCATGTTCCAGCCAACTTACTGGACCCTTGAGTTTTTCATTGGGGTATGACTGCGTGTAGAGAGTTCTATGTTCCAAGCTTGGGGGGATGTGCCAGCTCTGCCACACCAGCACTCCTCCCTCCCCAAGAACCTCCAACCAGGACTGGACTTAGATCTTTAGCAGGCTCTGCACTCCTGCTCTGATCTGCCACTTAATTCCTCCCACCAGGTGGGCCTGGGGCCAGAAGCAACTGCAGCTGTAGTTCTGTAGCTGCCCCACTTCCGCTGCCCCAAGGGCAGTGGCCGAACTGCAAACTCCCTATCCCCAGCGACTTTTCCCACTAACCTTCTCTGTTGTCTTTGGTGTTTGTGGGTTGAGAAGTCTGGCAACTGCCACAGCTCACTGATTTAGGGCGCTAGGGCACACTCTGCCCGGCGCCTGGTCTGGTTAGTCCACGCCACCCACGCTGGGCTCTGCTCCGCTCTGCTCCATTTCCAGCTCTGTGCGGGATAGACCTTACCCTGAGCCCATCCAGGCTGTCCTGGGCTGAAGCCTTGCTTCCCTCTGCTATTTTGTGGGTTCTGCAGCTCTAGAATTGGTTCAGAGCCATTTTTTATAGGTTTTTGGAGGGACTTGGCAGGGAGCTCATTCTAGTCCCTGCTTTCCAGTTTCCATCTTGGCTCTGTCCCCGGTCTGCATTTTCTTTTGCAATATGGCTAATATGGAAATATTTTATATGACTGCACATGCATAATCTTCCTAAAATTCTGAAGAAGGTGGAAAGGGAGGAAGGGAGAAAGAGAATTTGAAGCTCAAAGTGTAAAAAAAAAATAATGTTAACAGTTCTTGTTTACATGTAATTGAGAAAAAATTAAATGAAAATTAAATGTTATAAAAACCAACCCTGCCCAATCAATGCCCTTTGATTGTTTATCAATTGGGGAATAGTTCTGGAAACTTTTACAATGCACATTAACAAAGCAGACAAAGCCCACACACATGCCCCATTGCCTACCTACTTAAACATATTTGGTGTCCCAGCAGAGTGCAAGCCTCTTGACAGCAGGAATTTTTTTTTCTCTTTATATTACCAGTGCTTAGCAAAGTGTATGGCACATAATCACCTAATAAATGCTTGTTGAGTTGAACTGAGAGGAATCGTCAAAAGCAATCGCTAAATGAGTCGATAGAAGTGGGAACAAGTGAAACGAATGTAGTTATTTACTTGGCAGGGTCTAACAAGTGGGAAGAGAACTATCTGAATGATAAGGCCATTGGGGGAACTCAGTGGTCCTTGTGATTTCGTGAGGGGTGTTTATGCTGAATGAAAATGTAGCTTTAGCCAAGTCTGACCCGATTCCCCTAATCGTATGTGCTTCATCCTGCCTCAAAATATGGTGTAGACACCGACTTGTTTAATGCAATCATTTACATTACAAATAAAGGTTTGTAAAGTGCTCTGAGTGTTAACTCATTTGTGTCTCATAACAACTTTGGGAGATTGGTTCTATCATTGTTCCCATTTTATGGAGGAAGAAACAGGCTGAGGGAGGTTAAGCAATTTGCCCAGGGTCACACAGCTAGTAAGAAACAGAAGCAGAATTTGAACTAAGGTCTTCCTGACTTCAACTCTGGTGCCGCAGCCACTGTGCTACCTAGCACTCCCTTTGACCTGTTGGATCTTCTCATCAGCACCCAACTGGAGGCCAGGGGTATGTTCTCTCCATGACTTTGTGTCTCCAGTTCCTCGTGCATAGGTAGAGCCTCATAAGGCAGTCCCTTGGGGGATGGGATTGGATTCACATTGGGAAGACCATATTGGAGCTGTGACCCAATGGTTAGTGAGCTCAGTGGCAGACTGGAACACAGGAGCACAGGCATTTGCTCACTCTTCTTCCAGGCTTCATGAAAAGAGATGACTTTATTTTGGACCTGAAATTTGTGTATGACCCTTGGAACAAGATGGTAGCCACTCCTGAGTGCCCTGTGAAGAAGAGCTGAAGGGGACCAGTGTCTCAAGGCACACTCTGGCAATACCAGAAACAATATACCAGGGAAATTGAGTTTCATTTTGGTGGAGGGTCATAACCAAGGACATTTGTGCTCTGGAAATAAGCTTTGAAAAAGTGGAATTGATTTCACTTTCAGTGGGCACGTTCCACTCCTAGACAAAGCTAGTAACACTCAAGAGGAAGATGGTGTGAGTGGGTGACGCTTTTCAAGGGCAGCCAGCACTCTGCATACAGCGTGTGGGGAGACCTGGTGATAGAGGGGACTATTGTGATTTCATACTTCTCTCCCCTGGCCACTTTCTAAGGGCCTCTTTAAAAAAGGGCTGCTCTCTTTCAATGACATGGAGGATTAGGGAGCAGCTCTGTCCATAGCTGGTCCCAGGCAGAAATAATGCCCATGGCACCGGGTGTCCTGAAGAGGACTGGGGACAGTGCCGTTGAAACACCACGATAACTTCTTTGCTTAATCTAAGATCAACCCTCATTTTTTTTCAGACCTTGCAGAATACAACTTTCCTCAGCCTTGGACTGAGAAGGTCAGGACAAGTACTGATGTTCCAATTATCCTGGTGGTAGGAGCAGGTGCTACTGTTATTCCCATTTAACAGAAGAGGGAACTGAGGCAAACAAGGTTAAGTGACTTGCCTAGGATCATACAGCTACTAAGGATCTGAGGCAGGATTTGAACTCAGGAAGACAAGTCTTCCTGACTCTCAGTGTAGCACTCTGTCTACTGAACCACCTAGCTGCTTGATCTATCCAACTAGATCCCTCTCCCTCCCTCCCTGTGTCTCTCCTTCCTTCCCTCCCTCCCTCCCTCCTTCTCTCTCTCTCTCTCTCTCTCTCTCTCTCTCTCTCACCCTGTCTCTGTCTCTCTGTCTCCCTCCCTCCCTCTCCCTCCCTGTCCCCCCCCCTCTCTCTCTCTCTCTCTCTCTCTCTCTCTCTCTCTCTCTCTCATTTGTACATACTTGTTTGCATTGTCTCCCCTGCCATTAGACTGTGAACTCCTCAAGACTATCTTTGCCTTTCTTTGTATCCTAGGGCATAGCCCACCACTCGGCACATAGTAGTTATTTAATAAATGTGTGTTCACTTGACTCCTTTTCTGGCCCCTCGATACTGCCAGCATTTCATTAGGCTCCCTTGGAGGTATGGGGGTGGTGTGGTATATAGTGGATAGAGAGCTGGCTACAAAGCCAGGAAGCTGTGGGTTTGAGATCTGTCTCTGACATAGCATCTTGGCCGTGTGACCATGGGCCACTCTACAATTATATGACTGGTTATCCTGAGGCTGCCATTGCTTCTCCCAGAATGTGCCCCAGTAGAAGGAAAGGAACTGAACCGTGTAAGTAGCTGAAGACAGAATCATTCTCCAGAGTCTCAGAAGGGAAGGTTGGCGTTGCTTTGGATGTGGGAGTTGGTGCGACAGGTTGGAGGACTGAATTTACAGATTCACAAAACAGAAAATCATAGACTGTTAGAGCTGGCAAACACAAACATTTCAGAGGGCTTCTTGTCCATCCCTCATGCCCCCTTTCTACAGATGAGGAATCTAAGGTTTCAATCCTGCTGCCCTGGAGCTGCACAATTAATTCTTCCTTTGTCCTTGTGGTTCTGCAGGAAGACAGTGTTGTTAAGAGCAGGGACTTGGGTCCCAGGACTGTACTTGAGTGACCAAGGGAGCCTCCGGTGACTTCTCATCCCATTTCTAGAGGAGCGGCAGGGTCTCTGGAACAGCCCTCCCTTAGGAGTCAGAGGATGTGGGTTTAGCTTCAGTTCTGCCATGTGACGTGTGGGACCTTGGGCTAGTCACTTCTTCTCACATGCTCAGTTTCCTCCCACGTCCAATGAGGGGAAGATGAGCCCCAGCGTCTCAGCTTCCCTTTAGCTCTGAATCTATGATCCTAAGGCACTGCTCTGTACAGTGGGGAGGGGGATCCCTCTCTGTAGCAATACTAAAAATAATCGTACTTGTGAAACTAATATGTATCAGCCAGGTAGCACTGTGGATAAACGTCAGACTCGAATCAGGAAGTCCTGAGTTCAAATCCTTCCTCAGACACTTACTAGCCGTGTGATCCTGGGAAAACCATTTAGCTTCTCTCTACCTCAGTTTCCTCATGGGAATGATGGCAACAATAATAAATAGCACCCGCCTCCCCGGCTTGTGAGAAATAACAACTGAGACAAAGTGTGGGAAGGGCCGTGAGGACCTTAGAGGTGTCATCAATGCTGATGATCATTGTTATTGTTAATCATTACTACTACTACCACCACTACTGCTACTACTACTACTACTACCACCACCACTACTTCTACTACCACCACCACCACTACTACTACCACCACCACCACCACCACCACCACCACCACCACCACTACCACCACCACCACCACCACCACCACCACCACCACTACTACCACCACCACTACTACTACCACCACCACCACCACCACCACCACCACCACCACCACTACTACTACTACCACTACCACCACCACCACCAGTATTGCAGTGGACCCTACTCAGGTGTACCCCTTTCATTACTGCCCTTTGTCCATGTCCTCCCACCCAATGTGCTGAAGGCCTTCCTTCCCTTCCCCTTGACATCCTGAGGAGAAAACATTCTCCTTTGCTCTCATGATGTGACAAGCTCATTTTCTTTATCAGCAATATGTTTCTCAGATGCCATCTTTAACTCAGCATCTCGTGTGAAACTCTCCATTGGTGCTGGGCGTTGGGCACTCCCGCCCACCATGGGCCTTTCTCTCCTCTGCCCTTTGGGTGAGCCTTGACTTCATCTCTTCACAGATGGTGGTATTCCATGACTCATAGGCATTCAGCGTCATTGGGAGAATATTGGGGCTTGAAGGGAGGGGTGGGCGTTTGTTTTAGGGAGAAGCTTGGGGTCATTAAATTCACTTGGGGAAACGATGCAAACATTAACGATCCTTCTCCTGGCTGAGGGGTTGGACCTCACTCTTTGCATTTAACAAGGTGGTGGGTGGTTATGGGATGGGAAAGATGGCATTTTGTGGATGGCGTAATGACTCAATGGAGTATTGGGTTTTTTTTGGCACAGGAAATTATCAGGCCTGGTTTTATAACTACTTTTTTCTATTTCTTTAAAAGCAACTTTCCCCTTCCAGAAATGCCAAAGGTGAAAAAAGCCACCCTTCTGCCATAACATATGTGTCACCCTCTTGGCCTACGCAAGACACGGAGATCACCGAGGTAATTAAGCTCTCTTTCCTTCCTCTCATAAAGTTTGATTCTAGCAAAGGCAGACAGCACTGCTAACCAGGGCGGGATGGGAAGCCCTCTACCACATTATGTTTGTGTGACTGTTAACCACTTGACCTTTCAGGGGTCTAGGACATTCTGAAGCTGGAGAGCTTAATCTTTTTCCCTCCTGGGCTCTTCTGGCTGTTTGAGAACTCTGTGGATCCTTTCTCAGAATGTTTTTGAGTACATAAAAACACCCAGGATTACAAAGGAAACCAAATCTATTAGAATACAGTTATTAAAGTATCAAAAGAAAAGCTTATAGCCCTGGCTCTAAGAACATAAGTTGCTGAGGTGCCAGGCTGCATTAGTAGAGAGAGTTTGCCCATCTGGGAGTCCCAAATGCCCAGGAATCAGTGGGTCACCAAGCTTTGGTTGAGTGCTTACTGAGTTCCATGGTGCTAAGGAAGGGCTGAAATCATGGATACAGCAATAGCCATTATCCATTCTCCCTTGGTGAATAAAACGTCTCATTCAGACATACTGCTGTAAGGGCTGGTCCATGGGGGAGGGACACATGTGGCTTTGCAGCTGTCCCAAAGGGTCCTGATTCTGGTGTCATGGAACAATGTGACACCCCTACCTTGGAGGGCTGTTTTAGCCCTGTCTCTGAGATTTCTTCCTGGGTTAAGGGTCTGTGTGTTCATTTTCACACCCAGACCTAGAGGGTCATTACCCTCAGGACTCAGAAGGAAGGGAGTCCAGCCTCTGCTGAAGCCTCTTATTTCAGTTTTAGGGAATTCTCCTGTCCTTAGTTCGAGGGGGTCAGTTATAAGTCAAAAGAGGAGGATGTGAAGGGATGAGAGGCTGTGTGGATGATGTCATTGTAAGTGGGGCCCCAATTTCCTTTTTCTCTTTTGGCAGATCATTATCATTTACACAAAACAGGTGTTGAGGTTCTTTTAGGATATTCAGTTATCTCAAAGACATCTTGGTGGGTCCCTGGCTAAAAAGGCAGGCTTAGCACTGACTCTTATTCCACCCCTCCCCCTCTCCAGTGTTGCTGGGAATGAACAAACACCCCAAGCCACCTACACACATGCTCTGATCCAGCCAAGAGTTTATAAACAACACTCCATCTCTAATCTCCACACCTTTGCCCAGGGTGTCCCCGTGCCTGAAAGACACTTACTTCCTCTTTACCTCCCCTTGTGGGAGCCTTCCTTCCCAAGGTGTCAAATCCTCCATCAGGCCTTTCCTAATCCCTAGCAGCTGCTGCTTCCTGGCCCTGTCCCTGCCTCTTTGTTTCTTCTCAATAGAAAGTAAGCTACTTGAGGGCAGGGATTTTTTCATTTTTATCTTTATACTCACAGTCCCTAGGAGTTAATGCAGTTTTAGTGGGGAAAACAAAGATTGATCCAATTACTTTGCCCGAAACTTCTGAAGTAGTTACTTTGAGGCAGTATTGTGTGCCAGGTGGGCACGAGGAAGTCGCTGCTCCGATAAAAGAATATGTTGAAGCAGGAGTGTTAGCCCTACACCCACTCGATGGAACAACCCTGTCTGGCCAGTCTGAAAGTCAGATGGAACGTGGAGGATGAGGGGGACTACAGACTGTTGAACAAAGTGATGCATGGGGCACACACTAGGTGCTTAACGAATGCTTTTTGAATTGCACTTAATCAGATGACCAACTGGCCAAATCTTCTCTCTGTCTAAACCAGTCAATCAATCAATAAGCATTTATAAAGCACCAACTGTGTGCTGGGCACTGTGGACATAAATACAGAGGATGAACACTTCCTGCTCACAAAAAGCTTCCCTTATAATGAAGAAGACAAGAAAGACATTTAAAAATAGATACAGAATAAAGTAAAGCATATATGTGTATATATGTATGTATATATACATATGCATATACGTATACATATACGTATATATATATGCACACACACACACACACACACATATACATACGGCATATCTGAATACAGGTCAGTTCATGTGGGTGATCAGGCAGCAAAGGCTTCATACAGAAGGATGGTGCCTGAACCATACCTTAAAGGAAGAGAGGGATTCTCTGAGGCAGGAGGTAAGGAGGGAGAGCGTTGCAACTACGGGGCATGCCAATGTAGAGACACAGAGACACCGTGGATCAGGAGCAGAGAGAAGGTCAGTTTGATCTTTGATGCTGGAAGGATGCTGGTGTCTGACACCGTGAAGAGGGGAGATCAGGACAGGGGTTCTCAGCGAAGGCTCTGTGGGCGTGTTTCAGGGGGCTGTGAACCTGGACGAGAACGGTTAAGTTTTTATTTCAATATAATTGATTTCCTTTGATCATCCTCTATACTTTATTTTAGTCACGTGAAAACATTATTTCAAGAACAGATCCATCAGCAAGACTGCCAAAGTGGTTCATAACAGGCGGAGAGAATGAGCTCGGTTCTGGACGTGTTGATTTTAAGATGTCTGCAGGACACCCATTTTGAAATGTTCAGTGTTGATCTGGGACTAAAGCATGAGTTTATCAAGAGACAGTGAAAGGGAAGAAGTAGAAGGGGCCCGGGACAGAACCTTGGACAGCACCCACAGGTTTATCCCATATTTATATAAATAATGCTTTGGGGAAGCTAGGTGGTGCACTGCATCCGGCAGGACCTGGAATTAGGAAGACCTGAGTTCAAATCCAGCCTCTAACACTTAACTAGCTGTGTGACTCTGGGCAAGTCACTTAACTCTGCTTCAGTTTCCTCATCTGTAAAATGAGCTGGAGAAGGAAATGGCAAAGCACTCTAGTATCTCTGCCAAGAAAACCCCAGACAGGGCCCCAAAGGATTGGACGTGACCGAACAACACATAGCCCTTTAAGGTTTGCAAAGATCTTTACAAATATTATCTCATTTGACCCTCACAATATCCCGAGAAGGTAGGGTTATTAATACTTTTACAGATGGGGAAACTGAGGCAAACAAAAGTTAAGTAACTTGTCCAGGGTCAGTTACCCAGCTGGTGTCTGAGGTAGGATTTGAACTCAGGTCTTCCTGATTCCAGGCTCTGCCCTCTAGCCTCCATGATACCACCACCCACTGCTTGTCCTACAGAGTTTCTTCTCCCTGTCAGGGGAGAAATGAATTAAAAGAATGACTATAATTCACTGTTACTGAAGGCTGGGAAATCCTCAAATTATGAAACAACTTGAAAAGAGTCATCAAAAACCTTTATTTTCGGACATGTTCTCACAAATCACAATGTAATAAATTATCCCAGTGTTCGCCAAACAAGAAACAGTGGTGTAGATGGCAGGTAGCAGATAGGGTGGTAGACTTGGCCTCTGGACCACTAGGGTTTAAATTCCACTTCTGGCGCTGGGTAACCCTGGGCCTACAACCTGTCTATGCCTTGACCTTTCCCCCAAGACACGTCAGTCATAGATAACGTCTGTTAAGATCTACTGATTTACGGTGGGGAAGGGGTTCCCAAACCAGGGGTTTTTCACATTGATGAAATCACAGATCCCTCATTCACTAAATATGCAGCAACATGCTTAAACCTTCCTATTTTTGTCACTCCATCCTGTTGAATATATTAAATTTCCATTTTTTCAGCATGTGGGAAAAGCTGTTTTTATCAAGAAGGTACCGTGATTATTTTACATGGATTCGTTGTTAAAATAACTCAGCCAAGGTCCTCTAGGATCTCAGAGACCTCGCTGCAGACAAGTGCTTTAGAGAGTGCCCCGTCATAGGGTCCTGCAGAATTATACTTTTTTTTTAAATTAAAAAAATATATCAACACATCTTTTCTTCTTTCGGGAATGATGACAGCAGGTGTTTAATTTGCATTCTTTGCATCCCGTGCACTCATAATGTTTGTAAGGGTCATCAACAGGCACATTATTTCCTAGGCTGATGATCAATCTTTTCCCCCAGAATGAATGAATGGAAGGCGTTTGTTAAGCATGTATTATGTGCCAAGCACTGTTTTAAGCACTGGGACCACACGTACAAAAGGAGATGAGCTCCTGAAGCAACTTGCATTTCAGTAGTGGAGACAACACACAAAGGGAATCTAGGAAGGTTGTTTTTGAGGGACGTCATAGGGCTGGGGAATAGAGTCAGAGGGGAATCGATCGACACGCCCTTTATGGAAGCAAAGGTGACACTGGCTGGTTTGTGGTCCTTGGAGGGTGGATGGTTTGATGGGTTGTAAAGCCTGGAGCTGTTAGATAAAGTGGGTTATGTCCTTTGTGTTTCCTCCCCTGATCAATCAGGACAGCTGGGCCTTAGAGCAAGCATCCCAAAGCTGAATGGACTGAGGCCCTCAAGCATGGTCTCTGGCCCTCTGGTGCTGCGGGCGTCCAGTTCCCCTGTGGCATGTCCAGCCATAGATGACTTACATATGAACACGGGCTTCCCTCTAGAGAAGATAATCACCTTCAAGGCAAGGGTGTTTTTGTCTTCATTTCACCACCACTGGGCACAGAATGGGAATTTTATTGTTTTTGTTCATTCATTTCAGTTGTGTCTGACTTTTCATGATCCCATTTAGGGTTTTCTTGGCAAAGATACTGGAGTGCTTTGCCATTTTCCTTCTTCAGCTCATTTTACAGATGAGGAAACCGAGGCAAACAGGGTGAAGCGACTTGCCCAAGGTGACACTAGTAAGTGTCTGAGGCTGGATTTGAACTCAGGAAGATGAGTCTTACAGACTCTAGGCCCAGCTCTCTGTCCACTGTACCACCTAGCACATGCACTGAAATTAATGAAATTTTAAAATGGTGTTAAATTCATTAAACATGTGTAAAATTCATTATACTCATATTACCATTCATTGTGCAGCATTGATGGGAGCCATCTTTGAAGCAACAATCTTGTCAAAAAGGAGATATAAAAATAAAAAAAAACATAGATTTTCCTTGAATTTTTTTTATTTTATAGTTAGGTTTAATTATTTCCCAGACCATGATTCTGTGATATTTGAAAAGCTGAAATAAAATGCAGTGTGTTTGTAGGTTTTCTCAAAGGCCGAATAAAAAAACTGACAATTTGAGCTAACTGAATCTCACAACCTCAACTAGCAAAGACCTCAGTGCCCCGACCCCAGACAGGCCTGCAAAGTGAAAATGTATCATAATGGCCAAGACAAGCAGCTATTAAAACCCATGTGCAAGAGGGTACAGACTTGGGGGCTCAGAGGCTTCTAAACCGGAATGTTGCAAGGAGACGGCCTGGGCCCACAAGGAATTCCTGCCAAGGATATCCTTCTTCCCCTTATAGATGACTCCATGGCTCTGTCCCCCTTGGTTGCCATCTTGGTGACAAGGTGCCATCTTGGTCAGTGAGACACGTCATGAAATACAAAAGACAGGACGAGTTTTCCTCCACCATAGATAGCCTGTGTCTGCTAAAATCCTTACACCATTTTCTATCCAATATGGTAAATGGTGATAAATGAAGGACAACTTTCTTGAAATTTTATTCAATAAAGTAGAAGAATATATTCTGAAGAAAAAAGAATAGGCCCAAATCCTTTGGGGAAGATCGACTCCCAATTAGGGGCCGTGAGAGAGGAAGTCAGAGTGATATGGGCTCTACAGACGAGGCTTCAGGGCCTCCATGACACACAGGGCGGATTCCAGGCACCCGTCAAAGTTGGACCGAGTGAAGCTGTCACCCCCGCAAATGAGCAAGGGGTTGTGATGAAGAGTCATTTGTCCTGGGCAGCTGGGGATGGCCTGTGTCACCTGCCAAACAGAACGCAGAAAGAAGAGAAAGGATTAAGACCATGCCACTGGGTGCCGAATAGGAGAGAAAGGAAGACCTCTCTGTAACTTCTAATTCCACGTTTTGATTTGACCAACATTTATTAAGCACCTACTATGTGCCAAATGCTAGGGATGTGAAGCTGAAAAAAAAACCTACAAAGGATTCTCACAACATAAGGCACTGTTCACCCATTCGCTCATTACTTTTTATTCATGCTTAGATTTGTCCTGTCCTTAAACATCCTTAATTTGATTCTGCCATCCCCTCAAGCTATCAACTATATCTCATTTCCCTCTCTGTCTCAGTCAATAAAAGCATCAATTAAGTGCCTACTTACAATCTAATGGGGGAGCCAACATGCAAACAGCCCTCAATGGGGAACCACTGCAGTTTATTGAGTAGAGGGCTGACATGATTGGATTCGCACTTTAGCATAGACTGGAGTGAGAAGAGACTTGAGGTAGACAGACCCAACAGCAACTATTGCAATGGTCCAAGCATGAGGTGATGGGGGTCTGCACCAGGGTGGGGGCCATGTCAGATGCTGCAGATGATATCTACGAGAAATGCTGCAGAGGTGAAACTGACAAGCCTTGTCATCATATTGGATATCAGAGAGAGAGAGAGAAAGAGAGAGAGAGAGAGAGAGAGAGAGACAGAGAGAGAGAGAGAGAGAGAGAGGAGATGAAGCCATCCCTAGGCCTTAGCTCCTCCTCTGTAATAGGAATGAGCTGGACTAAACAGTCTCCAGCCCTAAATCTACAGTCCTATGATTTGAACCTATCTCTCAAGAAAGGCAGAAGTGCTGGCTTCTGGATCAGATGGTCTGGATTCAGCTCCTGACTCTGATGGAGATGAACGTGGACAGGTTGGGAGGTCACTGCATGACCAGCCTGCCTCCTCCCCCGGTCAGCCACACATTAGCTTCTCTGGCTGTTGGCCACCACTGGCCATATTTCACCACTTCCCACTCTGGGCAGGTCACTGAACCCCTCTGAGCACCGTGTGACTTAGTGTCAAGAGCTCTGGTGTATAGAAAAGCTGGAAATTCAGAAAAATCTTCCTCCATTCTCCTCCTTCTCCTCCAGTAATAATAACATGTGGGATCTGTAGAGGTCTTGAGAGTTCACATATGTATGGGGCCCAGGGCACTGGCTTCAGAGTTAGCAATACATCCCCTCAAATCCCACCTTAGATATTACCTATCTGGGTGACCCTAGGCAAATGGCTGAACTGCTTTGCCCCTCAGGATCCTTATCTGTAAAAGGAAGAGGTTGGCTTGGTCTTGAGGGTCCCTCCCAGCTCTAACTCTGTGGTTCTCTATGATCTGCTGAGCTCTTTGAGCTCCACAGACTCCCTAAGATACTATAGGTTTTATTAGCCTCATTTTATAGACACGGAGAGGGTAAGGCACTTGTCTATGGTCATACAACTTGTAACTACTGGAGGTAGCATTTGATTCCTTATGTCTTCATCCTAACTCCTGACCTGTCTGACCTGTCTTCACTAAGGTGGTCCAGTGGTTAGCATGCTGGACCTGGAGTCAGGAAGACCTGAACTCAAATGTGACCTCAGACACCTAGCAGCTAGGTGACCCTGGACAAGATGCTTCACCTCTGCCTTCCTCAGTCTCCTCATCTTTAAAATGGGGATAATGATAGCATCAACCTTGGAGGTTGTTGTGAGGATCGAGTGCTTAGCAAGGCCCCACATAGATGCCAGTTATTTCTATTTATCATTATCATTATTGTTGTTACACTGACTCATGCAAGGTTAGGCGGGCGGGTCCCAGAAGGGCTGTCTCATAGGACCACGGGTTTGGAGCTGGGAGGGGCCCCAAAGTTCACTGAGTCCAATCTTCTCATTTTGCAGATGGGGAAACCAAGGCAAGCATGTGAAGCAACTTGCCCAAGGTTCTACAGATTGTACGGGGCTGAGCTGGGACTTGAAGAGAGGTCTCCCATGTTGAATCCAAGGTCCTTTCCACTCTCTTGGCAGAAAGACTCAAAGGAATGTTAGGCTTCTTTTCCATGCTTTGCTCAGAGGAAGAGGCTCCATCCCTCTATTGCTGCCATAAGGAGCCCAAAGATGAAGGGCCTCTAAATGACAAAAAACTTTTAAAGAAAAAAAAAGAGATCAGGCCAGCCACTGTCCCATCCCTGGACTTCAGCCCAGAAGTGATGACTGGTTTCCACCTCCAGGAACCTCTGACTTTGTTGGTGGCCACTCATCCAGCAATCTCAACTATGTAAAACACATCAGAGTATTTGGACTAGCAGGCACAATTTATATTCCGAAGTAAACAGAATGCAAAAATAGTGCATGGAAGCGAGCGTGAGAAACCAGGGCATCCAACCACTTTGTCCACAAGAGCGTGCTCAGGTTTTCCTGGAATTTCAGGGTTGGAAGCAAGGGCCCTCCAAGGCTGAGTTGTCCAACTCCTGACCCTAAAGGAGGCCCCAACAAGTGGTCATCCGGTCTTAGCCTGAAGACATCCAGGAATGGGGAATCCATCTGATGAGCTGGCAGAGGCTGACATCAAACTACAGATTCCTGGGTAGCCTGCCCAGGCTTGGACATCACTTGCTGGACTTTGGGAGAGGGACAGAAAATGTAGGAGAATGGAGGGAAGGCTGGCAATTTCATTCACATCTGTGAACGGAACCCTGCCCCAGGTCACTCCATATATCACAAAACCACAGCTTCTCATGATAACACAGCCCTCGACCCCACTTTCAACCACAGTGATGAGCCACAGACTGAAAACTGAGCTTAAGAGAGATGTCAGATGAAACAAGCCTTTGAGAATCCTGCTTGTCCCGGCTTGCTGGGGCTCCAGCCTGTGCTGGCTAGGAATGGCTCTGGATTGGAGAAGACCCTGAGTAGGGGCTCCCTAGTGGACAGCTACAGGGAGAGGCAAGACAGACAGATGGCTGTTCTCAAGCCAGGGGAGGAAGAGGGACCCGCCCAATCTTGTCCATTCCATTGTTTATTTGGGCTTAAAATGAGAGCAAACTTTCTAATGATGAAAGCTGTTTATCCCAGAGTGGAAGAGTCCTTTCCCCACCGAGGCTCCCCAGTGAGTATTTGGTGAACACTTGTGTTGGATCTGTCGGATCAGATAGTTTTGAGGTCCTTTCCAAGCCAAAATGTGGTGTGGCACAGTGGAAAGAATACTGGAGTCACAGGACATGAGTTTGAATCCTATCCTTGCCACTTACAAATTGTAGAACTTAGGCAAGACCCTCCACCTCTGAGCTTCAGTTATCTTTTCTGTAAGATGAGGGCATCAGGTCAGATGACCATCTCTTTCAGCTCTATAGCTGGAATTCTGTGGCTCTGAAACCACATACACCTCCATTGGACGTGGGTCTGTCCACAAACCACATGAGCCTGCAAGGGACAAAAAGTTTCCTGCCTGTCTGCAGGCTTGCTCCCCATGCACATCTGTCTCTCTGTGAAGAGGCCCTGACGGAATTCCCAAGGTATTTATTCTTACTTCTGGTTGAGGCCTGTTTATAAAAACGGGGCGTAATGTAAATCCTTGGGGCCGAGAGCAGAGCAGATGCTGATGGCAATGTGTGTTTACGTGTTTAGAGATATGGAAAGAGGCCTGTCTGTAGAAAAGGATGGAGCCACAGATTCGTGTCAACAGTGTCGGCAGGGCTGGCAGTGAGCAGACTACCAAGGCAGGAAGAAGGGCCAGGGAGGGCAGGGGATGGCGTGCTGGGGAATTCAGCCTCTTAAACAGTACAGAACATGTCTTCTAATCATTTGAGGCCAGTTGAGTCCAAAATGCCCTGCGCCCTGGCTCCTGCTGCCCACTGTTTGGAATCCTTCTGGGCTGGAAGGAAATGGAATCCAAATGTCCCCAGCTCATTTATACTTAACTCATCAGAATGTAGTTTGCTGAGAGGCAGCTGATGGCCAGAAAGCCTGCAGAGTCCAACTTTTTAAATCCTTCCCTGTCTCTCAACAACAGGAAGGTACATGTTGGCAGCTAAAAAAAAGAAAAGGAATTCAGAGCCTGTGACTTCCAAGGTCCCCGATGGCTTCTCACTCCCTTGTCAAAGTCTCCCACGTCCACTTTGGAAAGGAATTCTGAAGTCCCCCCTTGCTTTCACTCCCCTGTCCAGGGGCAGCCAGGCTTCTTGCCACACAA
This sequence comes from Phalanger gymnotis, assembly GCA_028646595.1. Taxonomy (NCBI): domain Eukaryota; kingdom Metazoa; phylum Chordata; class Mammalia; order Diprotodontia; family Phalangeridae; genus Phalanger; species Phalanger gymnotis. Next base: position 9,329,756 of record CM053624.1, on the reverse strand, counting down.
GGGGCAGGACAGCCACCTCTTCTATAGCCTGCCAGCTGGCCACAGTGGGAGGAGCCTGAGCTCCAGAGCCTGGCATTGAGTTCAAATTGTGCCTTTGGCACTTTTTGCCAATGGGACACTGGGCAAGTCCTTACTCCCGTGGGCTTCATTTACTCATTGTATAAAAAGAGGGGGCTGCACCAGATGGTCTCTGAAGTCCCTTCCCCCATAGATCTGCAGTCTTATGCTAGGCCCCATCAAGCCAAGTCTGGTCTTCTTGACTCATCCCCTTCCAAACACTTCCTGCTTTCCCTCTGAATAGGGTTAGAATGGGAGAAGAGAGAGGGGGCAAGTGTTGCCCACCCACCTCCAGGTTTTTCTGGAGAAAGATCAGCTCCAACAGCCTTCTTCCATTTTCACATCATCAAATTCTTTTTGGACATCTCATATTGGTTGCCCTGTAGATGATAAACTCAATATGTCCAAAGCACCATTTCTCCTCCCAAGTTTCCTCCTCTTCCCTGACTCTCCTCTCCCACCATCCTCCTAGTCACTCAGGCCCTCCACCTCATGGTCATCCTTGTCTGCTCACGCGAATGGATGAGGCATCCAATCCGATGTCAAAGTTTGTCACTGTACCCTCATGTCATCTCTTTTCTTTACTCATCTAGCCTCCAGCCTGGAGCAGGCATCTCAAGTCTTCCACATCTGGCCGCTGGAGGCCCACCTTTCGCGATCTCTGCGGTCAGAGACAAATCAGCTTCTGACTCCACGTAGCGTCTCTGCTGGTACATCTGTCAGGCCTGGAATGCGATCCCTCCTCATCTTCGTGTCTGTCAAGGCTTAGCTCACCGGCCTTCCCAGGTCCCCTGGTCCTCAGTGCTTTTTCCTCCCTTGGATTCCTTTGAATGTCCCTCTCTGTTCATACACTGTGTTCTTTGGGAAGAATGGAAGCTAGTCAGCGGCAAGAGCTGCACCTTCTTCCCTCTCGTCTCCCCTGTCACTATCGCCTAGCATGGATCTTTGCATCTTGAAAAGAACTCAAGAACTGCCCATTATGAATGGCCCTATCACTGATCACTCCAAATCACTAGCAATGAATGAAATTCAAGGGAAATTACCTCACATTTAGTAAACTGGCAAAGGTAACAAGGACAGAAGTAGTCTAGTGTGGGAGGGATGAAGAAAGACAGATGCCCTGTAAAACTCAGTTGGTAGAGCACCATTTTGGAAGGCATTTGGAATTATCACTAATGAATGACAGCTGTGTCCGTGCCTATCAAGCCAGAGGTGCCACAGCTGGGCATCTCCCCCAAAGGGGTAAAGGCAAAGAGGTCCCCTATGCCCTCAGAGTCACTACTAATTTTTTTGGTGGAAAAGAAAAGAAAACAAAGCTGATGGCTGGTGACTGGGGAAGGAGTGAACAGAGAGTGGAGCATGAATGTGATGGAAGATTGTGGAACTGCCAGAGACCCTGGATATGGAGAACAGACAGACTATGAGACAGATAGTGAGGCCTAGTGGGAAGAACGGGCCTCCAAGCCAGGAAGATGGCGGCTCAAATTTCTCTTCTGACATAGACTAGGGAGAGACCCTGGGCAAACTCCTTCACCCTCCAGCACCTAAGACCATAAAGGCCTAACTTGTGAGTTGTAATCACAGGTCTGGCCCTTATGCCCTAAGCCCCCATCACCTGCACATTGCTACTATTCCTGCTTAAGCCTGAATGTAAACAGAACGGATGGCAGGGATGCTCTTAGCGGAAGGATAGCCTGGGCACTCTAGATTGCCCAGGGTGAGTCCCGTTTCCAGTATTGGTTAATAACTATCTGCAGTTAATGTTGTTATGACCTTAATGGTATCAAGAAATATACAAGTGCCTTAGACTTTTCAAAAAGCTTTCCTATAAATGATTTCATTGGCTTCTAAGGACCCTCTGGGGCAAGTGAGTCAGGTAAGGGATTTCCCTTTAACAATCAGGAAAAGGAAAATGGAATGTGAGCTGACTTGCCAGAGGCCTCATGGCTGTCTGAGCTCAGCCTAGAACCCTTGGCTCCTGTCTCTAGATTGGGGGTTCTTTGCCTTTTTTGTCATGGATCTCTTTGGCAGTCTGGTAAAGACTGTGGACCCTCTCTTAGGGTAATGTTTTTGAATGTATAAATTAAGACACTTATTACAGGATTATAATTATACAGAAACATAGTTATCAAAATATTTTAAAAAGCTCGAGAGAAGATGTTGAAGCGGTGAGATCGACAGGCCTTGGCACCAAATTAGATATGGAGGGTGTGAGAGACAGTGAGGAGTCCAGGCTGAGTCACAGGGTGTGAGCCTGGGGGACTGGAGGATGGTGCTGCCCTTTATAGTAACAGAGAAAGTAGGAGTGGGAGAATTTAGAGGGAAAGATAACGAGTTCTGTTTGGGGTGTGTTGAGTTTAAGATGTCTCTGCTAGAGATTCAGTTTGAGATGTCCCATAGGCATTTGGTGGTGCTAACTGGAGCTCAAGAGAGAGCCCAGGACAGCCTTCACAGAGTGGAGAATTGCTTGTAGAGAGATGATCACTGAACCCACTGGGATCCCCAAAGGAGAGAGTGTAAAGGGAGGAACATTAACCCCAAGGGACAAATTCTGCCTTGGAGCCAAGCTGGGATGGGCGCAGAGACTCACTGCCCTCTGAGCTCAGATCAAGTGGCTTGGGACCCATTTCCCATTTCTCATGGGGACACAGACTGTCTGCAGGAAGGGTTCTTAAGCTCATCTCAGGAGCAGAACATGGAGCATCCCCAAGAAGTGGGGCCTGAGCCCTGAATGAGGCTGGGGTCTTGTTCTAGGGAGACTTAAACCTAAACTAGGGAGCAGTGGGCATGACATGCCTAGAGTAGGGTTGGGCAGTCCATGCGAAGGCACTGAGGCTGGGGGGGAGAGGTAACAGCACATGGGCAATGATGAGCAATCAGCCTGGCACCAAGCTGAGGGCTTTGCCTTTTATCTTCAAGGCACCGTCTGAGCAGGGGCGTGTCAAAGGTCATCCCTCTGGGCTTCAGGCTCTTCATGGTATAGTAAAGGGTTAGACTAGATGGCTTCTTCTAGGTCTAAAGACATGATCCCATGACTCCAAGAAAATTTGCCAGAAATGGGAGGAGTGGATTGGGTAAAACTAATACATCCCCCTGGCCAAAGGGATTGATCTCACAAGTAAGACTTCCTCTCCCTACTAGCAGAGGCAATGCCATGGGTGGGGGAGCTGTGCAGAGGCCCTTCTTCTCACCTGAGAATAGGTCCACCGGTGGCATGTGGTGCTGGCTGGTGTGGGCAGGCCTGGCAGGATGCTGTTCACCTGCTGCAGGATCACATCCTGCACATCCTCGATGCTTTTCTCCAAGTTCTCCATTCCAAAGGAGGTGGTGGTGTGGACGACCACTGAGGGGCCCAAGTCCTCTGCATCTGCACGAGGGTGAGAGACCAGAAGGTCTTAGAGTGAACAGCTCCGAAGCTGCTGAGCTTAAGACAGCACCCAAAAAACCCTGGGAGCAGGTCTGAGGAAGACAAAGTTCAGTAGCAAAATTCTGGAAGCCAACGAGCAAGTCGAAGAATCTACCAATCACCTCCAGAGAGATACCAAAATGAAGACTCTTAGGAATATTATAGCCAAAGTTCAGAGCTCCCAGGTCAAGGAGAAAGTACTGAAAACAACTAGAAAGAAACAATTCAAATATTGTGGAGCCACAGTCTGGATCACACAAGATTTAGCAGCTACAACTATAAGGAGCAGAAGGCTTGGACTATGTTATTCTGGAAGGCAAAGGAGCTTATAAGCAAGAATAACCTAGCCAGCAAAACTGAGTATAATCCTTCAGGGGAAAAATAGACATTTAATGAAGTAAAGGACTTCCAAGCATTCCTAATGAAAAGACGAGAGCCAAATAGAAAATCTGACATTGAAACACAAGACTCAAGAGAAGAATAAAAAGATAAACATGAAAGAGAAATCATATAATCATAAATCATATAATCACAGAATATATTATGCTTCTGCTGAAGTAAAAAATACAGGAGTAGCAATCATAATATCAGACCCAGCAAAAGCAAAAATAGACAATGAATTACTATCAATACTAAACATATCTGTACCAAATTGTATAACATACAAATTCTTGAATGAAAAGTTAAATAAATTATAGAAGGAAATAGACAGTAAAACTATGCCAATGGGTGACTCCAATTTATCCCTCTCAGATCTAGATAAATCTAAACATAAACTAAATAATAAAGAAGTTAAGAAGATGAATAGAATTTTAGAAAAGTTAGTTGTGATAGACTTCTGGAGAATACTGGATGGACACAGAAAGGAGTATACCATTTTCTTCTTTTTATAGATGAGGAAATTGAGGCTGATGGAGGTTGGGTGGTTTGCCTGGTATATGTCTTAGGCTAGATTTGGACTCAGATCTCCCTGACTCCTGACTAGGGCAGCTAGGTGGTACAGTGGACAGAGTACTGGGCTTGGAGCCAGAAGGATCTGAGTTCAGGTCAGGCTTTAGTGTCTAAGGCTTGGACACTTACTAGATATATGATCCTGAGCAGGTCACTTAACCTCTGTTTACCTTGGTCCTCATCTGTAAAATGGGGACACATAGGAGAAGAAAATGGTGAACCACTCCAGTATATTTGCCAAGAAAAACCCCTGGACAAAATCCATGGGGTCATGTAGAGTTGGACACAACTGAACAGCAACAAAATACCTTTTTTCACTTGTATGTGGCACCTTCACAAAAACTGACCATGTACTAGGGCATAAAAACTTCACAAACAAATGCAGAAAAGCAGAAATATTAAATGTACCCCATTTGGATCATAATGTGATAAAATCATATTCAATTAATAGCCTTTTAAGCAGAGATTAAAAATTAATTGGAAGCTAAATAATCTAATCCCAAAGAATGAGTGGGACAGAGAACAAGTCATAAACAATGACAACAATGGGACAACATAGTAAAATTTGTGGAATATAGCAAAAGCAGTACTTAGGGGAAAATGTATATCTCTAAGTATTTACATGGATAAAAGAGAGAAAGATTAGATCAATTAACTGGCCATGTAACTAAAAAAAAAACCAGAAAAAGAACAAATTAAAAATCTCAATTAAACACCAAAATAGATTAATAAAATTGAAAGTTAAAAAACCACACTAAACTAATAAATAAAACTAGGAACTGGTTTTATGAAAACAACCATAAAACAATAAACCATTGGTTAATTTGACAAAAAAAGAAAGACCAAATTATCAATATAGAAATGAATATGTACTACCAATGAAAATGAAATTAAAGCAATATATTAAGAGATATTTTGCCCAATTATATGCTAAAAACTGACAATCTAAATGAAATAGATCAATATTAACAAAAATATAAATTGCGAGATCAAAAAAAGGAGCATTAGCCCTGGCGTTAGGAAGACTTGAGTTCAAAGCTGGCTTCAAACGCTTACTAGTTAAGTGGCCATGGGTAAGTCATTTAATTTCTTTCTGTATCAGTTTCTTTATCTGTACAATGGGGATAAAATAGCACCTACCACTCAGCATTGTTATGGGGCTCAAATGAGATAATTGTAAAGTGCATAGCACAGTGCCTGGTGCATGTAAGCACTATAAAAATGTTAGTTGTTATAATCAGATATTATTAAATCAGGGAGAGCAGAAATAAAGAATACTATGGCCCAATTTCCCCAATGAATAATGAGACAAAAATTTAAAATAAAATACAGCAAAATATCACAAAGATTGTACACTATGATCAGGTTGGATTTATACCAGGAATATAAAGCTGGTTCAATATTAGGAAAACTATCATCATAACTGACCATATCAACAACAAAAACAACAAAATTCAGACGATTATATCAATAGATATCAATAGACAAACATTTCTATTAAAACACTACAAAGCATAGGAATAAATGGAGTTTTTCTTAAAATGATAAGCAGTATCTATCTAAAACCAAGAGCAAGTGTACCAACTCATACACACAATATTGATTAACATGTCAGAGAGTGAAAATGACACATGCTGGAAGGGATGTGTAAAAATAGGGACACTAATACATTGTTGTTGGAGCTGTGAACTGATCTACCCATTCTGGAGAGCAATTTGGAACTATGGCCAAAGGGCTATAAGATTGCATACCCTTTGACCTAGCAATACTAGGTCTGTATCCCAGAGAGATCAAAGGAAAAGGAGAAGGACCAACAAGCAGCTCTTTTTGTGGTGGCAAAGAATTGGAAGTCGAGAGGATGCCAATCAATTGGGGAATAGCTGAACAAACTGTAGTATATGATAGTGATAGAATACTATTATGCTGTAAGAAATGATGAGCAAGATGGTTTCAGAAAAATCTGGAAAGACCTATATGAACTGATGCAAAGTGAAGTGAGCAGAACTAGAAGAACACTGTACGTAGTAACAACAATCTTGTAATGATGATTAACTGTGAAAGATTTTGCTACTCTGATCAAGAAAAAGATCCAGCTCAGTCGCAAAGGCCTTGTGATGAGAACAGTGATCTGACTCCAGACAGAGAACTCACAACCTCCAAATGCAAATTGAAATTTTTTTCACTTTCTTCATTTTTTCTTGTTTTTTTTTAACATAGCTAAGGTAGAAATATGTTTTGCATGACTTCACAAGTATAGTGGATATCATAATTTCTTATATTCTCAATGGGTGGAGGGAGAGAGAGAATTTGGAACTCAAAATAAAAAAAAATAAAAGACATTAGAAGAGTCATTTGACCAACCATATCATTCTCTTTAGACAATTCTCCTTTTCCTTGTCATATGAATTGTTTCTCTTTGTGTCTTAAGAATTTAATTCTTAGAACTTTTCTCCCCTGGGCCAATTTCCCCATAGAATTTCATCTTTTTTTTTCCTCTGAGCATTTGAAGTATGCTTTCCTCAAATCTAGGGTACATTTCAGGATGTGCCTACCTTCCTTCTCTTTCATCATAAATTCTAGGGTGGAGTGATCACTTTCTCCAAAGGTTCCTGTCATTTTTACCCAAGCCATTTGTTTTTAATGTGAGTAAGAATCAGCTCTAGAAGAGAAATTCCTTTTGCCAGGAATGACATGTTTTTTAAAATGAAATTATCATTAAGAAAGTCAGGAAAATATAAGTTGCTCTGCTTTTGACACGCACAGAAAGAGAGAGAGAGAGAGAGAAGGAGAGACACAGAGAGAGAGACAGAGAGAGGAGGGAAGAAGAGAGAGAGAGAGAGAGAGAGAGAGAGAGAGAGAGAGAGAGAGAGAGAGCGCTCTTCAGTGGATCTTCAGGTAATTGAAGTCTTCCATCACTATTATATCAGGCCTCCATGCAAGATTTGTGCTATGTTTTCTAAACTCATCATGTATTTCTTCTGTCTGTCCAGGCAGTCTACAGTATACTCAGGTGACAACTTTTTTTTTTCTTCTGTAGAACTTTCAGTCAATCAATTACCATCCAGGTGTGTTCTGGCTCTTGGCTTTTCTCATAAGTGAATCTCCTTAATATACAATGATATTCACCTCTAATTCATTTTTTTTATCTTGTTCCTTTTGAATAAGGAATAGGCTTCCAAGCCTACCCTTGCAGACCCATTTCCCCATCATAGAGGCCTTCTGAAGCCTCAGTGATAGCCAAAAGATGAAATTTGCTTCTTAGGTTTGTTTCTAGCTTATTTTCCTTGTCATATATATACTTTGTGTTACCTATACTTTGTCACCAATATGTTTCAACAGATAGAGCAACATGTGGGCAAGAGAAGACAACATTGATGGAGGAAAGAGAAGAAACTATGTGAGCCAAAGTGGGGAGGTAGAAAAGCTTGGGAATTGCTCAGGGGACAGATAGGTCAGTTAGTTTGGCACTTGGGGCATAGTGTAGCAAAGTAGTAGTGGAAGATAAATACAAAGTCAGCTTGGCATCAAAGAAGAGATAATCTTGAATACTAGGCTAAGGGGTTTGGATTTCACCCAGAAAACAATTAGCTTCTTTCTGAGCAGGGGAATGAGGCAATCAGAGTTGGGCCTTAAGAAAATAAATCTGGCAGTCATGTGTAGGATGGTTTGGGGGTGGTGGTGGTGTCGAGAGCAGAGCTCAGGGAAACCCAGTTTGGAGATTATGGAAGAAGTTTGGTGTAGTGATGATAATTAGAGCTTGGACTAGAACAGTGGGAGTGAAAGAAAAGGAACAGAAGTCAGATCTCAGGACTTGGTAGCTGATCCAGTGTGGGAGGATGAGAGGGAGGAGTCAAAGATGTCGGAGATCTCATGCCTGGATATAAGTGATAGCAATATGGTTGTTCCAGGAACAGACAGAAATAGAATCAGATGGGGGAGATGGTTTTGATGGGGAAGACATGGTGAGTTTGATAAGTGAAAAACATGGAGAACACAGCCATTTAAGTGGTTAGTTTTTCCCAAGTCACATGTAACACTGAGGTCCAAAGTAGAAAATTGAAAGAGAAATTTCGTCTGCTTAAAGAAAAAGTCTTAAGTTGGCAAACTAAGGCTTTAGAGTTGAGTGCAGCAGATGTATGGTGGGTGAAAGAGGAAATGACTAAGGGAACAATGCTTCGCTCTTCCGAGCATATCAATTTATTAAGCAATGCATGGCGATTGCCCAACAAAGTGTGATCAGACCTTAGGTCTGGACTCTTGAATGGGGTAAGACAGACCTTTATACACTAAAATCAATTCATCAAATAAGGGCAACCAATTAAAAGGAAACAATACAATATTAGGTAATATGATTTCTAATTGGATGAAAGATTAAGGGCTTTCCAGGTTGGGAGGGGAGTAGCAAAAAGGTGCAAATCTCTGAAATCAGAAAATGGGGTGTCCCACTCCCCTAAGTGTCTGCAAACAACCAAAGGGACATGGAAACAATAACTGATTGACAAGCATGGGACCAATTTTCAGATAAGAAATATAAGAAACAATAACTGATTGACAAGCATGGGACCAATTTTGAGATAAGAAAATTTCAGATAAGAAATAAGAGATGTACAATTGTGAGAAAACTTACTAAATCAATCTTTGGATCTGACTTGGTCCTTGGTTAAAGGTCTCTAAGTAGCAGGTAGGGTGGTCCAGTTTCTCAGCCATTCAGGGCTAGGTTCAAACAATACAAAAAGGTTTTCTTCTAATTCCCATAATTGAATAAAGTTTTCTCACAGGACAGGAATTGGACAAGATCCATAATTGAATAGAAAGGGCACTAAGCTGGCTCCAGAATTGACTCACAAGATAGAGTCAGTGGGGTTCACTCACTTCTCACTATTAACCACTCGCTGTCCTGATCCCCTCAATTCCCTCAGATGAAATCCTGAGCAACTGTCACAACTCATGGTGGTTTTAAAGAACAAATACAGGACATACTTCCTGTTAGCCAAAAGACAGGGGATTATGGGAGCAGAACGTTGCACATACATATAGTCAGACGTCAGCACTGTATCGGTTAGTTGTATTTGACTTTCTTTGTTATTAGGAAGGGCTCACTGGGGGAGATGGATTATTTCATAATACTGTGATATCAAACATACCATCAATGACACTTATTTATATCTTTTTAAATAAATTAAGGATGTTTCAGAACCACTGCTGGGATCTGTAGCCATTTACTTCCATGGCCCATAGTCCCTGCAGTTGCATCTATAGCTAACATTTATATAGGAATTTAAGGCTTCCAAAACACTTTACAAACATTATTACATTGTACTCTCACAAAAATCCAGGGATGTAGGTGTCATTATTTTCTGAGGGCAGACAGAGGTTAAGTGCCTTGCAGGGTCACATAGTAAGGATCAGAAGCCACCCTGACTCAGAATAAAATGAAAAACCTGCTCAGGAAGTCAGGGAGGAAGATGGCACATTTTGGCAAGATATCTATTGAAAAACCAAAAGGAAAATTCCAGCCCTTAAAGAAAACCATCATAAGAACAGCTGACCTTCTTAATGCATCTCCTCAAGTCTGCAAAGCTCTTTGTACATGTGACCTCCTGTGATATCCCAGTTTGAGAGGAGTAATTAAAGGAGGTTAATAAGGGCTGTGGGAAGATAGATTAAAAATTAATTAGAAACTAAATAGTCTAATCCTAAAGAATAAGCTGGTCAAAGAATAAATCATAGAAACAATAATTTCATTCTTAAAGAGAATGACAATAACGAGACAATATACCAAAAGTTATGGGATGCAGCTAAGTAGTGCTTAGGGGAAAATATATTATCTTTATTTATTTTTAATTTAAAAATGTTTTCCCTACTTAATAATATTTTTCCCAATTACATATAAAGATAGTTTTCAACATTTTTTGAGTTCCAAATTTTTTCTCCACCCCTCCTTCACAAGCCCCTCCCCAAGACAGCAAGCAATCTGATATAGAGTACATATGTACCATCATATTAAACATATTTCCACATTAGTCATTAGAACCAAAAGGAAAAACCATGAGAAAGAAAAAAAGAGACAATGGTATGCTTCAATCTGCACTGAGACTCCATCAGTCCTTTCTCTAGATGTGGATGGCATTTTCCATCATGAGTCTTTTGGAATTGTCTTGGATTATTGCATTGCTGAGAAGAGCTAAGTCTATTGCAGCTGATCATCACATAGCATAGCTATTGCTGTATACAGTGTTCTGGTTCTGCTCACTTCACTCAGCATCAGTTCATGTAAGTCGTTCTGTGTTTTTCTGAAACCTGCCTGCTCATCATTTCTTATAGCACAACAGTATTCCATTACATCCATATACCACAACTTGTTTCAGTCATTCCCTAATTGATGGGCATCTCTTCAATTTCCAATTCTTTGCCGCCACAAAAAGAGTTGCTATAAATACTTTTGTACGTGTGGGGACTTTTCCCTTTGTGATGATCTCTTTGGGATATAGTCCTAGCAGTGGTATTGCTGGATGAAAGGGTATGCACAGAAAAATTTATATCTTATCAATAACAGAGAAAGAGCAGATCAATGAATTGAGCATGCAACTAAAAAAAACTAGAAAAAGAACAAATTAAAAATCTCCAATTAAACACCACTCTGGGAATCCTGAAAAATCAAAGGAGAGATTTAAAAAACTGAAAGAAAACCATTGAACTGATAAATAAGGCTAGGAGCATGCTTTATAAAAAAACAAACAAAATAGATAATTTATTAATTAATTTGATTTAAAATGAAGGAAAGAAGGAAACCAAATTACCAGTATCAAAAATGAAAGAGGTGAATTCGCCACCAATGAAGAGGAAATTAAAGCAACTATTAGAACCTATTTTGTCCATTTATATGCCAATAAATCTGACAATCTAAGTGAAATAGATGAATAGTTACAAAAATAGAAATTGACTAGGTTAACAAAAGAGGAAATAGAGTATTTAAATCAGGGCTGTCCAAAATATGGCCAGTGGGCCACACACAGCCTGCAGTGTGATTTTATGCAGCCCACCTGTGGGTTTTAATTTTCGTGAGCGAAAAAATAAAATAATCATTTGCATGTAATGCATATTAGATTTTTTAATTCTATCACTAAAAATAATCTCATAGATGTTAATTTTCTTTGGTGTTTTTAAGCAGTCTTATGGACGGAACATATCGCATGGAATTTTCAATCGATCTGTGGGATGCATTCCGTCTGTACAATGCAGACTAGTCAGTATGCACCTACCTTTATACTGTTGTGTTGTCATTTTGTTGTATCGTGTTTGCTTTTGCCCCTTCACCTGTTGTATTGATGACATGAGTTCCCCCACTTTCTATTAATGTACTGTGTTTTTTGTTTTGGGTGTGGCTTTTGAATAATTATTTTATTTTAATGTAGCCCTAAGATAACCTAAGGTTGGACAGCCTTGATTCAAATAATCCCATCTTAGGAAAACAGAATGAACAAGCCATCAGTGAGCTCCTTAAAAAATCCCCAGGGACAAATGGGTTCACAAGTGAATTCTACCAAATATTTAAAGGATAATTAATCTCAATATTATATAAACTATTTGAAAAAATAGGTGGAGTGCAAATATGATGCTAATACCTAAACCAAGGAGAGCAAAAACAGGGAAAGAAAATAGACCAATTTCCCTAATGAATATTGATGCAAAAATTTTAAATATGGAGGTTACAGCAATAAATCAAAAGGATCACACACTATGACCAGGTGGGATTTATACCAGGAATGTAGAGCTGCTTCAATATTAGGAAAACTATCAGCATAGTTGACTTATCAATAACAAAACCTACAGAAATCATGATTTAGCTCAATAGATGCAGAAAAAGCCTTTGATAAAATATAATACCCATTCCTATTAAAACACTAAAGAACATAAGAATAAATGTAGATTTTCTTAAGACCATAAGTAGTATTTATTTAAAACCACCAGTAAGCATTATCTGTAATGGGAATAAGCTGGAAGCCTTTCCAGTGGATGGAAGAGTGAAGCAAGGATGCCCATTATCTCCAATATTATTTAATACTGTACTAGAAATGCTAGCTACAGCAATGATAAGAAAAAAATGAAGGAATTAGAATAGGCAATGAGGAAACAAAACTATTACTCTTTGCAGATGATATGATGGTATACTTGGAGAATCAACTAAAAAACTACTTGAAATAATTAACAACTTTAGCAAAGTTGCAGGATATAAAATAAACCCACATCCATCATGAGCATTTTTATATTCTACCAGCGAAATCCAGCAGGAAGAGAGAAAAAGAGAAATTACATTTATACTAACTCCAGACAAGGTAAAATCCTTGGGCATCTACCTTCCAAGAAGAATCCTGGAATTATATGAACAACATTACAAAGTGCTTTTCACACAAATAAACTCAGATTTAAACAACTGGGAAAATATTAATTGCTCATGGGTAGGCCAAACCAATATAATAAAAATGACAATTCTATCTAAATTAATTTACTTATTCAGCACCATACCAAACTACCAAAAATATTTTGTAGAGCTAGAAAAAATAAGAACAAATTCATCTGGAAGAAAAAAGGGTCAAGAACATCAAAGGAATCAATGAAAAAAATATAAAGGAAGGTGGCCTAGCCACACCAGATCTCAAGCTGTGTCACAAAGTGGTAATCATCAAAATAATCTGGCTCTGGCTAAGAAATAAGAGTGTTGGATCAGTGGAATAGATTAGGTACACAATACACAATAGTAAATGACCATAGGAATCTAGTGTTCAATAAATTCAAAGTCTCAAGCTTTTGGGACAAGAACTCACTATTTGACAGAAACTGCTGGGAAAACTAGAAAACTGTATGGCAGAAACTAGGTGCCAACCAAAATCTAGCACAGTATACCAAGATAAGGTCAAATAGGTACATGATTTAGACATAAAGGATGATACTACATGCAAATTAGGGGAACATGGAATAGTTTATCTGTCAGATCTATGAATAAGGGAAGAATTTAGAACCAAACAAGAGATAGAGAGCAGTATGAGTTGTAAAATAGGTAATTTTGTTTAAATTAAAAAGTTTTTGCACACACAAAAAAACCAAATGCAACTAAGATTAGAAGGAAAGCAGAAAGCTGAGAAATTTTTTACACATATCTCTGATAAAGGCCTCATTTCTCAAATATATAGAAAACTGAGTCAAATTTATAAGAATACAAGTCATTCTTCAATTGATAAATGGTCAAAGGATATGAACAGGCAGTTTTCAGATGGAAAAATCAAAGCTATCTATAGTCGTATGAAAAAAAATACTCTAAATCACTACTGATTAGAGAAATGCAAATTAAAACAACTCTGAGGTACCACCTCACATCTATCAGGTCGGCTAATAGGACAAAAAGTGAAAATGATAAATGTTGGAGGAAACGTAAGAAAATTGGAACACTAAAAAACTGGTCCAACCATTCTGGAGGTCTATTAGGAACTATGTCCAAAGGGCTTTAAAACTGTGCATACCCTTTGATCCAGCAATACCACTTCTAGGGCTGTATCTCAAAGAGATTTTAAAAAGGGGGAAATGGCCTATTTGTATGAGAATATTTATAGCAGCTGTTTTAGTGATGGCAAAGAATTGGAAGTTAAGGAGATGGTTGAACAAAGTGGTATATGATTATAATGGTAGACTATTGTAATATAAGAAATGACAAGCAGGATGATTTCAGAAAAACCTGGAAAGACTTATACAAACTGATGAAAAGTGAAGTGAGCAGAACCAGGGGAACTATTGTGATTGACTTTGCTATTCCCAGCAGTACGATGATCTAAAGCAAATCCCTAAGGACTCATAATGAAAAAATGCTATCCACCCTCCAAAGAAAGAGCTGATGGAGTCTAATGTAGACCAAAGCATATCATCTTTTTTTTCTTTCTCTTCTTTCCTTCCTTCCTTCCTTCCTTCCTTCCTTCCTTCCTTCCTTCCTTCCTTCCTTCCTTCCTTCCTTCCTTCCTTCCTTCCTTCCTTCCTTCCTTCCTTCCTTTCTTTCTTTCTTTCTTTCTTTCTTTCTTTCTTTCTTTCTTTCTTTCTTTCTTTCTTTCTTTCTTTCTTTCTTTCTTTCTTTCTTTCACAAAATGACTAATATGGAAATATGTATTACATGATTGCACATATATATTCTATATTAGATTGCTTAACATCTCAAAGAAGGAGGAGTGGCAAGAAAGAGAAAGAATTAGGAAGTCAAAATTTTTTAAAAAAAATATTAAATTTTTTACATGTAATTGGGAGAAAATAAAATATTATTTAAAGTAAATAAATATCATATATCTTTAAAAAAGGAAAGAAGATTAATTAATCTTTTCTGGTATCCTGGCATGCCAGTGAGTCTGAATTCTACTCCTTGTCCATTTTACCAGGAGGGAATCTAAGCACTGGGAAAGAAACCCTGCCTAGGAAGCTGGGAACACTCACCAGTCTGCTCCTGGTTGAACAGCCCACCCTTCTGTTTCTGAGAGGCAATGTTGCCTAGTGGACAGAGAGTGGGCCTTGAAGCCAGGAAGACCTGAGTTTGAGGCCTGCTTTTCATCCCTCCTGAATGCGTGACCCTGGGACAGTCACTTAACCTCTCAGTATTTTAGGCCATTCTCTGATTGCAGGTTGCATGTAGAGAAGGTTCCTGGGAATTTCCTATAAAGAATGGGGGTAGCCCCAACATTCTGAGCCATTAGGGATTCATCGAGGGGCTCTGGAAGCTTGATTCCCTCCATCCCTGAGCTCTGCCAATCCAAATAAGGGAAGCCATGTGCTGCTCTAGCTCTGGGCTCTGGGATGAGCCTGAGGATCTCTGTCCACAATTAGGCTGGTCATCAGGCCACATGATTTACTTGCTAAAAAAAGCAGTACTCCTACGAAAAGGATTTTTTTGGTTTTGTTTTGGCCTCCGGCTATGGGCATAGCTATTGACTTGTGTACTCAGTGCCTATGGTGGTAAACACCGCCAACAGCTGATGTGCGTGGGTCTAGGCTTTTGTGCTTTCAAATTCTGAGCAGAAGGATGTTTTAAAACAGATGCCCATGTATATGCTTGGATTTGTCATGTTTTAAGATGCACACATACAATATGTTCTATAAACAACTCCATACATGCTCTATTCCCCCTAATAGAAATCTCATCTCCAAAGATAAACACATTTGCAAAACCACAGGCAGAATGCGCCCACAGACTCGGACTCACAGTTGAATGAAAACAAATCAAAGGCCCCATCCCACCCAGTGCTGTCAGGGCTGGGCAGAGGTGCTTTGCCGCAGGCCCTTAACACACAATAAACACAAGTAAATTTAACCAAACGGAGGAAATAATCTGACATAAACAATGGAAAAATTGCTCCCGGAGGATCATGCTCAGCCTTCTGCAGGAAACTAAGAAGGTGAATGTTAACATTCAAGTGTAATCCAATTGGCTCGAATAACAACATTCCATTGTCTGCAGGGGCTGTACCTCTTGGCAGTGAGGTCACCAGTGAAAAGTGGAGCACAAGACACGGGTTTGGGTCCTGGGAGGGGTTGAGGTCTCAAGCCAGGCACGAGAAAAGAGGCAGGGCAGAGGGTTCATCCTTGGCAACCTTTCAGCAGAACGTGGCATTGTTGACCACCTTTTCCCTCCTGGAGACTCTCTTCTCCATAGGTTTTCATGACACTTGTCTTTCCTGGTTCTCCACCAACATGGGTAACCAGTTCTTCTCAATCTCTTTTCCCAGATCTAGATGTAAGATGTACTCACTAACTCTGGGTGTCCCCCAAGGTTCCTTTCTGGTTCCATCTTCTATTTTCTTTCTGGTCTCTCTCTTGGTGACCAACTCAGTTTCCGTAAGGTTAGTTACTGTCTCTGCAAGTGGCTTCTTAAATTGTGTATCCAGGCCCGGTCTTCTGGAAGCCCCAACACCTGCTACTGGATCCATAGAACTGGACACCTCATGAGCATTTAAAACTCCATGGGCCCCAAACAAAGCTACACTCCTCCTTCTACATTCACCTCTTCAACTCTTTCTTCTGTTACAGACTTTGCTATATTTGTTAAGTCAAACCATGTTCTGCAGGTTCACAACTGTGGAGTCACCTCCAGCTCCTCATTCTCTCCCACTGCCTCTATCTGGTCCATTGGATCAATGTGACTCTTGTTCATCCTGCCGTCATGACTTCTCCCACATCTGATCCCCCTTTCCACTCACAGCCAAGATCCAGGTGTGGGCCATAATCACCTCTCACCTTTACTACTGTGAGAGGTTCCTGACTGGTCTCCTTGCCACTAGCCCCTTCTCATTCCAACGCATTTTCCACACAATTGCCAAGATGATTTTCCTAAAGCATATGTCTGACAGTCTTTGGAAAGAGCAGGAAGGATTTTGTGGAGGATTCCTCGATATAGAATCTAAAATGTGCATCCTTTAAAATACTGGTGAAGCAAGGGAAAAGCTGAGAGGAAAAAAAGAGAAAAATGGGTTTAAAAACTGTAATCAGAAGAAAAACTTTGCCTCTCACAGAAATGTAACCATTTAGGATTATGTATGACTATTGATAACATACGGGGAGATGGTACGCTGGAGTTGTCTTTTCTGTAAATCTCATCCCCTACAATGAATTTTTTTAGCCTCTGAGTTGGATACAAAAGTTTTAGGATCCTATGAACCATTGGGCCAAGGTGAAGAGTCATAACATCATGACTTGGGAACAGGCGTTCTTAAGCTGGTATCTGTGTATGTTCTTTTACAAATATTTTCAGCAGGGTATGGGGTATAATTCTTGCTCCTGGGCAGAGATGGAGCAAGGGGAATCTCTTGACTTGGAGGTTCTGAGCTGCCTGAGTGCCCACACTATTGAGACATCGATGTGGTGAGCCCTTGGGAGTGGGGAGCCACCAGGCTGTCTAAGGAGGCTCCCAAATACAGCAGGCCGAAGCTCCCATGCTGATCAGGAGGGGGATCAGGCCTGGGAGTGGCCATTATACTTCCAGCTTGGAGGAGGAAGGAAGCTAGAATCTTTAAAAATATAAAAATTATATAACTTTATTATATATTTATATTATATCATATATTTAAAAGGAATAGTAAGTTGTACGTAATAGATTTGCAATTTCATGTACAATCATCATCTTTTTAAAATTATACTATATTATGGAAATGCTTGTTTTAGCCCATAAATTAATAAAAAATTATAAATATAAAAAATTGATACCAGAATTTCGACATTGTTGATCTGCTTTGTAATCTTGTGTATTTTGTTTCATGCATTGAAAAGCATTCTTGTGAAATGGGGTCCACAGGCTAGTCTCCAAGGGGGCTGACCCCAAAAGGTGAAGAGGATCTCCTCATTTAGAGGCCCCTTGAAGAGACCTCAGAGCTTGTTTGGTCCAACCCCTTCATTTTACAGTGGAGGGAGAGTGAGGCCAAGAGAAGGAAGTGGCCTGTCCAAGCTACAGAGCTAATAAGTGGCAAAGCTGGGATCAGCATTCAAGGCCTCCAACTCCAGATCCAAGGCTGTTGCTTTTGATTCTGTCACACTAGTTTCTAACATGCCAGACATTTAATTTCATTCAACATTCAACTTACATTTTTATCAGTTTTCTTGCATTTATTTTTTGAGGGCAGGGAGTTGTTAATAATATTATTAATCATGTTAATAATATCTATAAGAAAGGGGAGGCCATGACATCATACCTACTTGTTGCTTCAGAAGTAAAATCACCTGATGATCCTTCCTCGATTTCTTCTTTCCATCTTATTTTTATTAAGTTAATCTACACATGACTTTAAAAAAGCCAAGCCAATGTGACTATTAGACTTTTCCATTCTCCTCGCTGGGGGCAAGGCTGTCCTTCTTTCCACCATATTGTGGGGAAGGAGAAATGCATTAACCATTTCCCCCCCTTGCTTAATCCTGGGGATTTTGTGTTGAGTGAAAAGAACTGGTCTCCAGCAAGGCTGAATACACCCTAGTCTCATTTTTAGTGAATGCTTTTTTCCATAGTGACGACCTCCCACATTTTATGAAAACATCCATTTATCCTGAGGACATGGGGAGAGTTCCAGCCCCATTATAGTTAGTTAGAATAAAAGGAGCAGGTCCCAGTGGCTGTATAATGGGTTTCACCCAGCCAAGTACCAAAGAGCAGCAGGCTCCCCCTTGGCTTGTGTTTCATTTTTAGGATTTTGCCAGAGTGTTTCTCAAGGGCTTCTGTCGCATTGGGGTCCTACCGTGCCTGGCTAGGGTGGGCTCTGTAGGCTCTCCCTACCTCAAAGGATCCCCCACCTGACTTATTCTAGCCATCTCATTTTATGTAGTTATTTTGGCCAACTCAGCATTACGCCCAATATAAAACTGTGTGTGTGAAGTGGGATTTATGGCTGGAGACATTTCCTGAAGTGGGCAGGGTTTCCCTCTGGAGAAAGCATCTGGTTTGGCGATCTGGACATTGCTTTGGGCTACGGTTACATATCTGGATTTTGGTTTTGATTTACAGCCAGTCAAAAGAATTTTATGAATGGCCTAGAGTAAAATTTTACTCTGACTGGCCAAACTCGGAGACCTGTTCTAGCCCGTGGGGAGTATGGAGGGCCTCTCCTTCTGGACATTATAAAATGATGCATTTGAAAGCAAGAGATTAATCAGATGTTGAAGTTTCCACATTTGTGATGCCATCAAAATATCTTTGCTCTTTGTCATGGAAGAAAACCTATAAGTTTGCCTGGATTCTTTTTTAAAATTCTTTCCCCTTTCAACAGAATCAATGAAATGCCTACCCTGGGAATTTTTTACATTAGAATGAAAACCATTGGAAGTTGGGAATTCTGGGAGAAGTTCTCA
This sequence comes from Phalanger gymnotis, assembly GCA_028646595.1. Classification (NCBI taxonomy): domain Eukaryota; kingdom Metazoa; phylum Chordata; class Mammalia; order Diprotodontia; family Phalangeridae; genus Phalanger; species Phalanger gymnotis. The sequence continues at coordinate 9,310,483 of CM053624.1, read as the reverse complement.
AGCGAAAAGGTTCATGTTCCTTATGATTCTTTAGCTACTGCTGAGGAAAGCATGGAAAAGAAAGCCAGTGCGTACCTTCTCATCAAGGATGCACAGAGTTCTGCTAAACCTTGGAAGCCCTCAGGGGTCTCTGTCCAAGGAGTCTGTTTTTGAGAAGGCCAAACTTTATTTTCAGTGCAGGCATGCTGCTTTCTCACAAACATGAACCTGGAATATTTTATACTGAAGAATTCCCAGAGTCCCATAGACCTGTTATAAATATTAATGGAATTTCAATAGGTTCTTGTCAGGCCTAAATGTTTAATATTCATATGTCTTATGCAGCAGTATACTGCATGGGATATGTGCTTTCTCCACATTCAGGATGAGGAAATATATAAAATTAGCAAAGGGAGAAACTGGTGAAAATTAGGAGACATCCTTGGGAGCCCCCGATGGTGCATCGAAGGCACTCCAAACCACCAAATGACAAGAAAGTCACTGGTAGTAAACCAGAGAAGTCCTCATGTGAAATTAGCTAAAAAAAACCCTTGACTCATCAAGGCAAGATTCTGGGGCCAATAAAAATGTAAGCTGAGAAAAAGCATTCACTCAAGGTCTAGAGCTAGAAGAGAGGTGTGGCAGAGGCCTTGGAGTCCAACCCTTCATTCTATAGTGGAGAAAACTGATGTCCCTAGATGAGGCGGCTTGCCCCAGGATCTCAGATCCACACAGGTGCTCCAGGAAATTTGAACCCAGGCTCTATGACTCCTGAGCCAATGTGTGTGAAAGCCAACAAGAATATTTCTCATGGTGTGTTACTGGAGCTAAGGAGCTCCAGGCATGTTTTCAAATTAAGCAGAGGGATTTGGGGCAATTCATGTCTTGTGACCACTCTTGTTGCATATGAAATAAATATGAAAAAAATAACCACAACCTGAACTCCATTTGTTCCAAATGGGATTTATGATTCTGCCTGTATACAGTGAAGGAAGTTGTTCTGAGGTCGCCATTTTGCAAGTTTAACAAAATAACTGGGGTATGTTAAATCTGATGGTTCAATTCAATTCCACAACTATCCAGTAATTTCCTACTAGGTGTTGGGTGCTGGGAATGTGAAGACATGATGGGCAAGTCCTTATGCACAGGCAGTTTCTATTCCAAGGAGGTTTGGTCTTACAGTGGGCAGACAGATGAGTAGATGCAAGATAATTTCAGAAGGAATGACAACTTTGAGTGTCTAAAAATGGACACACCTACTATTTTAATATGGGTTCAAACTGCACTTTTGGGATGTGTATGTACATTATGTGCTCCAACTGCTCTGTCAGGATTGCTGATCTGAACAAGAGGTGAGCTGTTTGGATCTTAGGAACCCAAGGATAGCTAGGATCCCTTGGACACAGGTGATGGCAGAGGTTCCTCAGGAGTGGGGGTAGGGGGGGACCATGTCATAAGGACAAGGGTCAAAGGCTAAAGGACACTGATCAATAATGAATTCATCAGCCCCCTCTCCCACTGCCCACCCTCCTGGTTTGGAGGTCTTGATATGGGTTCATCTATCACGGTGTGGTTTCTCTGGCTGACCACATCGCATACCTGTCTTCAGATAGGCATTAGGAAGGGTGACTGTGCACATAGATGGACTAAATTAACGGTCTCAGCTGGAGCCCAGTTGTTCTTTAAGCAAGTACTAGAAAGGCATATCTTACACAGGAGAGAGCAGTGGGGTCCTTTAAAGTTCAGTCCTGAGGATCGAGGCCACTCCAAGGCCTGCCTGATTGGAAGCGCATGTATCTTCCTGAGTGGCCGTGGATGGTACCAGTGTCTGAAGGACACTGGGTGTTACTAATGAGAAGGCGAAGAGGTCACCTCCAGCATGGAGCTGAGGAGGTTCAGGGCTGTTGGCCCTCATCTCAAAGTACCCACATGTGCTTTCCGATGGTTTCCAGACTGGCTAATAAAACATCAACCTCACTCACTTTATGTGATTTAAAGGGCGCTATTAAGACACCTCAGCGGCTTTGGGGATGACTAATATGCTGACTCGTATTCCTCTTCCTCCCCAGTTAAGGAGGAGACTGACATATTTACACAAACTCTGATAGAAGGATGAGCGGCCTAGTGTGAGGTGGGCTCAGAGTCCTGCCTCTGATGCCAAACTAGCTGAATAACAATTCTCCCAACTCAGCATCTTCATCTGGAAATAATAATATCTGTACTACTGCAGGTATAAACGGAGGCAACAGGGTCAGGCAGGTGAAGACTCCCTGTCTGTGTCTATGTCAATGGAATTACAGGCAGGCCCTCTCTGTAGGTGAGAGGAATCACCTGAAGTCTCCCAGCTGGTAAGCTCCAGAGGGGAGACCCAAACCCAGCGTACTGAACACTCCTCCGTGCTGCCTCTCAGACCAGCACATTCATTTAAGACAGTGGATTAATCACTTCTTGTGTGTACATTCTAAAGACAACGAACAGAATGGACATCTATCTGGATGAGGGCTGGACCTGGGATCTCACTGGTATAGGGAACTCCCAGTTGGGGAAACTTCTTCCACCATCACAGATCAGCACCTTCTCTGCAATTGAGAGCCTCAGAGAGCTGTCTCAAGAAGTGACTTGTAGAGCCTTGTTCCACAGCCACACGTGTGAGAAGCAGGACATGAAGCCAAGGTTTGGGGGCTTGATGGCTAGCTCGCCATTTACACTGCTACACTGCCTTTCCTACATGGCAGGCCACTTTATGAAAAAAACAAGTTCATTCATTTTATTCATCTGAGGGAGTGTGACACATGCTGAGGGAACTGGTCTCAAGTTTCCTTTTGACCTCCTCCCATCACCTGGTTTTGAATACAACAATAAACAAATTATCTTTAGGCAGAGACAAAACACGTGATAAAGTCCAGACTGCAAATAAATAGATACGATGTCGGTGTACATGATGCCGGTTTGCCACGAAGCAGAGATGGGACAAAGCTGCTCTGAGGGGCAGCAAATTCTGCTGAGGCAAGTCACTCCAGGTAGTTCAGCGACCCAGACAAGGCTCTAACTGCTCATCCTTATATTCCATTTGGGCAGCAGCACCCTTCCCTTGCAACGATTGTGGTGCCCATCGGTACCCCTGGGGGCCGCCATCCTCTCCATGGGGCTTCCCTATTCCACACTGATCTCCCAGGAGCCTTGAATTCTCCATTCCTGCTGAGAAAACCTATGCTTTTCATAAACCTTCCTGAGCTCCTATGTGCATGCAAGAATAATGCTGGGGGTACAAAAACAAAACAAAAATCTAAAAATCGATGTCTGCTGTTATGGGGCTTACATACTACTGAAGAGACTTCAACTCCTCCCCTCCCCCCCCCACTCCTACCCCCCGCTGGACCCATGATTTTACTGGTATCAGGAAATTCCCAATGAAGAAACTCCCTCTGCCAATGCAGCTCGCCAACTGTTCCTCAATTTGCAGTCATGGATAGTGGTCCAGAACCCTGAAAGGCTGTGACTGGCCTAGCGACATACAGGCAGCACATGTCAAGGTGAACCTTGAACCCCTTGGACTATTCCTGGCTTGGGGTCAGTTTTCTATCCACTAAAGCCAGACTGCCTCTGGACCAAGTCTTCTATAGACTAATTTTACCTAAGTTTGGGGAAAGTAATAGACTTGGAGAACACCAAACTTCCATTTCTGGCATATGAGAGATTCTTCAAGTTAAAAATGAGAGTAAGTTGAGAGGAGGTGGTGGAGTGGGTGGGCTAGACCTCAGAAGAAGCCCACAGAAGAAGTAGTATAGAGACAGTCACCACAAAAGGAGGTCGGTTGGCCATGTGGTGATGCCCATAGACGATGGAGGACCGCCTGCATTGACACAATGTAAAGAGACCTACAGGAAGAGGACCATGTCTGAAGAGCAGTCTGCTTGTGGAGGATTTATGGGGAGGTATGGCTGAGAGCGGCCAGGATGAGAATAGCAATGGGCACCAATGGCTTTGCTGAAAGGAGCGCCCTCATTGAGGAGATCATGAATGTCAAAGTTGGTATGATCTTACTCTGTTGACATCTGAATTGGGGAAATGGATGAGAACAATGACCTTGGAGTTATCAGCTCATTACCTCTGATGAGAAGCCGGGAACAATGAAGTGTAGCCCACCTGGGCATTACTAATGATGATACTACCACTACTAATGATGGCTGCCATTACAGAGTGCTTTACAGCTTTGCAGAGTACTTTTGCACCCCGTTGAGCCTCACAACAATCCTTGGATGGTAGAGGTATCCTAATCTTTCCTTATAGATAAAGAAACTAAGGGTCGCCCAGATTCAATACTTTGCCAAGGCTACTGGGTGAGTCAGAATTTGAACCCAGGTCTTTTGACTTCCAATCAATTCAGTAAGTCAATAATTTGACAAACACTTGTACACCTACCTGTGTCAGGCACCATGCAAGAACCCCTTAGAGGGGGCTCCCTCTTTCTGCTCTGGTATGTTTTCTGAGGAGGCCCCTAGAATGGTGGCCAACACAAACCCTTGTCAGAGGAAATCTCTCAAGGGAAGGTGTGAAGGCCCTAGGGGGAAGAACAGCTTTGCCTCTCAAACTTGAATTACTCTAAAATGGCAGTCTCAGCCAGATGGGAAACCCCTTGGCTAGCCTCAGAGTTCTGCCCCCTCCTAGAAGGCACCCAATAGAGCCCGGCCCTGGAATCCATATTCCCTCCCATTTGGGGGCTTCCCAAGTGCCAGAATTCCCTGGAATGAGTTCTGGGTCCAAGGAGCACAGCTACCATCAGCTGCTGTCCCGCCTTTGCCTGAATCCTCCTCATGGGTCCACCTGATCCACATGGATCTAATAGTTAGGAGATACCCCAAACCTAAATCTGCCTTTCTCTGGCACATTGTGTTGGCTCCAAAGTGGAGCAGAACCAACCTCATCCCTTTTCTGTGTCACAAGCCTTTAGATAGCGAAGACAGACATTATGTGCCCCCTAAGCCTTCTCTTTCTGAGGCTAATAACCCCCAGATGCTTCAACCAATTGGCATATGATATGGTCTGTAGCCTGAGTCTCTCAGTTGCCCAAAATCCATCAGGGCCAGAGGGCAGAAAGAACTGCCAAAAGCCATGTCATTTGTCTTGCCTTCACCTTGACCCCCCCCCCCCGGATACCCAGACAATGTTCATAAATTGAGATGTGGCCCCTTGCCTGGCTTTGAGGAGCTGGGAGTCACCAACTGCAGCCCTTCTGGTGTGATGGAGGACCAGTAGACCATAACATCTGCCCTGCCCTCCAAGGGTCCCCTGGGCCCCAGCATCTGCCCTGCTGCTATGCTCAGGTACTGCCGTCTGACTTGCTGATGCTCCCCAAAGACTCCTGGGCCTTGCCATGTGCCCTGCTGAGGCACTTTTCTCTGTCCTTCAACTGAACTTACTTTTACCTTCTTTCTCTTCCAATTCGATCATGATTCTTGACTGCAGGGACTGTCTCATTTTTTTTTGTCTTTGTATCCCCAGTCCTCATTACCTAATAAAAGCCTGAAAAATACTCATTCCTTCATTCATTCATCTTTGTTTCCTAGCAGCTAGCTTCGTAGTAACCTGGACACAGTAGTCACTTAATAACTCTTTGCTGAGTTGGATAGGCTGAGATAATTGGTTGGTGGCTCCAAGCTGGATCCAGTTATGGGGGCTGCCTTCTCAGCACAGATGTTCTCTCTTAGCTTTCTCCCTTGGACACTGACAGGCATGTAGAAGAACAACTCTCCAATCCTGGAGAAAGAGACAGCAGCTCCTTCCTTGTGATGAAGATGTTCCCCTGGCCTCAGAACATCAAGATCCAGGTGACCAGAGAATGATGTCACAAGACGGATCTCTGAGCCTGGGGAACGACTGCACTCTACTGATGTCAGAGCCAGCTCAGCCCCCGGGGCCGGGAAGCCTTTCGGAGCTTGGGACCACATCAGTGTATCTCACCCACAGAAGGGCAAGGCTCTCCAGAAAAGCTAACCATGTGTCAGTTATTATGGCTGTCATTGTTTCTTATATTTCTATGCCAGCCTCTAACATAAGTAATCAGCTTCATTCAGTTCCACAAGCATTAACCAAGCCCCTCTTACGTGCCAGGTGCTGGGTCAGACTCTGGGGCTACAAAGACAATGACCAAATAGCTCTGTAATCATCCAGGCAAGAGGTGACCAGGGCCTGAGCTAGAGCAGTGGCCAAACGAGGAGCCTCTTTTTGTGAATAAGGCTAGATGTGTCTTGTTTGTGGGGATGATGGCGTCTTGTTGGTCAGTGGGGCACTGGATGGATGGACCATCAGTCAGGGCTGAGGACTTATTTCCTGAAAAGGCCTCTGTCTATACAAAAATGGCAGTCCTATGGGACCAGAGTCCTTGGGGGGAGCCATAGCTTCCCATCCCTGGAAACATAGCAAGTGTGCTGTCCATCCCTCTGGTATTCTTGGACTCAGTGTGAGTAATACTGGTGTACAGAGGTGCTCTCCTGCTCAATGAGAACACTTCTTTATTCCTGATCTCATCATGCCATGGGGTTACAGATCCAAAACTCAAGTTCTACTCTTCTTTGTGTGTGTCACAGAATCCTCTGGCAGTCTGGGGAAGCCTAAGGAACCTCCTCAGAATAATTTTAAGAATGTAAATATATAGGATTGCAAAGGACACCAATTAGATTGAAATACAGTTAACAATATTTTTTTTAAGTTCAGGGACCCCAGTTAACCTTTGTTCAGGAGCCACCTGGAAGGATTCTCATTTTCTAGATGTGGACAGTGAATCCAAGAAAGGTAAGCGATCTGCTGAGGACACCCAGACAGTACATGTTAGAGTCAGGGTTTGAACCCAGGTCCTCTGACATATATTCATATATACAAAATAAGTGTCTGCAGAGTAAATTCAAAATCAAAACAAGAGGATTGTTTTGTTTTGAGGGGAGGCATGAACTGCTAGGGAGATTAGGAAAGGCCTGTACAAAGACACAGAGGCTTGAAATGGCCCAAAGTCTCAAAGGCCTCTCCCTGGTTAAGGGTCTGTTTTTGTTCATTGATGACTAGCCGTAGCTTCTCAGGGTATTTATTTTGGTTTGTAGCATGATCTCCTTTGCTTTTTAGAATATCATCTTTGATGTTCTTCACTAAATTTTTGCAATTGCAAAATAACCGTGGGTTATTCTGATTGGAATTCATTCACATTTGAAGGTCTTTCTACATGTTCTTTGCAAAAACTGTTATTGAAATAGTAAAATATAATGACTACACTCTATCGGCTTTCAAATGTGAGTTTTTTTCCCCTGAGAACAATCTGTGGATTTGATAAGTCGTTGCTTTGGCAGCCGTAGACAAAGCATTGAGGCCATTTTCTCATATTATTTCTCCATTAGTATGGCATTCAGGTATTTTGTTTTCCTTCTTAGCGAACCTCTTTGCATGGTCTCTTCAAATTGCTTTGGCATGTATAGAGATAGTGAGGCGGTACAGTGTAGGGAACGAGATGCTGGCAGAGGATCTGGGTTCAATTCCTGTCTCTGTTACCTTGGGCAAGTCACTTAATCCCTATAAGCCTCCTTTCCTTTCTGTAAAACGAGGTGGTTAGACACAATGGCTCTAAAGTCCCTTGTAGAGTTAAATCCACAAACCCCACAAGTTCAGGTATTCTTCTACAGTCGTTGCCTTTTGCTTTTCTTCTGCCTGTCTTCTCTCACTTTGGTAATTTTGTGTCTCAAAATGCTGTTCTCTTTTTCAGAGCCTCTATTTCTTTGGAGAGCATGTCCACTGTATATTCTAGGTTCTGCAACCTTTGGTTTGTTTTGTAAATCTTCCATTGAAGCTCCAATTTCTGACCTAATTTTATTACTAATTTCTTCTTTCAAAATTTGACTTATCCTTTGGAGTTTCTTCCTGTTTTCCTACTTTTTAAGCTCTGGGGAAAATACAGAATTATTTCTGATAATTGAGAAGTTTTGGTTTATTTTTCTTCAAAGTATAATAATATTTTTCACAGTGTTTTAATGTTTAAGTTTTTACTCACTTTTCCTTCTGTCCTTATGAAATGCTGTGCTAACACAGTCTTTCATTTAAGAGCTTTTTTCTCTTTTTTTGCTTAGGCTTCTTCCTTGCCTTTTGGCTCTGTTAGTGTAAGAAATGGGGGGTGGAGGAGTTTTGTTTCCACAGAATTGAAGGTGTACCTTTCCCCCTCCTGCACCCCAGCTTTAGCAGAAACCAGGCCTCAGGTCGGTCAGGTGAAAGGTCAGAGCTTGTACACACACTTAAACGAGCCATTTGAGGAGGGCATGATGCAGGCAGTCAGGCGGTTGTATCTGGCCAATGAAGAGCCTGGCAGGAGATTTGAGGTGAGGGTCTATTAAAGGACTGGTGTCCACCTGAGTCATTTGTACTTTCTCCTGTACTCTGTTCAGGGGAGATACCCATTTATTCAGGGGGAACAAATGTAAATTATAATTAAAACATTCCTGGCTTCCCAATGAGTCTTGTTTATTCCTAGATGATATAAGTATGTTTCTAACAGCGTTTCTGCCTTCTCAGCTCATGGACTTGGTTTTGGTTATTGTCTGTGTGTGGCACCTAACTTCTTCTTCTGAGGGTTTAAGGTACTTCACCATCTTGCTGGTCATGTGACGAATTCAGGGCTTTCAAAGTGGCCAAAAGCATGGTCTCATTGAGACACAAAGAGGTCTTGTGCTCTGCTCTTAGTTGCACTCAGGCTCCTAGAGTGCTCTCATCAGAAGAGACCACAGAGGGCATATGATTCAATTCCCTCATTTCACAAATGAAGGCACTGAGGCCCAGGGACACAGCTGGTAAATGATGGTGTGGGGGCTTGAACCCAGGTCCCTGAGCCCAAGTTTCTTGATTCTTGGGGATTGCTATTCTTTCTACTATGCTACATGGTTATATCACAACACCCAGCATATCACAGGTGCTTAATAAATGCTTATTGGTTGATTGATTGGTCACTTACTTGTTTTTGGCTATTGGAGCCTCCAGAACAGGGTTCTCTTCAGTGTTTCAATTTCCTGGTTAGGAATGAAAAGCCTGAATCATAGAACCACTAAATTCCAGAGTAGAATAGACTTTAGGGGCTATCTAGACCAATCTCAACCTGGAAAAGGACCCGCCTCACTGCAACCATCCTAACAAGGGGTCACTGAGCCTTTGCTTGAGGACTTCTGAGGAGGGGGAGCCCACCACCTCTGGAGGCGGCCCTGTCCACTTTGTGATGGCTGATTGTTAGGACATTCTTCCAGACACGAAGCCTACAGGGTCCTCCTCTCTGCCTCTGTCCCTACTGGTCCCAATTCTCTGCTCTCCAGTCAGGTCTAATGACTTCTATGTCATGGCCTTTGGAGTACTTGAAGACGGTAGTTATTGAGTCTTCCAAACTGTTCTTCTCTCCCAGGTGAGATGAAGGGATTGGAAATTACTGCTGTTTTAGTGATTTTAGGAAAGTTTTGGATCTCTGAGCTGCTTTCTCCCTTCCCGGGTAGTGATTTCTACTTTGAATGGGGCCCTCCACACATCTTACGACAGGTCAGGTCCCATACCCATCTCTGCCACCACTTTTGGGCCAGTCTGGGAATTCCTGAGGCTGAGGATACTGTGCTGGTCAGCCTTGCTGCATGCTGATGCCTAGTCCCTCCTGAGGGCTGTGGCTTCAGCACCAGGGTGGCCTTTGTATTTAAAAGTGAGAAGCATTTGTGAAATGAGGCTGCAGAATGGGACTTTCTCATTTGCATGAAAAATGCTTCACTCAGCTGTTCACTTGCCAAGTAGGCCAAGGATTGTTAGTGAAGAGTTTTAAAAATCACCCACAGTAGCGTTGCTGAGTCCAGGAATGCCCAGGAAGTCACAGAAGTCTTTTGTAAATCCCAGGTGCTCCCTGACAATACCCTCGTGGTCAGGACTTCTACGGCCTTGAGTCTAGCAGTGAATTGAATTCATGGCTACACACCTGAGCATGGGTTTGGCAAATTTGAGAAACTTAGAGAAAAAAAAGGTTGGACAAATGTCCAGAGAGGGTAAACACAGACATAGGCCCAAGTGGCTTCTAAGAATACATGTGGATCTAGCAATAATCACTATATGTTGATGAAGAAAATGAGCTATCTAGAGATGGAGATGCAGAATGAGAAGGGGAGCTGCTGCTGGGTGGGGACCCAAAAGGAAAAGAAAGGTAAGTGGGAGGGAGCTATGGTATGGAGAAGCGACCTGGACCCGCCCTTTGGCTGGAGCTCTGTGGGCATAGCAAGCCTAGGCCCTCTTCTCTTGCTGGAGGGGAATCTAGGCTGGTATTCTAGGTTTGGGAGAAGGTCCCAGAAGCACTGCCCAGAGTGGTGCCATAAATAGAGAAGACTGAGGAGACCAGGTCCACCACAGGGGAGAGCAGGTACTTAACTTTGGAGCAATGACACACAAGGTAGTACAAGAAGTTTAGGGCAGTAGGTCCACCAGAATGGCTACTTGGAGGCCTCTTGGAAGGGAAACTCTCCATGCTGTTTGTGCTTGGGCGAGTGTCCAGTGTAGGCCTGTCCCCAGGTGGGCCTGGCTGTGTCCTGGAGGATAGCACTGTGTGCATTGCTACACATTCCTGCACAGGTAGAGGGAGACAATACATGGCATGACACTGTAAGAAATGGGAGGAGGAGTTTTGTTTCCACAGAATGGAAGGGGTACTTTTCCCCCTCCCTCACCCCAGCTTTAGCAGAAACCAGGCCTCAGGTCGGTCAGGTGAAAGGTCAGAGGCTTGCACACATGCTTCAATGAGCCATTTGAGGAGGGCATGATGCAGGCAGTCAGGGTGTTGTATCTGGCCAATGAAGAGCCTGGCGGGAGATTTGAGGGGTGGGCTTATTAAAGGACTGGCATCCATCTGAGTCCTTTGTACTTTCTCCTGTGCTCTGTTCAGGGGAGGTACCCCTTTATTTGGGGGAATAAATGTAAATTATAATTAAAATGTTTCTGGCTTCCCAATGAGGCTTGTTTATTCCTAGACAATGTAAGTATGTTTCTAACAGTTGGGGGCTTGTCGCAGGATTAATATAGCATCAGAAGAAAGAGGTATTTCACACAGAGAATGGGTGGCACCCCCCTGTTTTGCAGTGGGCCCTAGCATCTGCAGGTGAAAATTTCCTTCTTCAGACTGCTAATTTCTCAGGAGTATTTTTCTGGAATTCTTGGGAACCCAGGAACATGAGTAAAGGGGGAAAAGGGAAGGAAAATGGCCATAGACAGAGCAAGTCAGGTGCCTGAGCAAGGTGGGGAAGTCCTGCTTTGTCATGTCTGGATTCGCTCCAAGTTGAGAAATAAGATTTGCTTGGAACGGGGAAAAGAGCTCTTAAAATATTTGACCTAGGTCTGGAGAATGGATTTCTCCTAGTGCTTTAAAGAAAAGCACTGGTGGGTTGACCCAGGGGAAAGGGTTTGGGAAGTTTGGTGGATGGTAAAAATTCTCTCTCTCTCAGGGTGGGGTCAGTTGAGTCTGGCTAGATATTGGGGAGACCTGGAGGCTTGAATTTTGGGGGGACCCTGACGGGGGGTCTTGAATAAGACTTCTCAGACTCTAAGCCTGAGTACTCTGATTTCTGGAGCAAGAGACGGCCATAGTTTGGCCAGACCTTAATCTTGGGGGAAGAAGGCAGGCAGACGAGCCTCCGAGATAAGGGAAATTCTGCTCTACATCCTGGAGCAAGCTCTTAAATCCCGAACAAGAGACAGGGAGTCCTTGTAAGGATTGGCTCTGTTGAGTTTGTGGGGTTGAGGGAGGACAAGAAAACAAAGGAAGAGAACTTTTAGAAGTTATGACTGAATTCGAATTCTAAATTGTTCATGTGCAATATCTTGTCTGTGTGTTTAAGAAATGTTTTTGTTAGTCATTTAACTCTTATGTTTTGAGGATAAAAGCATCTGCAGAAGAAGCCTGGTGAATGTAATTTTTTTCATTTATTTGAAATGTTTGAGGTAGTCTGGGTCAAGATTAGGAAAGAAAGATTGAAATTGGAGATACAGAGGGTAAAAAGTTTCAGTAAAGATTGGGAAAGAATGAGAGATAGAAGCTGGAGATAAGGGATTTGGGTGGGGGTAGACTGGTGGCTGGGTCCATGTGCTCTTGGCCACCCCCTCCCCCACCCTCCACATTGGAAGACTGTGGGTGGGTCAATCAGGAGCTGAAGCTAAAAGAAACTTGTAGCCTGATTGGAAAATAAGGCTGATTACTAAAACCTTAGTAATATAAGGTTTTATATAAAATTATACTAGTAGTTAGGGATAGGAAATTAAATTAGCCCCCTGAAAATTAGCATATCTAAAAGGCAGGCTCCTTTGTTCTCAAAGGGGCTGCCAGGCCCAACCGTAATACACCTAGGAATGAGATCTGTACTCTTGATAATCCTGTGGTCCTCTTCAACTCACCTTTGTCAATTGTCTTCAGCAACTGAAAGGGATTTTCCCCTCCATGTTATCTGAGGCAGCGGGATGAAGGGGAAACTAAAAATATTTTAGCTTAGTATAGAGAATTGGTGCATATGAAGATGAGTGGGGGAGCAGCAAACCCATGTGCTCTTAAGAACCACTCCCTCCTCATCTTTTCTTTAGAGGACTAGTTGTACTTAAAGAGTCCAAAGGTCTTTTTACTTGAAAGGGAAGAGGCCTACCTCCTTCAAATTCCTTAGGCCTTTTGTTAATTCAAACCTTTTTGTAAAAACTCTGAAGAATTAGAGTCAGGGATTGAAATTCATAAGATGAGGCTTGGAGAAAGCAGGGTGCCAAATTCAAATCTTGGATGGTTTACAAAACAAGTAATGATATGAAATAAATATTTTTTCCTCTAAGTTCATTCATGGTCAGGCAAATATTCCTAATACTGGGCCAGAGGCAACAGTTGGCTAGGAGGAGCTATACAGTGCTAAATAAATAAAATGTATTTAAGGTATTAATGTATTAATATATGTTATATATGTATATATATAGATATATGTATCAATGTATTAATATATAAATACCAGAAGTAATAGAACCAATAATTTCTCTGTGTGATCATCTGAAAATGTAATTGAAGTCATCTTATTTCTAAATTGTACTTTTAGAGTTCTCTTCGGCTGTAAAATTTGAGAGACCTTTGTGAGGTCTGAATTTTGTTATAAGATGAACTGATCTATTTAAAAGGGTGTAATAAAAATGTGATAGTTTGAAACTGTTATATTTGGTTAAGAACAAGTAATAATACTTTTAATCTCTACGTGTTAGTAATGAGATTAGTGACTTCCCGTGTAAGGAGACTTAAAAATGTATTCACCTAATTTAATGGGTAGTTTCCAGTTTTAAATACATAAAAATGTTTAAGGCATTAAATTTGTATGGTTTAAATGCTGTTAAAATTGTACTATCAGAGAAAAATGCTGAAGGGGTTAAAAAGCTGTTATTGTTCAGTTAAAATTGTTTTGCTATCACTTAACAGCATTGTGAGATTGTTAACTAAGACTTTGTGAGATCTCTTGTAATTTTTATGTTCAAGAGGTTTTGTGAATAGAAAATTTGGAAACTTTGTGATATCTAGAAATTTTGTAATAACAAGGAATTTGGTTGTTATAATTTGGGAATTAATGAAAAAGCAATTTTTCTTATACTCTAGATGTTAGGCTAAGAATTGGGATATATATATATATATATACATATATATATACATACATATATATATATATATATCATATATTAGATAAAACAAAGATGTTTCAGTAGTGAGATCAAAGTCAGGAACCTCTTTTGTTTAAGGCAGATAAGGAGGTTTGGGGACAAATAGGAGTTATCCAAGCCCCCGTAGTTGTTGTGTTGAGACAGTATGAGGCTGTTAGCTAAAACAAGGATTTTGGACTTAAAATTCTTGAATTTTATGAGACCCTGGATGGGACCAGGGATAGAAGATAAGGCAGAGACAGAAAATTCTAAAGGAATTAAAGTTTAAAAAGTGGGGATTTTGTTAAAAAGCCAGTCTCTTCCCCTATTTCCCCTCTTCTCCTTTGGTCTAGATAAGGAGGAGAGCTTGATCTGTTCCCACCTGTTGAAGGGAAGGAAGGGGGAGGGCCAGCTGTACATGGATTTAAGTTTTACTGAGAAAGATAACAGCAGGGGTCAGAAGCCATTGGACCTCCAAACCTGACTTTTTAAAGTCAGTAGAAAGCGATGGGTTTTTAGGATAAGATTAGATTTTGAGATGTTGGCCTTGGTAGTTTTTATTAGTGGAACTTGCCATCTGATGTAAAAGAACCAACCCTCTGGGGGAGATGATATGATGCTGCCTTTTTTAACAGCAGGTCTCTGTAATCAGAAATAAGTGGTTAGTGATGAAAGGAAAGGTGCATACCTACAGATGTAGAAGGGTTTATGGGGAGAAATGGAAAATTTGATTAATGCAAATATGTGAAATCTTGCTGGTTTTAGTCAAATGATTGGGTAAATTGGTACTCTTGTGTAGTCATATGAAGGATAATATTCTTTCTAAACATTAATGGGAATAATTTGGACAAAGTGAAAAAGGAGTTTGTGAAATAAAGATACAAATGTAAGGTTGAATCATCATCCCATAGACTAAGGCTGGGATTTAAAGTTATATTGTATCTATGTGGAATAAGGTCCTTAAATGTTTCAAAGTGATATAAGAGCAATCAGGTATTGATACAAATGATGTAATTAATTGCTGGAATTAAATCAGAGACATTTCCAGTTTGGGGATGAAAATCATTTAGTAACTTCAATAAGGAATAGAGCCTGAACTAATAATTAACTAGAAGAAAAGCCTGGCAAACTGATGCAAATGTGTTAGAGCAATAACTTATGATCTTAATGGGAAGATTTTATGAACAAGGGAGGAAATGCATGCAAGCTGCTTAAGGCTCACTTTAAGCATGTTCCTTAAGCAATGTGAGATTATACTCATATCTTAAACTGATTACTGGAACTTGCTATTCAAAGAATTAATGGGACTGTTAACTGATTGCTTTTCTGAGTCTAACTCCAGGTGTGAATATCAAGGAAGGCTGACCCAAGATGCCAACAGCCCTGTGGGGGAGGGGCAGGTGTGAACTGCAGGTATTATTTCATGGTAAAGTTGAGAGGGCAACTGTTCTGCACGTGCTGAGGTGGGACTCTCTTGACTTCCTTAACTGAAACCTGGCAGACTTTAAGCTTGGCTCAATGCAGCTTGCAGTTTGACATAACTTCTGCCTGGAGTTGACAGGAAGTTAGGGAAAATATCGTCCCCTTACTATAAGTCTCTAATCTCTTAATGGCAAATTTCTATAATTAGAAGGTTTTGTAAGTACAGTTACAAACCTATTAAAATAATTGATTATGGAACATCTTAGGTTACTATAGGACTGGAACTAGTGTTCCTATATAAGTTAGGGTAGTCTATATTCTTGGAAATGGTATGGAGACAATTAGGTCAAGGGCTTGTGAGAATATTATTTTGTTATTTGGTTAATATTGAGCCTGTTTAAAGCTTTGTTACAATTAATAATGTTAAAAGAAGTATGGCTTGTGGTTTGTTTTGTAAATGCCATCAAAGAGACAAGGCATGACTAAAAGTTTATGATGTTATATGCACTCTTTTAAAAATTATTTAATGCTTTTATGTATGTACTGGAGCCTGTTGTTAATTCCTTGGTCAAATCTCATCCTCCTGGTGAGGAAATTAATAATGGGTTAATGTAAAGTATAAGAAACTGGGTTCTGATGTGAATTTCTTAAACATAACAATTGGCCAAGGTTCCGATTTTGAATTTGTAAAAATGATCAGGGTTATAAGGATTAGAAATGGTAACTTAAAATTGTGCTAAGGTAACTTTTGTAGGAGAATGGAAAGAAAGCTGATTCCTACAAGAAGACAAGAAAAAGAAGATGCTGAGATGCTGTGCTGTGGAGACGACTAGAACAAATACCAAAGACCAGAAGACTTCACTGATGTTGTTCCCTGCCAGACAGCCTTATGGGAAGAGACTTTTGAATCCTAAAGGGACAATTGCATTATCATTTGCTTTTGGGTCTCTGTATCTGTATTTACAAAGGGGACTGCCCCCTTTGATTTGTCAATGTGGTGATCAACCCTCACATCTTCTCATAATTTACTTAAAGGGGTGACGGTTAAGGGGAAAAAATTCAAATGAGAAAGAGAGTAAGGGAGTATTACAGATGTGGAA
Organism: Phalanger gymnotis; assembly: GCA_028646595.1. Taxonomy (NCBI): domain Eukaryota; kingdom Metazoa; phylum Chordata; class Mammalia; order Diprotodontia; family Phalangeridae; genus Phalanger; species Phalanger gymnotis. Next base: position 9,294,293 of record CM053624.1, on the reverse strand, counting down.
ACAAAAATTTGAATAAAAGAAGAGGGGGGAAATTGTAAGAAATTGGAGGAGGAGTTTCGTTTCCACAGAATGGAAGGGGTACCTTTCCCCCTCCCCAACCCCAGCTTTAGCAGAAACTAGGCCTTAGGTTGGTCAGGTGAAAGGTCAGAGGTTTGTACACATGCTTAAATGAGCCATTTGAGGAGGGCATGATGTAGGCAGTCAGGGGATTGTATCTGGCCAAAGAAGAGCCTGGCGGGAGATTTGAGGGGTGGGTTTATTAAAGGACTGGCATCCACCCGAGTCCTTTGTACTTTCTCCTGTACTCTGTTCAGGGGAAGTACCCATTTATTCAGGGGAGATAAATGTAAATTATAATTAAAACATTCCTGGCTTCCCAATGAGTCTTGTTTATTCCTAGACAATGTAAGTATGTTTCTAACAACACCACACACCTGTGGAAGCAATTGACTTTAGTCATTTCCAGAAACTCTTGGGAGAGACAGATGGAGAAAGGGCCTTGCAGGAGGTGGCTGAGAAAGGAAGACACTGAGTAGTGGACAGCAGTCTGTGAGCTTGAGCCTGAGGGGGCTCCCATGCAGCCTGTACAGAATCCGGTGGTGCGTCAGGCTGCACTGACCCAGCTTGGGTCTGTTCATCTGATCATTGTCAGCCCGAGAGCTTGCATGGGAGCCTCCTTCTGGGGTTTCCAGGAGATTCTGGTGTAATTATTACCAAGTTCCCAAGACTGAACCTGGTCTGAGTGAGCTGAAGGTTTCCCGAACAGGCTGGATGTCCCCTTAATGGCCAGTCTCCTTCTCAGCTTTCTCTACCTCTGCAACAGTCACACATAGTCACAGCTGCCTCACTCTTCCAACAGCTTCGATTCAACTGAAGCCATTACTCCTACCTGCAAACCCAGGGAGACCCAGACCTGGCCTGAGACGTAGAAAGGAGCAGTGGCCCTGGCCTCCATCTCATTGACGTCATCAGAGCTTGCTTGCATTTACACAGCACAGTGAGGTGATCTCGTCTGATCTTTGTACAACCCTGGGGGGAGGGGCTATTGTTATTCTAATTTTATAGATGCTGATGTCTGATGAAGGTGATCTTGGTCTCTGCTGTGACTTTTGGGCCCATCCTGGAATCCCTGAGACTGACAATAACGTGTTGGTTGGAATGGGCCTTACCCAAGGTCACAGAGCTAATAAATGTCTAAGGAAGGACTTGAACTCAAGCCTTCCTAGATCTGCCTTGATTTTTGGCTCAACCTTGACGTCAGGGATCGATCGGCCCTTTGGTTCTGGGTCCATGGCTGCTCAAGCCCTTGCTGATTCTCCATGATCCCTCACTGGCCTGCTTTTGGTCTCTCGACTCGAAGCAAGACCTGCTGATAGCCTGACTGCCTCCTGCCAAGCACTCCCCCGTTGTCTCTGCCTGGCTCGATTAGACAGTGGACAATTGAGAAGTGGGTACATCCCTCCAGAATTCACCCAAAAGCACTCCAGGAGAAACCCAGACAGAACCTAACTTGCGTCAGTGCTAATGACTGGCGAGTCAAGGAGGAGCTGGCTCATCCCTTAGGCCACTTCCTGGGGCCAGAGAGGGTGACAGAAGAGGCCCCTCCCTCACTTCTTTTTTCCTTTGAGGCCTTGGTCAAATAAAAACTAAGTGATTCTTTACCTCCGCAGGGCATCTCACCCACTGCTGACTGGACAGCTGGGCGACATTCCCTTAACACACCTTGAAGACCAAGGGGGGTTTAAGTTATGAGGAACATTTTTCTATGATCATGTGCTCTGATAGAGAAACCACATTTGCAGGTCAAGAATTGTCTGACAATGTTCTGGCTGATCTGACACTATTCTCTGGCTTCAATAGAGCTTATGGTTTGATGGAACCAACCTGGCCCTGCCGTGCACCTGAACAAATGGGACTGAAGGGTCCTTGTGAACTTTCTCAGCCATTTAGGGGCAAAACAGTTTAGTTAACGAAAATAGAATCTGTGGGATCACAAACCGGTGAACCTGACCCTGCCTTAGAGGCTCAGAATGAATCAGCCAAGCTTTTCCTTGCAAGGCAATTCTCACCTGCAGGGGAAAAGGTGGAGCACAGATTAGCAAGTAAGGGGCCCTTACTCAGCATTTTACATCTCAGGCTTAGGGTTTAGTAACACTTTACAGGTAAGAATCCCAAAAATCCTTGCCACCTACCCCCACTCTGAAAATTAAGTAAATAAACATCTCAAATTCAATTAGGCCAGACGTTTTTCTTTAGATAGCAAAGCCTCGTTCCTTATTTCTAGAAGCCTATTAAGGGGAAAAATCAGCTTGGGAGTTGGGGTTTGGGGTGGGAGAAAGAAAGTGAAAACTGAAGAGATACATTTAAATGTAGATGGGGCCACATGTAAGCTCTAGCACTTGGGCTGCTTCTTGGAAAGGAAATATTTCGATGTTTCAAATGTTCTGACACTGTTTTCGTGAACTCAGTAATGCAAACCAGGTGGTGAATGATTTTTAGAAAAGAACCAAACCAAACTCAACCAACTTCCCAAGTTCCACTGTACATTTGTGACAGTCCACACGTGACATGAAATTTCATCCCCTCCGGCCTGGCGTTAAGTGCCGTCTCTGTTCAGAACGGCCACACACAATTAAGAGATGTTTTCCACAACTTTTGGCCATTGTTGTCATACCATTTAAGAGAAATAATGGAGTCACTGACCTATGTCTCGCTTCCTATTATCAATGGAGAGGAAGCATATGTAGGGGTTGTTGACGATGTACTGGGCAGCCCAGGGGACATCAATCTGTGTGCCAGCTTCATAAAAGAGGCCCAGGGCGAAACGGCAGGAATAGCGCACCGATGCCAGTTGTTGCTTCTGACTTTCGCTAATTACTGTGGGGAAAAAAAGGAAAAAAAAAATTTCTTTCAGCCCATCCAACTTAAAATATTTTATTTCCTCTGAGTAAAGATGAATGCAACAGACCTCAAGAACAGTCCCCAGGGTTTCCATCTACTCTGTCTCATGATGAATACAGAAAAAGGACATTAAGATGGAGTTGCCTCCAGTTTCTTTTCTGCATTTTTATGTGGAAATCTTCTAGACAGACAAATCAGCAGACAAATGCATCGACTGTCAAGTTGCAATGGCTAAGTATGACATTCAAGGCCCCTAAGGACGGTCCCTAGACTACCTTTCTAGCCTCGGGTATGTGGAACCTATAAGAAAGCTCCCTGGTGCATACACAAAGTGTCCACTTTCCACTTCTGCATTCTAACTCACGAGGACATGTCCACCTACAGCGTTCTCTCCTCATCTCTGTCTCCTCCAATCTGACCCAGCCCTCAGGCCACTGCCTTCATGGAGTCTTCCAAGATCTTGTGAGGTGAAAGCAGCATCACTTCCATTGGGCTGCAGTCTTTCTGGACCTCCCTTTGGCACCAATCACATGAGGAGAATGCTGCTTCTTGGAAATCTGCATCAAACTTGGAGTCAGAGGATTTACATTCAAGTTCCAACTCCGCCGCTCATCACTTGGGTGACCTGGGGCAGTGCATTTGTCCACCAGAGGCCTCAGTTTCCTCATATGTCAGATGAAGAGCTTGGACTACACGTTCTCGAAGGCCCCCTAATGCTTCCTGGCTGCCGGGGCCTTCTCCCTCAAATACCTCACGATCGCAGATGCCTTAGGGTTAAGGACAGCGCACTGTTGTCTTTGTGACACACTGCCTGGAGCATAGTAGGTGCTTAAGAAGCGCATGCTGATTGGTTGATGACTTAAGGACATCTAGGCTCTGCCTTTTTTTTTATGTGACCTTGGGCAAGGGTCTCTTCCCTTCTCTGGACTTTGGTTTCTTTCATTCAGCAATGGCAGGGTCAGGGATAGGAAAGCTATGGCCTGCGTCTTAAAATGCTTCTTCCATTTTAAAATAAAGTTTTATTGCATTTAAAAATACAAAAACCATTCTTAGTTCCAGGGCTGAATAAAGTTATGGTCCAGTTTGGACCTCTGGCATAGTTGTCTGACCCACTAGAGCATCTCTAAAGTCTCCCACCTTTCTGGATACAACACAAATAACAAAGTCTTCTCTCTCCTCCTGTAAGGTCTCTGAGGTAAAGGGTCCTATCTTGTTCATCTTTGATTCTTTGTAGTGCTGAGCACAGAGCCTTGTGTGTGGCAAGCAGGAGATCAACGGGAGCTCACAATCACCAGGGCCAGGTAATCCTTTTATTTTGCAAATGTGGTCTCAAGGTCACACAGGTGATGTGATAGAACAGGATCTGACCCCTGGTCATCCGACAGCATCTCACAAGTCTTAGTGTGTGGTATGAAAGGTCAAATAATGAGAGAGGCATCTCTAGGCAAAAGCAAAGTGAATTTATTTTACAAATGTCGCGAGATTTGGGCATCACCTCCACTAGGACGAACTAGTGGGAGGGAGGTGAGACACAAAGAAAATGCACCAATAGATATACCCTAACGCAAAGATTCCCACCCACCACCATCCCTCCTCTCCATTGGCTGGGAGGTGGGCTTACAATCTTGGCATGAAAAACTAGACAAAGGACCAGGAAATCAAGCACAGCCAATCCAGACATATCTTCTTATTTAGCTACTAATGTGGCAATGATATGGCTAAGGTAAAAGAGAAGGAATGAGGAAGGAGAGGGGGAACCTTCCTGGAGCAGAGAACAAACAGCTTACAGGTAGTCCATTATGTCCTTATTTGGTAAAATTCTTGTGCTAGCACCCAGAGAGGGGGAAGGGAGGGGCACCTACAGCTTCAGGCCTTGACTTTCTAGAAGTTAGGTAAGTTACTACAAGGTTAAATTCCAAGCTGCTCCTACCACTTCAGACATTCCTTATTCCAGAAATATGAGGAGAGAGTAGCCCCTATATTTTTACCCTGTGGTGTCTTCACAAGTTATATCCCTCTCACTCATTAGGATAGACTTTTGGTCCCAGCTGACTGTTGAACTGAGAAGCTAATAGACTTCTGAGTGTCATTAGAGGCACCCAAGTTTCACCTTCCTCCAACCTGGAGATTTTGACTTTTGAAAGCAACAGTTAATAACTGAATAAAGTGGAGCCTCACATTTCAGGTACCTTTAGAATGAAAATGAAGACATGAAGACAAAGACAGCCCTTGACCAACTGAAGATTTATGTTCTCCACTAAAGAGTATAGCAGGATCCCTGGAATTTGGAGTGCTTTTTCTAGAGAAATGAAGAGAGTAAGAAAGATCTTAGTGGTTGCTGAGTCTGATCACATCAAGGGGCATAAATGATTTGTCCAAGGTCATGCTGTGAGCAAATGTTAGCGGCCAGATTGGGACCTGGGTCCTTTGACCTACAAGCAGCATCTTTTTGGCTCTTCCATCCTTCCTCCTACTGGCAAGAGGTGAACGGGTCCCCATCTGGACTAACTGGCCAACAGAGCAGCTGGCAAACACTTGTAAGACAAAGACTGGTGAAAATAGTGTTCTTAAAAGATGCTGCATAATGAGGGAAAATTATGGTTAGGGTTCTGGTTAAGACTGGCAAATACAGCCAGTTCTCCATTGGGGGGTCAGGGGGAGGTTGGCAGCCAATGGAATGTGGGGAAAAGATAATGAGTTCTGTTTTCAACATGTTATGTTTGAGGTGCCTACAGGACATTCAGTTTAAGAAGCCCAATAGACCACTAGTGATGAGAGACTGGAGGTCAGGAGAAAGGCTAGGGCTGGATCTAGACATCAGGACTCAGTGGTCCTGTCCGGCTCTGAATTAGGTGGATGAGCAGCCCTGCCAGGGGCTCGGCTGTCCTCCTGCCGGAGGTGATGCCCTACACCCCATGCACCCCAAGGCTTTAGGTTATGGGCAGGATGAAGGCCTTGTTCCTGAAGAAGCCCCCAGGTGAAGCAGATCTATCCCCAGGAGGAGAGATGTTAAGCCCTTCTCAGTCATGAGGCTTCATTATGAATTAGTTCACCAGATCTCAAAGGAGGGCACTGAGGACACTGAAGACACAGGGAAGAGGGGTCTTCTGGGGGAAACCAGGACCAGATATGGCGGCAAAGCAAAAAGTGGAACAACCAATAGAGGCGGACACGTGAACACAGAGTTTCAGCAGCTCACAGTCGTGCAAAAGGGAAAGGGCAAGAATGTGCTAGCAAATGTTTAACAACCAGCTCTCTGAAAAAATGAACCAACCCCAAAACAAACATCCAAACCCACCAAACATGTACTTCCACGTTTTATCCGCAGTATTAACATTTTCTCTAACGCTTCCTTCAGTCTGGTCAATCAGGAAATAATAAAACTAATCCCAATTTGTAGCATTTGCTGATTGATGAGGTGAAAATTTAATAATCGGCTTTTGAAAACTGGTTCAAGCTGGCCAAAGGAGTGTGTAAACCAGACATTTTAATAACTCAACAAACATGGAAGCAACCTTGTGGCACATGACCTGGCTTAAACTCAATACTTGGTCATCACTAGTTTTGTTCTAAAACCAGAATATTAATACAATCCTGGCTTTAAGAAACCCAAACCAAATACTGGCAAGGAATAAATCTGGTGTGTGTGGTGATGGCTGTCAATGAGTTGGTCTAAATGGAATCTCCTCCGAGAAACTTTGAAGAAATATCTTGACAGTTTCCTGAAATCCTCGTTATGCTGTCAGTTAGGAGAACACCACCATGTGCATCCCTGGCCTTTCAAAGTCACTAGAGGAAATATCCTCATATTTTAATGCGGAGGAAGAGGGTAGTCATTGAATGGCCAAGGACTCTTGTTAGTCAAACCCAAGGCAGCCATCAGCCGTCCAGAAGAGAAAGGAAGGGCTTTTGTCCTTTGAGAAGCAAGAGAGCAAGAGTCCCTGGTGGCGGGACCTACAAGCGTTAGGAAAGAAATGACACAGGTTTTCAAAAGAACAAATTTGAACAATATTTGCCTGTGCTTCTAACCTAGAGCTCTGAAAATGTCCACCAGGGCAGTGTGGTCCCACAAGCAGTCTGGGTGAAACACCCAGGGACAACTTTGGGGTTTTCTTTCTCCTGGGCCCTCATGCTTTTGACTCTGTGCTTCCTTTGGAGTTTTCTGCTGTCTCTTTAGGTTCCTTTTTTTAAAATGTATTTTTTATTTTTAGTTTACAACACTCAGTTCCATCTCTTTAGGTTTCTTAAGATTTTTACTTCTGTAAATATCAGCCAAAAACCAAAACAAAACATAACAAAAAACTGTTTGGATCTGTGATTTTGTTGGTGCAGACATCTGCTGGGCAGCCTGGAAGACTCCCTGGCCAAGGTCACTGGGCTAGTAAGGCCAGAGACAGGCCTTATCCGGGGGTCTTCCTGCCTTGGGGTCCAGCTCTTTAACCACCAATCTGTGTTGCTTCCCTCCTGGGAAACAGAGAAGGATTTAAAATACAAAGATGACAAAGTTAGGAGTATTAAAGACCTGTTGGTCTTCAGTGCAAAAGCCAGTGTAGCTAGACCTTGGCTAGCCCTTCTTAGATGGCTCACATTCTCTGACCTATCCTTCTAGTCCTCCTCAGACCCAATGCCATCTTGGCTGCACCAGAGCAGACACTCTGGCCTCTACCCAGGACAGAATCAGGTGCACAGAGACACTAGCTGGGATTTTCCTTCCTTTTGTCAATCAATTCTTAGTACTATCTCTGGAGGTAGGGCAATGCACTTCCATATCTGGCCTCCAAAGACTTCCCATCAGCTTTAAGCTGTCTTTCATTGTCTATGCAGCCATCTCATTGGTGATCCCCATAGATGGCCAGCTTCCCTCATCTTCAGAAATCTCGACAAGAAAGAGACTTTTCATGTAGCACCAAAGGCCACCTCTAGGGCTTTCTGGTCATCTTGTGCTATTCCTGGATCCACCTCCTTCATTCTTGCTGAAGTCTTCAGGGATTCTTTCCCCTGGAAATTCTATTTCGGTCTGAGCTAGTAGAGAAACATGGAAGCCACAGGTAACAGCAGAAGACCATGGGCAGCATCTCCTCCTCCTCCAATGATTAGCAATTTAAAAGAAAATGGGTCTGAAGAAGAATGATGAGAGATTGGGTTGAGGTCTGGTCTAGCCAGATCATACCCAGAGGACTTTGAGATAGAATTAGAATAAGAGGACAACAATGCAACAGATCTGCTGGGAATTCACTTAGACCTTGCAACTCAGCACCCTGCAGGAAAGGACAGTGACGCTTAAGAAGATGGAGGTGGGAAAGCAGCTGAAACGGATCCAAGACGTACAGAAAAGAGCTTGGTTTCCATTCCGATCCAATCAAGTATTTATTCAGGGGCTACTGTACACGAGAGCAGCTGGGGGCACCACAGCGCACAGAGCACCGAGCCTGGAGTCTCATCTTCCTGAGTTCAAATCTGACCTCAGACACTGACTAGCTGTGTGACCTGGGAAAAGTCACTTAACCCTGTCTGCTTCAGTTTCCTCATCTGTAAAGTGAGCTGGAGAAAGAAATGGCAAAGTACTCCAGTGTCTTTGCCAAGAAAACACTAAATGATGCCATGAGGAGTCATATAAGACTGAAACGACTGAACAACAACTACACACAAGGAAAGCACTGTGCATGGGGATGTGGATATCAAACCAAAACTAAAGATAGGTCCCACGCCCAGAGTTTCTGTTCTACTGAGAAGGTGCAGCATGTACACAGATAACACAATACAGCCTATATACCATCTAAGTATAAAGTGATTTTTCAATGGGAGGAGGTTACTAAAAACTGACCAGGTCAGGAACAGCTTCTTTCAGGAGGAGTGTCTGTTGCAATAATCTGGCCAGCAGCCACTGTGGGGGTGAAAAACCAGCACAAGCCCAACAACAAGAACGCTACAAGCCCAAATTCTTTTGATCTGCTTTACTAAGGAAAGCAGCGTTAAGGGGTTAACAGTCTTACTTTAATTCAACATACAAATATCATTCACTCAGTTCAGGGGGAAAAACCAGCACTCTGAGCTTCAGAGCAAATACAAGCAGCAAATAAACATGAATCAACATGAGAGATTTCCATCTGACCAAGTCACAATATGCAGTTACCAGAGAAGCATCAACATCTGGGTTTTCTCCAAAGCTGGGGAGCTCATAACAACAGCTGGCCCAGAGTCACGAGCCACTCCTGCTGTGGCTCAGAGCTCCAAAGGAGAAAGCCAACCTCTGGGTTTATATATCTTGTTCAGGGTCAAAGGTGAGTCACACACGCGGCTCACCCACGTGACCTAAAAGCGGCACAAAAATGAGACTTAAACTTACCATGTGGTCTAAAAGCCTCTGATGTCACAAACACATCACTCAAACCCATGTAAACTAGGCTTTCCCTTGAGGCAAAGAGGTCTTCAAGGACTCCTAATTTAATCATGGAAACAAAGGCCAAACTCTTCAAGGCACTTGGTTGAATAAGTGCTAAAGCCCATCTTGATTGCCAATTCACCTGAAACTTGAAGTGAGTTAGGGATTCAACTTGGCAGAGGTGAGACAGGAGAGTGTTCTGGCAGGGAGGATAGCAGGTCTATAGGATACAATAAGACTAATCTGGCTGGAATATAGACTGCATGAGGGAGAATTATCTTCAGATAGGCCTGGAGAAACTGGGTGGATTCAGATTGGAAAGGACCTCAGATATCAAAGAGAGGAGCATGCATTTTGGGGTGAGGCGGGGGGATGACACGGCTGTGGACCAGAGTGACTGCGAGGGTAGCCGGGCTACCCATTCCTGGAGTTCTCTGGGCTCTGTTTGTGAATCATTAACTGGAGATGATTCCCCCAAAATGGAAAAAGAAAGCTGCTGGCCTAGCGGGCGTGGCTTCTGACCTGGGACTGGGGACTCTGGTTTGAGTCCTACCACTTAGCCTCCAGAACCTTAGTTTTTCCTTATGTAACATGAGGACAAAAGTAACTGGGTTGTGGTGAAGAAAGTGGGGTGCAAACCTTGTTAAAAGGTGCCAGCCAGCACTTTTGCTGCAGCTGCTGCTGCTCGTTTGTCCCTTGTTCTTGAAGAGGACCATGCTATCAGAGATGATGCCATGACATGCAAGTGAATCGGACTTAAGTGAGGGTGGGCTACGCACAGTCACCAGCCTCATTTTCTCCTCTGGAGCCACCTGGGCCTAGTGGCAAGATTTAGATCAGCATGCCTAGAGATGTCCAGGATGCAGTGGGAGGCCCTGGCCTTTTTTTCTATCTATGTATCTATGTGTCTCTGTATCGATGTATCCACCTATCTCTGTATGTTGGATCCCCATAGGATATAATTTTCTTGAGGGCAAGGAATATTTCGGATTTTGTCTCCATATCCCCAGTGTCTAGCATAGTGCCTGGCATACAGTAGGCCCATATTAAATGCTTGTTGATTGTCTTAAAAAAATCAAAATGTAGAAAACACTGATAACTACTGATCAATATACCTACTTTCTTATCTATGTAAAATATTTTTGAGAATGGTCAATATATGTATTGAGGGCTTCCTTGACTAATACCCCAAAAGGGAAGAGAAAGACTTTGTAGAGCCATTTCAACAGTGACCACGGGTGAACAGCTTTTAATGGCTTTTACAAGCTCTGGGATACAGAAATTAATTCACAAATGTTTAAAGTTAACCATGCAATCAGTTAGATGGTATGACTTCTCAGTTTCTATCAGTGTGAGACATTCAACAGAACTGAAGAAAAGTGGAAAGCAGAGATAGGAAAGCATTCCAGGCTTGGGGTCACTCTGGCTCTGATCCTGGGGGGCTCTTGGCCCAACTCAGTGCCTTTTGGCATGAATGTGGAGTTGGGGTGTTGGTGACCCCTCCCTTTGTTCGAAATGCCTGGGCTATCTTTGGGAGGTTCCATACAGGATGGAGGCAAATGCCTTGTTTAGACACTACCTAAGCTTTTCCTGGACTGGTGTGTGCCTTCATTCTTTCCATAGGTACAGCACTGAATTTACTCAGATAAAAGCCCATAAATAAGATAATTGCTCCATACAGTTGAGGCCTATAGGAAACACGACTAAATGTGGTCACTTTTTTAGTGAGCCCACCCAGCTTTATTACAGCTAAGCATCATGCCAGAGTCAGCCAACACTCCTCAGCTTTTCATCTAAGTGCCTGCTATGTTTGTGCTCAGGGCTTCAGGTATTCCAAAGCAGGGAGCTAGGCGATGAGGATTATAATTCAAAACTTCTGCAGTCTGAGAAGGAGAGAAAGCAGCATTGGAGAGGACTTGGGACTCAGTAGGATAACAATGGAGTGTGAGACACCAAGGATGGGAAAGCCAGCACACCCAAGAAGGACCTGCTTGGACTTTGCAGTCCACCCAGCTCCCCTACTTAACAGCAGTGCCCCCAGCACTAGGCAAAGGCTCAACCGCAGGCCTCGGGAAGGCAATCAGAAAGGCTCCAGGGTCCTGGTCTGGTTAGAAGATGGAAAAGTAATGAGTTTCTGTACTGGCCTCCCACCTGGCAGCTCCTCCACTATCCCATCCCACCCTCATCTCTTCTCCCGGCCCACCGATCATCATGCGTCAGGCAGTGGAGACCCTTGACTCTCCTGGCTGCCCTCTTCTCCTACTCTCCAGCTTATCAATATGATTCCGGCCTTTGGTCTCCTCGGCACTGGTCACTCTTTGGCCCATGGGGCTCAACTGTGGCTATTCTCTTGGCAGGCCATTCTTCATTTGCATAATGTCTGATCCCACACTTCTGACCTTGGTTTAATGTGTGATGATAACATCAAGAAAGTCAGAGGAAGGTATGGGGGAGGGGTCTAGATTGTGTCAGACTGATAGAGTACAAGGCCTGAGAAAGGCCTTCATTACCTTACACCTGGACTATTCAATAGCTCACTTGGGGGGGGGTCTGGGGGTGGTGGTGGGCGGAAGTCTGCCTGCCTCAGGTCTCTGCCCACTCCGGTCCATCCTCCACTCAGATGTCCAAACGATCTTCCTAGCATACAGCTCTGACCATGTCGCCTATCTCCCACCCAATAAACCCGAGGGGCTCTCTCTTAGCTCCAGGATCAGAGTCCTTGCTTGGCTTCTAAAGCCCTTCACAGCTTGGTATCTTCCTCCCATTCCACTCCAATGAATCTTTATTGTTCTCTGCCTGTGTACTCCTGAATCCCGAGACATCGGCTTCTTTGCTGTTCCTTACCCAAGACCCTCCATCTCCCAACTTGGCATGTTTTCCCTGGCTGTTCCCCATGCCTGGCATCCTCTTCCTTCTCTCTGCCTCCTGCTCCCTTCGAATCCCAGTTAAAATACTACCTTCTTCAAAACCTTCTCTTACCCAACTTAATGCCAGAGCCTTCCCTCCATCGGTTGTACCCAACTTAGTCTAGATAGAACTTGTTTGTACAGAGTAGGCCAATTGTCAGCACACCATCTTCTCCATTACCTTGTGAGTTCCAGGAGGACAGGACTCTATGCCTACATGCTCAGCACAGTGCCTAGCCCCTAGGAGGTGATTAGTTGATCTTTCCTGACTTGTTCTCAGGATGTGATCTGGCCAGGAGAGAAGGCGATGAGCCACCTTTGGGAGGCCTGGATTGTGGCCTTGGGGCTGGGGTGCAGAGGGTGTGGCCAAGAGCACCAGCCCCCTTGGTGGGCCTGCCAGGCCTTTCCTCCCAGGTTACCTTCCATGGACTCTGGGTGTATCTTGTAAATGCTGAGTTATAGAAATGTTGTGTTTTCCCCAATCTTGGGGGCAGAGGTTGTTTTTGTTTTTTCTCTTGTGTCTCTAATCCCTGAGTACAGTGCTTGGCACACGGTAAGCCCATAATGACTATTGTTGGATTGTTTGTGGGGATAGAAGTTTAGTGCCATTAAGAAGCCCAGGTGAGGGTCGCCAGGTGGTTTAGCCTGCTGTCTTCACCCTATTCAGTTCAGTGACCAGCTCAATGCCCATTCACCGGCCCAGGCATATGTACATGTGGACCAGCCCTACCCATCCAACGCATGACTTAATCTGGACGAAAGCTGTTCATAGACTTACAGATCTACAAGTGGAAGGGACCTGGGAGGTCTTCTAGTCCAATGACTCATTTTACAGAGGAGGAAACTAAGGCTGACAGAGCTCCAGTGACTTGCCCAGGGTCACACATCTAATAACTGTCTGAGTCTGGATTTGAACTCAGGTCCTCCTGACTCCAGGCTCAGCACTCACCTATCTCTACAATGGCCTTATCTGAGCTACTGATAAAATGTGCAGTAGCACAGGCCTGAGTGTCTGATGAGTCCCATGTGCCTCGCTCTCGGTGAGGTTTGAAGCCAGTGTGGGACCTGAGTTCAAGTCCAGATCTACCACTAACTAGCTTGGTGAGTCGCAGAGAAGCCCCTTGAGGCTCCCAGGTGAGAGGGTGAGATTCGCTTCCTCCTAAGGTCTTCTTTGGCTTTAACTCCTGCCATTTTCCTCAGTACCCCCTGAATATTCGGTTGAACAAATATTTCATCATTAGGGGCAAGGTACTGCACCAGGTACCAGAGCTGCAGAGATAAATGCCAGCTAGTTCTCGGCCTCCGAGAGTGCCCGTCCTGCTGAGAACATGGGATGGGCCCTGGCACAAAGCAGAAAAGGCCAGGGCCCCTCGGACTTTAGTGGTTAAGATGTACTTGTGTGTATTTCAGTTAATCTTTATACTTGATGGAAAAATACACAAAATAGCTGATACCTGACATATAGCATGGGAGAGGGGAGTGAATATAGAGCAGGTTTCCAAGCCAGGAGGATACAGACTTAAGTCCTGTCTCTGACACGGATGATCGGGCTGAGCCTGGGCAAGACTCTGTAAGGCTAAAGTGGCAGAGGAAGCGCCGAGCTCTATGCGTAGAGAGACTTTCTTTACCTGGGAATTCCTGGCACCAATAATTTCAAAAGTCTAATGTATTTCCCTATCTGAAAGAAGCCACTGTCACTGAGAAAAGTTCATTTTTCTGTTCATTGATTTGTTGTCATTTTTACCAGATATTTGCTAAGCAATAGTCGCTTCTGCTCCAAATATGAAGACATGAGGTCAGATATGTCATCCCAGCAGTGACTCTCTCTCTCTGTCTCTCTCTTTCTGCTGCTCCTTCTCTGTGCATCTCTGTCTCTGTCTGTCTCTATCTCTGCCTCTATCTCTCTTCACTTTCTCTCTGTCTCTGGCTCTGTCTCTCTCTCTCTCTTTCTGCTGCTCCTTCTCTGTGCATCTCTGTTTCTGTCTGTTTCTATCTCTGGACTGCCTGGCCTAGGGCCAGAGCTTTTGGATTTATGAGTCCTGATGCTTTATTTTTATTGTCTAGATAGGGTACTCTTAGACTGCCCCATCACTGGTATACAAGTGGGAGAACTGAGAAGCTTTGATTCTGTGCTAATAAAACTTTAAAAAACAAAAAAGAAAAGAAAAAATGAAAGAATGGAATATTCCCATCTACACTAAATAAACACAAATCCATAAATTCATATCTAAGGCCTCCCAAGATGCCCACCGTGGTTTTGGCAGAGAAGGTAAAGATTCTTTTCTCTTTGTGAAAACAATGGCCACAGAACCACTCATTAAATCCTTCTGTTCCGGTGTCACTGATAAAAATACTGCACTAGGCTCTTCTGGCGAAAGATGGGATATTATATAAAACAGATAAAACTAAAAAATCCCTAAGGAAACTTCTGTCTTCATTTGAACTGTTGTCTCCTAGGCTGCCATGCTCAAAGCCTCTCTGGACCTAACCGGGCTGGTCTTCAGACAGCAGACAATCCATGAGACAGACTCCAAATCTTTCCACCTTGGCAAACTCCTCCAAGTCTTGTGCTCCATTGGCATCATACCTCAGTGGGGCAACAAGGCAGGATTCTCATTCATCTTTCGAAAACCAATATTCTCCTAGTGATGTTGTATGATTACAAGTCATAGAACATCACAGTCTTGGAGGAATGAAATTTGAGGGTCACTCAAGGGTCAGTGGAGAGGTATGTGGTGGCAGTGAGCTGGTTCCTATATGTTACAAACAAAACATTACATGGGAGAAGCAGCATCATGGATGCCATTAGAAGCATACGAGATATGGTAGACCACTCATGAGGTAAGATCCATGAACAGTATGTAAGGCCAATGTGTTCATGTTCTATCAAGAAATCTTGAAGAACAGCCCCGGCACAGACCTCCTATGCTAGATGATTTAGAGGACATGGGCTGGAGTTGCATGGGATGGGCTGGAATGAATAAATTGTGAGTTATGTAACCAGCATTGATGAGATCCACTCAAGTATCTGAGGATGACTTTTATACATTAAGCCTAATGTCTCTGCTAAGGTAGGAAGAGTACTACCTATGGAATCAGAGGACTTAGTTATTCCCAGCTCTGCCTTGGGCAATTCACTTGACCTCTCCTGGACTCAACTACTCAGTGGTAGTGTAGTGAGGGGCAGGGGATCAGATAAGGTAGCCTCCAAAGCCCTTTCTGGTTCCAAGTCTAGGATCCTGTCAATCACTATTCCCACATAATATTTTGAGCCAATATCATATTTGTTTACATTGCATATTTTTTTCAAAATCCAGGAATACATGAGGCTGATATTGAAAACAAACAAGGTTAGTCTAACTCAGACTTCTTGCTCTCTCATATGAAATTTGAAAAAATATCAAGAAATCTAAGACAAGTTTGCGTGCTCCCTTAATTTTTCTGGCTCTATTGGTCAAGCACACTTTTGTGCTCTTTCCCTCTCTGGCTGTTGGTTTGTTGATCTGCCATTTTCATCGAGACCTTCATTCATTCCTTGGCACCCAAGTCGAAGGCCTTCAGAGGCTGCATAAAAGAGAGAAGTTTTCAGTCTAGGACAGTGTGTACCTTTAAACTAAATGGCAGTGGGTTGAATTATGACAGGGACTTTCCATGTTTTCGTTGGTTTAGGTTTGAAAAATGAATTGTTATTGAAGCATAGTGCCTAAAATCACAAAATATATGATTTCCCTCTGCTTTAATAAAAATAGTCATTTTCAAATAACATTGTGAAGAAAAAAATTCTCTTAGGCCAATGGTTTTTTACAGAGAACAGCACAGACCAAGATTCATCCCAGAGACATTTTTTAAAATAAGAAAGCAATAAAACTGCGGTAGAAAAACGCTGAGAAGATCTCAGCAATCCTACCTAGAACCAATGATGAACAGAGTCTGGTGAATTTACTGGATCCAGGGAGGATCTTCATGAACGGCCTATAAATCTAGCATTTTGGACATAAACCCAGTAATACCTCAGTTATCCAGAGATCGCTTTCATGCTGGCCTCACCTAAGGAAAAGCACAGCAAAGAACTTAGAAGTAAACAAAAGAGACTAAGTAGGAATAAAGTCCATGTACTTTTGCTACAATCCAATGACCCAAATCAGTCTAATAAGCACTTATTTGACACCTACTACATGCCAGGATTTATTATAAATAAGGGGATACGAAGACAAAATGAAAAATAGTACCTGCCTGCAAGGAGCTCACATTTCTACTCACAGAAATGATCCACATCTCTTCATTCAGAACCTACTGGCCTGAACTTTAGGCACACTTCTAACGAACAAGATTTATCTGCAACTGAAAGAAACAGATTGAAATTGAAGGAGAAAAGATGAGGGTGAAGAATGCTAAATGTGAATCCATTGGCAGCAGTTAAAAGCAACACTAATAGGGAAAGAAACAGAAACAATAAGAACCAGAATTTATATAATACTTTAATTGTTTGCAAAATGCTTTTCGAATATAATCTCATTTGATCTTCATAACAATCTTGGGAGGTGCCATTATTAATTTTACAGATAAGGAAACTGAGGCAGAGAGTGGTTAAGTGACTTGCTCAGGGTCACACAGTAAGTGTCTGAGGTAGGATTAAAACTCAGGCTTCCTGAATCCAGGCCTGGGGCTCTGTGCACTATGGTGCCACCTAGCTGGTGAAACAATCTGGCAGCTGTTCTGCAAAGGACAAAAACCTGGCTCTTAGGTTATCTAGAGATTTTGGCTTGTTACAAAAAGCAAACAAGAGTTAAATGGAAGTGATATGTAAAGTGATTAAAGAAGAGAAAATGCATGGTGTCCATGGATATACCCATGTGCATCCAAAGTGCAATCCTAGTTACTCAGGAAGACAGATGGGGAGAGAGAGAGAGAGAGAGACAGACAGAGAGAGACAGAGAGAGACAGACAGAGAGACAGACAGAGAGAGATACAGAGAGAGAGACAGAGACAGAGAGACAGAGAGAGAAACAGAGAGAGAGACAGAGACAGAGAGAGAGACAGAGAGAGAGATACAGAGAGAGAAACAGAGAGAGAGAGAGAGAGAGCGACAGAGAGAGAGAGAGACACAGAGAGACACAGAAAGAAAGGGAAAGAGAGAATGTGTGAATGTGAACGCATGTGAGTATATGTGAGTGAGTGTGAGCGCGTGATTGTGTGTGTGTTTAATGAAAATCAGGCTGCGTGGCTGGGAGTCAGGCCTCGAGAAGAGCGGCCAGAGGAGTTGTCTGGCAGCAACCAAAGGCAGTATCAGGTTATCCCCAGCCCCCAGTGGCTCAGGAGTCTACCTCCCAAGATTGTTATGAAGATCAAGGGGGATGACATTTGAAAAGCATTTTGCAAACAGCTGCAATGTTATATAAATGCTGACTCTTTTTTCTTTTCTCTCTCTGTTGTCCATTGGTATCAAAGGGATGAAGAAAGACCACAGCACAGGTTTCCCTGGTAAGAGCAACACGTTGTGACTATAGTTCAATTCCATGCTTTCTGGACAAAGAAGGAGAGAGGTTTCTTATTGGTGGGACTAGTAGAAGGAACCCTGGATGTGGAGTCTGATTCTGCCTCTGATATTTAGGTTGTATGACCCTGGTACTCATCCTTCAGTCTCAGGATACTTACTCATAAAATGGAGACAAAAATACTAGAATGGAGAGGAAGCACGGGGCAGTGTCTAGAAGGCTTGCCTTAGACTCAGGAAGACCAGGGTTCAAGTCCAGCTTTGAACACATCGTGGCTATGCCCCTGGACAAGTCACGAATCCTCTCAGTGGACCAGGCAGCTCTCTGTGACACACAGCTAGGTGTCTCAGTAGACTTGAAGTCCAGAAGACCTGAGTTTGAATCCTGCCTCAGACACACGCTAGCGATGTGACCCCATCCACTGTGCCAAGCTTCCTACGCTTCAGGTTGTTATGAGAGCAAACTTAGGTACAATGCTTGGCCAACCTTAAGCCCAAAGAGGGTCAGTCATAATCAAAGAAGTGGTTTACATTGTAGAAAAAACTCAACCCAGCCAAGCCCATTCCGTCACGTTGCTGAATTTTGCTGAGGCTCGGCCCTGACCTCCTCAAGCTCAGGGAGTCTCTCCCAGGTCCTTAACAGGTGTGTAACAGGCAAGAGTCCAAATCGGTCCAGGACTGACCCCAGGCCCATCCAGGCTGGGTCATACAAAGTAAGGGAGAGGAAGGATTAGCCAGGTTGGCTACCCAAGTCTGGGGGGTGGGGCGGACCAATGATATTGTGTGGCCGTGGATGAAACCACCCAGCTGCCCCCAGGGAACGAGGCCACCACGCCAAGCAAAAGGGTAAGAGGAACCGGAGAGAGGGTTTGAGGGACTTCCTGGCCTCATCAGGGAAGAGAAGCTGACGATCTCTCCCACTGTGGGAGTCTGTCCTGCTGACTCAGAAAGCGGCCGAGAGTTCAGTCACAGTAAAATTGAGACCTCACTATTCGTGTGAACCGTGCCTGGGAGTTTGCAAAGCACTTTCATATGTTTTCCATCATTTGACCCAGACCATGACACGGGGAGAGAGGGCAGGTATCATTTCCTCATTTTTTTTAAACGGATGAGGATGACTTTTCAGGTCACCCACAAAACCAAGAGATTGCGCTAGAGCCTCCAAGGCCTGCCGGGGCTCTGACATTCTGAAATCTCACATCTGGTGAGGGGTGGAGTCAGAATTCAAACTCAGGTTCTCACTCCTCATCCTGTGTGCTTTCGATGACATCAGCCTCTGTTGGTGAGAAGGGGCTGACGGGGGTGGAGCTTGCGCCCTGGCATTTGGTATATGTGCATGATTGGTCAGAATGAAGGAAGGACGGGGGCACCGATGAAGCATCTGCTATGTGCTAACCACTGGGGATGCACACGGAAGAGGCAGACCAGCCCTGCTCCGTAGGAACCCCCCTTCTTGGGTTGGGGGGAGGCAAAACACAAGATGGTTTTAGTTACAGTCATATGGAGAAGTGCCCTGGCCCACGGGGAACAGTGCTGGACTCGGAGGCAGTGACCTGGGGGTCACACCCCAGCTCTGCCCTTCATCCCCTCAGTGACTTGGGACAAGGCCCTTCTCTTCTCAAAGCCTGCAAAATGAGAGGGCTAGGCTCTATGCTTCTTTCCAACTCCAAATATAAAAAGGCAGCTTAGGGGGTGCCAGAGTATGCAGAGTGCCAGGCCTGGAATCAGAAAGTCTTGAGTTCAAATCCAGCCTCAGAAACTTATCAGCTGTGTGATCCTGGGCAAGTCATTAAACTGCTGCCTGCCTCAGTTTCTTCAATTGTAAAATGAGTGTAAGCATAGCACCTTCCTCCCAGGGTTATTATGCTAACTGTAAAGTGCTTAGTACAGTGCCGGCACACAGTAGGCACTTAATAAGGGCTCATGCCCTTCCTTCCATGCCTAGGGTGCTCTCTCTCCTGGATCAGCCACCACCCTTCACAGGAAGCCTTTCCTGATTCCCCAGGGGCTGGTGCCCTCCTCTCCAAAGATGTTCTATTTCCCTTGTATCTATACTTACAATGTGCCTTTTGTTTTCTGCCTTGAGAGCAGAGGCCGCTTCCTCTGTCCTGGTGGGTTTTCTCCATATCTCTAGCGCCCAGCACAGAGCCTGGTAGACAGTAGCATTCAAAAATACTTGTTGAATGAATGAATGACTGACTTGAAGTAGGGCAGTTCTTTAAGTAAACTCTTTAAGTAAGTACTCTTTAAGTAAACGTGCTATGTTTACAAATATGATATGATTTTCTGAGACATCAGGGAAAAATTGGTCTTGGGAGCTGTGGGGAGGAAATTAAAGGCAACCCTTGCTCTCTCCCTGTGCCCCATCTGCCTTCTGTGGACCCAGGTGGGCACCAAAGGGGGACTCCTGCCATCCTCTCTTCCTTCTAGCTAGGCCTGAGGAAGAGCTTGGTGGGAAAACCTCAGGCCTGGGCTGTTGGTCCTGGGGCTGGGGGTGGGGGGTTGCTGCATGTTGAAGAAAGAGGACGACGTCTTTCAGGTCTTTCTCCCATGATTTGTGTCTTTCTGGGCAATTTCTGTGATTATTTCAACAACTCATTTGGCTTCGGTTTAATTGTGGGGTCTGATAATTGCACCTCCTCAGGCACCAAGTCCAACGGGAGCGAGAGCTTTTACGTTGAGAAGGAAACGCTGTGGTTAAACTGTAGCCGAGATATTTTTAGAGTGGTTACCATGTTAACAAGGCTTCACAAAACCCATCACTGGCAGGAGATGCAGCAAGTGTGGTACCCGGCCCGCATCCCCAGGACCCAAAGCCCAGGCCTGCTGATTGATTCATCAGGGACCCCAAGGCCCTCCAGCCTGCCCCGGGGCCCCGATTATTCCAGGGACACGGGACCAGAAACACCATCCCCTGTGGCAGGCAGTGGCTGCCAGGGAGGCCCTGCTGGTCCCCTTCAGGGAAAGGCTAATGCAGCTGGCCAGCCCTAAAGGATTGTGACCTCTGCCATCTGTTAGTCGGTCTATTTTGCTAAACTAACTCTGACCTGACATTGGTGCTGTGACAGGTCAGCAGTCATTTTAAGCTGCAATTTCTGTCAGTATCTGAGTAGATGGTAGTAGCTGTCTACATCAGCAGGGGAGCCTGGGGGTGAGCCAGACCCAGGCTCTGACCAGTATGGTCCACTCTCCTTCCTCCTACACACCTACCTCAGTCAGTCAGTCAGTCAGCTAACATGCATTAAGCACCTACTATGCACCATTGCCAAAATGATTTTCCTTAAGTAAGAGCTCTTACCGCGCCACTCCCTACCTAACTAGGGGTTCCTCACAGCCGCTGGGATCCAATACCAATTCTTCTGTCCCTGACTTCTCAACCTGTCCCTGGCTTACCTTTCCAGCCTCACCACATAACGCTCCCCTCCCACACTCTGAAACCTGGCCAGATTGGCCTCCTGGTGGATCCTCCCAGAGGCCCCTTTCTCTCCCAGCTCAGTTTTTCCATGGGCAGGCCCTCCTCATCCCACCTCATAGAGCCCTTCTCTTCCTTTCAGATACAACTCGGAGATGGCCTGCTGCAGGAAGCCTGTCCTGGACCCACACCCAGGACCCTCCCTTCCCACATAGCTCCCGTTTCTCTACTTTCTCTGCTCTACAATGAGTTGCATGGATTCCCTTAGATTGATTCTATACATACTTAATACAGACTCATCTGTCTTGGAGAGGAGGGACGGCGTAATTCTTCATCTTTGTATCATTAACAATAAGCCCCAAGATGGCATACAGAAGCACTTAATACATGCTTGTTGATTCCTTAAGACCTAATATTTTGATCATTAAGCGTCTGTGGGGCTTCCTTGTATTCTTGGATTAAAAATACATTCATTCCATAGATGTGAGGTACAGAATGAGGTACTGTCTCTTACACAGAAAGGGAAGGGAGCTTAGAAATCTTTTCAGCCAATTCTCTCTTCCCAGCAGAGGAGAACAGGGCTCAGGAAGGCAGAGGGACTACATGGAGCCATGGACTGAGTGGTGGAAGGGCCCTCCAAGTTGGCCTGGCTGCTTTCTGAAGGCTTTGAGGGAGGGGAAAAATGCCCCCACTCCCTGGGGTGAGCCATCCACTTTGGATGGTTCTCATCATGAGGAAGATTTCTGAAATTTGTCTCTTTGGAATAACTTTCTCCCCAACTGCTACCGGTTCTGCCCCACTGGGGCGAGACAGAACAGAACTCTTTGTACCAAGCAGTCCTTCCAGTACTGAAGACATCAGTCAGGGGCTCTCTGAGTCTTTTCTGATCCTGGCTAAATGTCCTCACTTCCATGAACCGATCCCCAAAGACCTGGGTTCTGGGTCCTTCCCCTACTGGTGGTTTTTCTGCAGACGCTCTGCCACTGGTCAATGTCCCTCTGACATGGCAGCACCAGGAGTCGCCAGGCATACTGAAGAGAGTCTGAGTGGGGACCGTCACCTTCTGGGCCTCAGTTTCCTCATCTGTTAAATGGGGATGATGGTAGTTCCTCCTGGCAGGGGCTTGTGAGGCTTGGATGAGGTAACACCCGCAGAGCACTTGGAAGACTTTGAAGCGCTATGTCCAGGCTGGCCATCATTCACATCCTTAATGCTGGAGCCTCTGACTGTAACCCAAGAGGTCATGGGCTTTTCTGGCAGTCACATCACACTTTTGACTCATGTTAAACTTGCAGACCACCACCTCCCCCACCCCTGCCACAGCCCTTTAGAATGGCTGCCATCTATCCCAGTACCCTGGGGCAGCTGGGTGGTGCAGTGGATACAGTGTCAGGAAGGCCTGGGTTCAAATCCAGCCTCAGCCACTTACTAGCTGTGAGACCCTGGGCAAGTCACTTTACCTTGCTTGCCTCAGTGTCCTCATCTGTAAAGTGAGCTGCAGAAGGAAGTGGCAAACTGCTCCAGGATCTCTGCCAAGAAAACCCCAAATGCGGACATGATTGAAACATCTGAACAACACATCCTGGTCCCCTGGCTTCACAGCCTCAGTGTCATCCTGGAAACCTCACTCTTAGTCACCCCACATATTCAATCTGTCACTAAATCTGGTCATTTCTAGATCTACAAAATCTGTCCTTGGGACAGACGCTCATGCCCTCATGCCTAGACCATGGCAGCAGCTACTGGGAGCGAAGCACTGAGCTGCCAATATGAGCTTTCTAAAGTGCCTCCCTGATAACGGTGTCCTTCCTCAATAAACCCTAGTGTAAGTGTCAGAGGTGTGATTTGAACCCAGATCTCCTGACTCCAGAGCCAGCATTTTCTCCACAGTAACAGCCAGCCTTTCAGTGAAGGTTTCCTGGAAGAGATTCCATTAAGGGTGGGCATGTAATGGCAGGGAAGACCTCCAAAGGCAGGCATGGCCAGGGGAACCACTGCAAACATAAACAACAATGCTTTTTAATGACATATTGGCACCCCTAAAGGGATCCTCCCCACACGACAGGTACCTCCCTCTTACTCTGGCACTATTACCACCTATAGTTTGGGATGGCATGGATGATTGGGCATCCTTTTCCCATCAGTCACCGGCAGCTCAGAATTACTGCTTAAAGGTCAAAATAATTTCCAGTTCTCTTTCTAACTGAAATATGAAAAGGGGTGGACATGGTGTATTTATGTTCTGCCATCAGGAAAGGATGAATGGACATTAAAAATCACAGCATAAACACATTTCACAGAGTATGACCAGTTCTGACGAGGGGCCTGGCAACTGCCCAGCACCGCCTCTACTGCCCAAGTTCAGAAAGGCTCACACATTTCATTGCCAGAAATTGAAGTCGTATTTTCTACTTGGAAACTCACATGGCTCGACTGCAAAACGAAATGGTCTTTGGGAGAAGGGGTCATCGAGCGGCTGACTTTTCTCTAACAGAAAATGCAGCTGCCTAATGGCGGGGTTTACTTTGTAAGTGGGAAAAGTGTAGAATGAAGCCTCAGTTCCTTGAAGAAGATTTGAGTCCCCTCAGGCATCTGAAATGAATCTGAACCCAGGAGGCTAAAAGAATAAAAAAGGAGAGGGGGCCTTTGTTGTGTGGGGAGGAGAGAAGAAACCCCAGCTCTTCTCTGAGGGCCTCCTGTGCTATGCACAGGTCACTGGGAGGCAAGCCATTTGCCTTACAGAGTCATGCTTGGATAGGCTAACCTCTTTCCATCTTTTGCATCTATACGTGGGCACCATTGAGTAACCAATGCAGTCTGTCCCAACTGTGAGACTCGTGATGCTCAGAGAAATAAGCAGGTCATGAAGAAAGGGCTCTATTGAAGAAGGCAGGCAGTATATTTTACAATCAAAAAAGATCACAGTTTAATGTGCTAAAACTTAGGTTTATCACCACCCTCCTCCAAAAAAGGGGCCATATTAAAATAATTTAAGGTCTAATCAACAGATGAACAGCAAACATGTAGAAAAAGTATGAACCTTTCTTGTCATGATTTCCCCAAACTACAAAGAGGTGACTCTGGATTATGAAAGTCTGTCCCATCAGGGTGTAGGCTCTGCCAACCTGGAGAGATTCTGAGTCTGGACCCAGTGGCCGGTCCTGTGCTTGCATTCCAAGGACCAGCCCAAAGAAGATCAGGTGGGATCAGCAGTGAAGAATTGGCCATTGGGAGATGAAATTTTGGGGCCATGACAACTGATCCACATAGAAGGGCTGGGGTCTTTGGGGTTGGAGCAGGGCAGAGAGGTGTGGGATCCCAAATGGATGAAATCACAGATCTCTGAACTACAGGAGTATCCAAAGCCCCATCTTAACCAGCATGGCGCACTTCCCAGAGAGCCCATGTATCAGCAGCTTCACTGGTTCTTTGGGGAACAGTCTTAAAAACGAGGATGGGTTTATTCAGAAAAGTTTAACTCCTACTGATGTGCAACGAGGAGTTTTTGAAAGCTAGACTTCTGATTTCACTGGTCTAGGCTGCTTTTTGGCCCAGGCAGGTTAGCAACAGTTTTATATAGAAATGATTTTAATCAGCAGGACAGGGAAGCAAGGTCTTAACTACAGAATAAAGATTAAAGTTAGACTTAGGGAAAACTTCCTTAAAAACAGACGTGTCTGTGCAGATGGGACAATTCAGAAGGTGGAGAAATCTCAGGAGGACTTTCAGAAGAAGGCAGTGAAGTCACTGTCCTTCTCAGAAGACTTAGGAATCTTTTCTTCGATTTACAGAAGAGGCTGAATGTGCATCTGGCCACTTAGTCACAAGCCTCATTGGTGTGGCCACAACAATTGTTTTGGTGTGGATGGTGGAGACGAATCTGGCCAGATCTCTCAATTCTCTGCTCCTCTGAACTATCACCACCAGAAACAGCACATATAGATGGCGACTCTAAGACCAAATAATTAAATCTCTGAGGTCAGGTATCCCTGGTGGGGCAGGGCACTTGTAAAATGTTTCTTGTAAAACCACGTGCTCCTTTCTATTGTCCTGTCCAGTCTTCTCTTCCCTTCTACTGAGTGATTAAACAACAAGGCTTGTAGAAGGAAAAGAAAGAAGCCCACGTCTTAAAGAAATAGCCTCTCCCCTTTTCATCCCTCTTTTCACCTATGGGCAATAATCAATTTTCCATTTTGATGTCAGTGCCTAGAAAGTGGTCAGAAAGTCAAAAGGACAGTCCCAGAGGAGGGCATTGGGGGGATAGCTGTGCTAAGCAACCAAGACACTCCCAAGTATTCCTCCAAGACTATCTCCAAGGCACCCTGCTAGAGCTCCAGGGCCATAGTGATGGTGAGGGTACACACCCTCCCTGTAATCAAGGAGATGATGGCCCAACAGAGGGCAAAATCACATATGTAAATAATGATGATACAAGGGTGAGTGGGCTCTACGTGAAGGAAAGAGCTCAAGAAAATTCTAGGAGAGCCTGGGGAGGCAGGAGGGTGGATGGTTGTCGGGGGAGCCTTCTCCTTTCTTCCATTTCCAGACACCAGAGCTTGTCCAGGTCCTGCTCTCACCTGCCTCCCGGGCTTGTCTTGGTTAGGTCTAGGGGTCTGCATATGAAGTTATATTAAGGCTCTCAGTTAATGAAAACTTGAACTTGCTTCAGAGTGGTATCATAGTACATCTTTCTTGTACTATAAAAAAATTGGAATGAGATTCCTGTGTGCTCCTTCTCCCTTCTCCCAGCGCCTCAGGCCAGGTGTGGCAGGGATGTCTCTTTTCTCTTTAAAGGGATCAAAATCTCCTCTCTACCCTCTGTCATAATTAATCACATTCCACATGGGTTTGGCAGCCGCTGGATTTTGCTCATGATCAGACAGAGAATGTAATTGAAAACGGTGGGGTGGGGGAAGGAAGCATGGAGCACGGGGCACCTTGCCTGGGGGTGGGAAGGGCAACCTCTGTCTCTCCTGCATCTTCCTCTTCTACCTGGAAGGAAGTGGCCTGGCCACCGGTAGGCAGCATCTTGTCAGTTTCAAGGGCCACTTCCCTTCCCCTACATCCCTCCAGCAACCTGGAGGAAGAAGGCGGGGAGCCTTGGGTCTAGAAATCAGATGCAGATTGACCTTGTGGGAAGCACTTTCTCCTGCATGGTGTAAAATGGAGAATATACTTTTCCCCATTCCATTCTGAGCTGGCTTTATTTCCCCAGAAGTCTCCAAAGCCAAATTTAAATGAGACAGGGTCTATACTTACACAGTAATGCTATTCTAATGGGAAGACCAAGAAGCTGGGGCTGGACACTGTCCAAGCCCTCCTGAAGGAGAACACACAAGCACAGACAACTCGAGGACACCAAATTACAGGAGAGAGGTACAGAAGAAAGGAATCATTCCTGGAAGGAGGGATCAGGGAAGGCTTCTAGAAGGAGGTGACATTGGGCCTGAGTTTCAAAGGATGAGTAGGAATTCAAATGGTAGAGAGTGAGAGGGAAGGCGTTTCAGGCATGGGGAGAGAACGGGAAGGGCGCTCTTTCAAAAGGGTGCTGGGTAAGGGGGTCAAAGCTTGATCCTTTCTGAATTCTGAAGGTAATCTAATTGGAAAATAGGATTCAATACACAAAAAATAATTCTACCTGGCTGTTCAGGAGAGCTTCACTTGTTATAAAAGAGGGCCCATCAAACTGATGCAGTTTAGATTTGAATAAAGAAAAGTCAATAAATGCAAGACTTTAACAGAATAAGTGCTCAGAATAAGGCTTAGAGAAGGGACTTCACACACCTCCATCTGGTCAATCCTTTCTTTTAAAGATGGGCAAGCTAAGATGCAAAGAGGTTTTCATTCTCAGACTGTGCCCTGCTGTGAGTGGTCCCCTTCCAGCTAGCTAGGCAGGACTCAAGTGCCATCTGGGTGGGGGGTGTTTTGCATGGTCATTCTTAATGCAACATCAATCTGAAACTTAACTTAATTAACCTCATTTCTCATTTGAGATCCCAAACCAGCCCAGAGAATTCATGCAGCAGCGTGTGGCTCAAGGACATCAGAAATGCACGTCTACACAGCTGGCAGGGAGAGAAAAGCGCCCGCGTAGATATTAGATGAATCACGGTGCCTTTGCTTCTTCTGCAAGGCCATCACATCTATGAATCATTAATTTTGGCTTTTAATGATTTAAACAGAGTCCAATAGCTTTTATGAGTCATGAGGGCTTCTGAGTCAAATAGTGAATTCATGATTTAGCCTTCCCCCTTCCCCACTGAGATGTACTTCCAGATTTGCAGACCCCCATCCTCTACCTTTGGAGCAGGTTTATTGCTGGTGTTTTTTGAAGGACTAACATGTTTTTGGAGCAGAGTGGCCTTTTGTTTAAGGATTACTTGTGAATCTTTTTAATTCAGAAAGAGAAGCAAGGTGGCAGCTAACCTCCAGCTGGGGCAGGGGCCAGTGCTGGCTCTGCTAGTGAGCAAGAAGGCAGGCCCCTTAAGTCACAGGAGCTAGCAGCCTGCCAAGGATCCAAAAATCCCCAACAGAACTGATACCACGTTCTCCTACATTTTTGGTGTATTTCTGGCTTATTATATCTTAATGTTTTAAAGAAAATCGTATTTCTCCAAGCACTAGCCTACAAACTGCTTCAGGGCATGACCTGAATGACCTCATTTGCCTTTGTATCGCTATTTAATAAATATAATAAATAAATATAATAATTGATGAATTGACTTAAAGAAAAAATATTTGGAAAGATTTGCACTATTGGGGGGATTTCTTGCACATACTGAGAGTGATAGATCAATGATGGAAAGCCCACGGCTCTTTCGGCAGTGTGGAGGACAGACAGGTTGGCTTGGATGTGGAAGAGTCCTGGATTCAAACCCCGGGACTGGTATTTAGGAGCTGGAGGACCTTAGGAAAAAACACTTAACCTCTGGCCCTCAGCTTCCTCATCTGCAAAGTGGAGTTGATAACACTTCTTCAAGGACTTAGTGGAGGAAAACACTTTGTAAACCTTTCAGTCGTCTCTAAATATCAATTTGGATCACCTCAGCGCACTGGAAAGAGATGTCCTGCTAAAAGCTCTAACCATTGCATAGAATCTACTTCCTAATATTCATCACATTTGTTTCACACACAAGTCTGAGCACGCCACTCCTCTCCTCAAAAATCGTTCGTGGCTCCCTATGGCCTCATTTGAATCTAAAGCCCTTCACGATCTGCTCTTCGCCTCCGATTTCTGGACTTCTTTCACGTTATTCACTTTTATGACCTGGCCCATGAGTCGCCTCTCCACGTGCCCTCCTCATCTCCATCTCTCACAGTTGCCAGCCTCCTTCTTGGCTTTGCCTACCTCCTATGGCAATCATTTGCCGATCACCTGAGTAGTTAGTGGGCCCTCCTTCCTCAAATGATCTTGTATGCGCTCATCCGAGCGCATGCGCTCGAGGGCAGGACTTTTTTTAACCATTGTTTTGTCATTGCATCCATAGAACCTAGCACAGTGCCTTGTAATAGGTACTTTAACAGACACCTGTTGGATTAACTAATTCAGGTTAAACCCCAGCTGCCATATATTCTGTATGTGTGGTTTTCAGCAGGTCTCTTACATTTTCCTCATCTGTAAAGCGATGGGGTAGAAATACTGTTTTCTGAAATCCCTTCCAACTCACAACAGCCTGAGTTTGCAAGGTTGTGACCCGACTCAGCCTACCTCTAGGTTGTCTCAGTATGCCTATAGTCAGCATGTAGCCCTGTTAAGTAACAGATGAGGACATCTGTCGAAAGATTCCAATGAGGTGCCTTATGTAGACTTTTGCTTTGACAAAGGTCAAAGCCCATGCTTGTCTTTCATAGCAGCAATCGGTCAAAATAAAAATTTAAAATCAAGCAAAATGTTATAGGGATGAGAACTGATGCAGCAAATCTTTGATAACCCATCCGGTAAGATGCGTGAATTTCAACATCTAGCATGGAATTTATTTGAATAACAAAGCATTAGAATCCTCAGTGCCATTTTATAGAATGCGTTTGTCTTCATCTCTTTTTGGGCAGAATTTAGCTTATTTTTGGAGAGGTTTTATGACTATTTCCATTATTGAAGATAGAAGCCTGATTTGACTTTCTCAGGGGGTCAGTGACAGAGTCCAGACTTTCTAAGCAGGTAGAGAATTTATGGCACTTTCCCCTATCTGCTTATTTAGCTCAAGGCACAAGAACCTAAACTTGAAGTGACTTTGGAATTCTGGGCGTCTATTGATGGATTGGGATCGATGCCACAGTTAACCCTAACTCTAACTCCAGTGAAAATTGTGATGTGGGCAAAGTTGGTCTGAGGAGCATAGGATTTAGAGTTGGAACGAAACCTAGAAGTGACCTATTCCAGCACCAGCAGAGGCCCAGAGGGGAAGAAACTTGTCCAACTTCATGCAGCAGCTTAAAGGCACGGTGTGGATCTCTTGACTCCCAACCTTTTAGCTTTCTCCATCTTTTTGGTCCCTAAACACATGGCTCTTTCTCCTCCTGGGTCCTCTTCCTCCTTTCTCCTGCTTCCTTCTGTACCCAAGACAAATTTTTCCACTGCCTATGGATGCCAAGGCATAAAAGTTCCTTCTTTATATAATCATTGTAAAGGAGCTAGCGATTTCTAGGCTCTTGGCTGTAACTTTTGACACAGAATTAACCTCAGCTGAACCACAACATTGTAAAGACAATACATCCTTCACTCGCAGCCCCAATTTGGGGGAGAGTAGGAAAATGTTTATAAAGTAGAAAGCTCACACTTATTTTTCAAAGGACCAAAGGAGGGAAATATTAGTGATGATGTAAGTCAAATTGCCTTTTCTTTCATTATAATTCGTTCAATTCAGATTGACCAATACCTATTTCCCACTTTCTGTGTGCCAGGCCTTTTATATTAGACCTAACATGTAGACTGTGTTAAAAATGTAAGTTAGCCCATCGCTCTCAGTCACTGACAGGATCAAGGCTTATCACACATTACCGCCCCCCACCCCCCCGCCAGGTTCTAGTCAAATCAGTCCATGGGCATGGCATGCCATCTCCCATCTCTGAGTGTTTGCACAGGTCGTCCCCCCTTCCTGGATCACTCTCACTTCTCATATCTGCCTCTTAGGGTCCTTAGCTTCTTTTAAGGCTCAGCTCACTTTCCTACAGCCCCCCAATTGCCAGCGTTCTTTATCATGCTGAACGTGAGCCCTCTGAGGACAGGCTCTACTCCTCATTTTCTCTTTGTACCCTCCCCACTGGGCACTGTGTCCTGCTCACGGAATCGATAAACCCCTCAACAAGGACTCATCGAGGGCCCTGTGCGTGGCAGGTCTGCCAGGACTGTTGTATGCCAGGTTTTTCTCCATGCGTTGGGCTCAGGGAAGCCCCAGGCGGCAGAAGCGATGATTTAATTCTCCTTCTCTCCCGTGCTCAGGGAGAAGTTGTTCCTTACAAAAAGTTTTGCTTTGTCAAGTGTTAAGCAGCCAAAGATAAGTTTCTGAATTAAGAGCCTTGGAGACCTTTGGGTGCTTCCATTTTTCTTTCCTTATCAGAAAAAATGGATCCTTTACTGCAAAGGAAGCCGTCCCGATGGTCATGTATCTATACCTTCTCTATCCTTTCCAACAGAAGTGACTGAGAACAAGATGTTTATACTTTCCCTTGTTCTGGAAGGCGTCTGATGCTGTGGTTCCAAGGGTGTGGACTTCCCACCTGGAAGAATTGGAGGAAACCCCAAACCCCTCCAAATACCTTTAAATAATGACTCTAAACAAATTCTAGAGCGGCAGAACCCATACAGAGATAGATTAAAACAATTTTCCAGCCCAAGACAACTTAGACAGTTGGCAGGAAAGGTCTGTTGCAGCAGGGTGAGAGTGGAGTGCAGTCCAGCACAGACCAGGCCTTAGCAAACCAGGAGCAGGCCTTGGAGTGACTGAGTCATTGGCAGGAGTGGTGGTTTCCAGACTTCTCAGCCCACAGATGGTAAGGGGATCAGACAGTGGGTCACAAGGAGATTGACAGGGGTTACTTTGCTGGCACCAGAGGCAGGACTCTGTTGCATTGCTTATACTTGGATCTGGGTCACAGTCCTGGGTATTAATCCCAGTGCAAGAAGGAACATTAGCACAGCAGAATGTGGGGGAGGAGAGCAGGGACCCTGGTCACAGTTCCAGGGCAGAAAAGAGTGCTTGTGGTCACTCACAAACCAGGGCAGAATACAGAAGGGTAGTAAACACACCTCTCCCTAGATCATACCACATTGGAAGAGCCGAAACTTACAGGTCCCCAGAATTACCTCTGAAAACTGCTGCACAAACAACCTGAAGCTTGAGACAGTGCCTCCTCCACCTGGGAAGCAGAGCCCCACTTTAGCATACAATTAAAAGTCAAGAAATAGGCTGGAAAATAAACAAACTACAGAAAAAATTCTGACCATACGAAATTACAATTACAAATACAAGGAATCAAAACACACACTCAGAAGACTACAAAGTCAAAATTCTTGTATCCAAAACCTCAAAGAAAAATATGAATTGGTCTCAGGTCATGGAAGAGTTCAAAAAGGATTTTTAAAATGAAATAAGAGAGATAGAGGAAAATTGGGAAAAGAAATGAGAGTGATGCAAGAAAATCATGAAAAAAGAGTCAACAGCTTGGTAAAGGAGGCACCTTAAAAAACAGAACAGGCCAAATGGTAAAAAGAGGCACAAAAATCCAATGAAGAGAATGCCCTGAAAAGAAGAACTAGCCAAACTGAAAAAAAGATATACAAAAATTCACTGAAGAGAAAAACTCCTTAAAAAATAGCATTGCCCAAATGGAAAAGGAGGTATAAAAGTTCACTGAGGAAAATAATTCCTTTAGTTTACCTGTCAGATCTATGGAGAATCAAAGAATTTATGATCAAATAAGAGATAGTGAACATTATGAAATGCAAAATGGTTAATTTTGATGATATTAAATTAAAAAGGTTTTGCACAAAGCCGATGCAACCAAGATTAGAAGGGAAGCAGAAATCTGGGAAATGATCTTTACAGCCAGTATCTCTGGTAAAGGCCTCATTTCTGAAATATGTAGAGAACAAATTTATAAGAATAGAAGTCATTCTCCAATTGATAAATGGTTAAAAACAGGTAAGAATAGGCAGTTTTCAGATGAAGAAATTAAAGCTATCTATAGTCACATGAAAAAATGCTCTAAATCACTATTGATTAGAACAATGTAAATTAAAAGAACTCTGAAGTTATCCCCTCACATCTATCATTTTTGGCTAACAGGACTAAACAGGAAAATGATACATGTTGGAGAAGATGCGGGAAAAATGGCATGCTAAAGCATTGTTGGTGGAGTTGTGAATTGATCCAACCATTCTGGAGAGCAATTTGGAACCATGCCCAAAAGGCTATAAAACTATGCATTCCATTTGACTCGGCAATATCACTTGTAGGTCTGTATCCCAAAGTGATCATAAAAATGGAAACAGGAGCCATATGTACAAAAATATTTCAGCTGTTTTTGTGGTGGCCAAGAATTGGAAATTGAGGGGATGCCCATTGGGGAATGGCTGAACAAGTTGTGATATATGAACATAATGGAATACTCTTATTCCATAAGTAATGATGAGCAGGTAGACATCAGGAAAACCTGGCAAGGCTTGAATGAATTGATGCTGAGTGAAGTGAGTAGAACAAGGAAAACATTGTACACAGTAACAGTGACATTGTGTGATGACAGACTTTGATAGAGTTAGCTCTTCTGAACAATTCAAGGATTTAAGATAATTCCAAAAGACGTCTGATGAAAAATGCTATCCACATCCAGAGAAAGAACTATGGAGTTTGAAGGCAGACGGAAGCATACTATGTTTCCTTTGTTTTTTTTCTTTCTTGTGGTTTTTCCCTTTGGTTCTAATTCTTCTTTACAACACGACTAATGTGGAAATGTGTTTAATCTGATTGTATATGTATGGCCTATATCAGATTGAACACCATCTTAAGGAGGGGGGAGAGGAAGGAGGAGGAGAAAATTTTAAACTCAAAATCTTATAAAAGTAAATGTTGAAAACTAAAAATATATAAATGAATAAACATTTTTTAAAAAGAAAATAATTCCTTAAAAGTTAGAATTGGGTAAGTGGAAGCTAATGACTAATGAGACATCAAGAAACAATCAAACAAAATCAAAAGAATGAAAAAACAGAAGAAAATGAAACATCTCATTGGAAAAACAACTGACCTGGGAAATAGATCTAGGGGAGACAATATAAAAATTATTGGACTACTTGAAAGTCATGATCAAAAAAAGAACCTAGACATCATCTTTTAAGAAATTATCAAGAAAAACTGCCCTGATATTCTAGAACCAGAGAGTAAAATAGAAATTGAAAGAATCCACTGATCACCTCCTGAAAGAAATCCCAAAATGAAAATCCCCAGGAATATTATAGCCAAATTCTAGATCTCTCAGATCAAGGAGAAAATATTGCAAGCAGCCAAAAAGAAACAATTCAATTATCATGGAGCAGGATATCAGGATAACAGAATATTTAGCAGCTTCTACATTAAGAAATCAGAGGGCTTGGAATGTGTTATTCTAGAGGGCAAAAGAGCTAGGATTACAACCAAAAATCATCTACCCAGCAAAACTTCAGGGGAAAAATGGACATTTAATGAAATAGAAGACTTTCAAGCATTCCTGAGAAAAGACCATAGCTGAATAGAAAATTTGACTTTCAAATACAAGATACAAAAGAAGCATAAAAAGGTAAACAGGAAAGAGAAATCATATTTGATAAGGTTAACTGCTTATGTTTCTACATGGGAAAATCATATTTATAACTCCTAGAAATGTTCTTATTATTAGGATAGTTAGAAGGAGTATACATAGACAAGAAACAGGTTTGAATTGAAAGTGATGGTATGATTATCTAAAAAATAAAATGAAGCAATGAGAAAGAAAAATGCACTGGTAGAAGGGGAAAGGGAAAGGTAGAAAGGAATAAATTATGTGACATAAAAGAACCCCAAAAGAGATTTTACAGTGGAGGGCATAATGGGGAGGAGGGGAGGGAACACATGCACCTTACTCTTATTGGAATTGGCCCACAGAAGAAAAAATATACACATTCAGTTTGGTATAGAAATCTGTCTTACCGGGGGCGGAGCCAAGATGGCGGCTGGGAAGCAGTGACTGGTGTGAGCTCCCCACCAAGTTCCTCCAAAAACCTATAAAACAATGGCT
Source organism: Phalanger gymnotis (assembly GCA_028646595.1). Taxonomy (NCBI): domain Eukaryota; kingdom Metazoa; phylum Chordata; class Mammalia; order Diprotodontia; family Phalangeridae; genus Phalanger; species Phalanger gymnotis. Next base: position 9,259,950 of record CM053624.1, on the reverse strand, counting down.
CTGAACCAATTCTAGAGCTGCAGAACCCACAAAGTGGCAGAGGGAAGCAGGGCTCCACCGCAGGACAGCCTGGATGGTCTCTGGGTAAGGTCGGTCCCACACGGACCTCCCAGCCCCCAGCCGAGGGGAGAAGAGCTGAGCGCAGCGCGCACGGCGCGAACAGACCAGACGCGGACCTACCAGACCAGGAGACGAGCGGAAAGTGCCCTGGCATCTCGAAATACCGAGCTGTGGCATGTACCAGACCTCTCAACCCACAAAGAGCAAAGACAGCAGAGAAGGTTAGTGGGAAAAGCTGTGTGACTGAGTTTGCGGTTCCGGCCATTTGCCCCTGGGGCAGCAGAGGTGGGGCAGCTTTAGAACTAGGCTGCAGTTGCTTCTGGCCCCAGGCCCACCT
>CM053624.1:9204859-9259053 GCA_028646595.1 Phalanger gymnotis | reverse complement strand
ATGTTGAATTGCTTGACTTCTTAGAGAGGGTGGATGGGAAGGGAACAGGGGAGAGAGGAAGGGAAAGGGGGATGGGAAGGGAATGGGGCGACCGAGGGGAGGGCTGACTGGGGAACAGGGCAACCAGAATGTACGCCATCTTGGAGTGGGGGGGGGGAGGAAAAGGGGAGAAAATTTGTAATTCAAGCGCCTGTGAAAATCAATGCTGAAAACCAAACACGTCAAAAATAAATTAAAAAAAAAAAAAAGAAATCTGTCTTACCATACACAAAAGTATGAGGGGAAGGGGATAAGAGAAGGGAGAGGGCAGCTGATAGAAGGGAGGACAGTTTGGGGGAGGTAAAAGTCAGAAGCAAAACACTTTTGGGAATGGACAGGGTGAAAGGAGAGAGAGTAGAGGGAAAATAGGATAGAGGGAAATACATAGTTGGTAATCATTACTGTGAAAACATTTTTTGCAATGAGTTTCTCTGATAAAGACTTCATTTCTCAAACATATAGAAAATTGAGTCAAATTTATAGAACTAAGAATCATTCCTCAATTGATAAATGGTCAAAGGATGCAAACAGGCAGATTTCAGACAATGTAATCAAAGCTATATGTAGTCATATAAAAATGCTCTAAATTACTATTGATGAGAGAAATGCAAATTAAAACAACTATGACCTACTACCTCACAGCTGTCAGATTGGCTAATATGACAGAAAAGGAAAATGACAGATGTTGGAGGGGATGTGGGAAATTAAAACACTAACGTACACTATTGGTGAAGTTGTATACTGATTCAACCATTCTGGAGAACAATTTGGAACTATGCCCTAAGGACTATAAAACCATGCATACTCTTTGAACAAGCAATTCCACTACTAGGTCTGTATCCCAAAGAGATAAAAAACAAAAAGGAAAAGGACCTACGTGTACAAAAATATTTATAGCAGCTCTTTTAGTGATGACAAAGAATTGGAAATTGGGGGGATACCCATCAACTGGGGAATGGCTGAACAAGTTGTGGTATATGATTGTGATGGAATACTATTATGCTTTAAGAAATGATAAACAGAACATTCTCAGAAAAACCTGGAAAGACTTACATGAACTGATACAAAAAAGTGAAATGAGCAGAACCGGGAGGACGTTATACACAGAAACAGCAACATTGTATGATGATCTACTATGAATAACTTAGCTCTTTTCAGCAATACAATGATTCAAGACAATTCTCTAGGACTTATAATGAAAGGCGCTGTCCATCTCCAGAGAAAAAGCCAGTGGAGCCTGAACACAGATCAGAGATACTTTCTCTTTACTTTCTTTATTTTTCTTGGGTTTTTTTGTTTGGTGTTTATTTTCACAGCATGACTTACATGGAAATGTGTTTTGCATGAATACACATGTATAACCTATGTCAAATTGCTTGCCTTCTCAACGGGAGGGGAAGGAAGGGGGGAGAGAACCTGGAATTCAAAATTCAAAATAAAATGTTCAAATTATTTTTACATGTAATTGGGAAATGATAAAATGATAAAATATTAAAAAAAAAAGAATTGGGGGAAGCATCTTGTGGCTCCTGGTGAACAGGAAGCAGCTCTTTGGGACTCACTGTCAACATGATGTTGAAGGCCTAGCCTCACCAGCCTGGGAAGCCAGTTTCAGCCTTGGTGACAAGCCCTGCTAAACTGCAGGAGTAGGACAAGGCAGGCAGGCTCGTGTAGTGGGACATGTGGCTTCCATTATGGCCCTGTTGCTTCCACCTTCATGGCCTCAGGCAGGGCACTTCACTCACCTCTAGGTACCTCCTAGGCCCCATTTTCTCACCCTTTGACAGCCTTTAAGGTCCCTTCCAAATCCCAGTCTATGAGCACAAGCCTCTACGAGTAGGGGGAGGGGAATGATTCCAGGGCCATTATAATAAGAGCCAATGTTTCTACATCACTTTGCATATTTTGAGAGCTGTGTGACATCATGGACAGAGGACCAGCCTTGGAGCCAGGAGCTCCTGCCTCTAACATAGCCTGACTTCTCGATCCTTGGCAAACCATTGAACCTCTCAGCAGACAACTGTCTTTAGACATTCCCCTGAGACCATAAGCTGCAGAGCGTATAAGATGCCAACCTACAGTGGGAGAGAGAGTCTTCTCATCTGGGAATTCCATATGCCAGTGAAATCATGGGTCCAGGCCCTATTCCCATCCCTTTTCACACTTCATTTCAAAAAATTGCCAAGTGTATGAGATGGAAAGGACCTCAGTGGTCTGACAAAAAAGAGTTCCTGACTTCTCTCCCCACCTTCTAATGACTTGACCTTTACCCTTTGTTGTTTAGTCATTTTCAATCATGTCAGACTCTTCATGACCCTTTTTTGTTTTGTTTTTGGCAGAGATACTGGAGTGGTTTGCCATTTCCTTCTCCACATTATTTTAAAGATGAGGAAACTGAGGCAAACAGGGTAAAGTGACTTGCCCAAGGTCACACGGCTAGTAAGTATCCGAGGCTGGATTTGGTCTCAGGTCTTCCTGACACCAGGCACAGTACTCTATCCGCTACACCACCTCGCTGCCTACCTTTACCCTTACCTGACCCAATGGAGTTCTACTATTAGGAGAAGCCTAGCTGGAGCAGCCAGCCAGTTTCTTTCTCCATGCCATCTTTTAGCCTTTACATGCTCTGTTACCCAGAAGAAAAATACATTGATGTGTGTGGTGTATGTTGTCTCCTCCATTAGAATGTAAGTGGCTTCAGGGCAGAAATGAAGTTTTGACCTTTGCCCTCTTTGTTTGCCCAGAACCTACAGCAGTATCCCAACTACACAAACAACAAAATGTGCTTAATAAAGCTTAATAAATCAATCAGTTGATTTGCTCAACTCCAAGAAAATTCCCTTACATGTCATGAAGTCTGGTTTTACGGAGGGTGCAGATGACTGGGTGAATTAGAGAAGCAAATTTTGTAAGGAAAAGAGGATTTATGGGCAATTGGACAAATACTTGCATGGAAAAGCGCATTTGTAGAAAGAGGGCCTTAGGGTACTCTGTAGTTAGTGATAAAGGATAGAGAGCCAGCCCATACAGTTAAGAAGAGATCTGAATATTTATTCCCTGAGGGCAGGGCCTGTTTTTGCCTTTCTTCGTATTTTATAGCACTTAATGAATTCTCGTGAACTGACTAATTGAACTAGTAAGTAAATACTAATTGTGCGAACCTGGGAAAATTGCTTGACCTCTCAGTACCCCTGGCAAACTCACTAAGTGACAGGAGCTGCCACCTGCACCAGGGGAAGAAGCTTCTACAATGGGATTTCCCTATTCCAGTGAAATCGAAGGTGTGAACCTGGGATGAAAAATGTCAGTCCCCCCTTCTTTTTTTAAAAAAAAAGAGGGGGAAGAAGAGAAGAGAATCCTCAGTGGAAATCACTGGAAGTCATTGTGCAGCTCAAAAAACTCCAACCTCAAATGTCCATTATAATATTTAGGGGCCAAGGCAAAGATCAAAGGCAACATGGGATGGTTGCTGGAGTCTTGGATAGGAGTCAGAGAAAGTGGGTTCAAATCCTGTCTATGCTATTCACTACCTTTGTGACTTCGGACGAACCATTTCTCTGCTCTAGGGTTCAGTTTCCTTGTCCATATAATGGTGGGATATATTACTGCAGATGATCTCTAAGGTATCTTCCAGTGCTAAATCTTATGATTTTATAATAAAAGGAGTCATTCCTGGATTATTTGTATCTAATACAACCGATAACTGAACAAGGTACCAACATGTAGTTTAACTCCATGTTAACATGATATCTAATCGCTCTTTCTTATACTAGGGAAATGGAGGACACAGGCCACCAACTGCCTCAAACTGAATGCTTGGGAATATAGGAAATAGGGTATTTGAGCCCCATGAATTTTATTCTTGGTTCACCTCTGGGGCTTCTTTGAGGGCAAAGGTCAAAATTTCATTCCTTTTTAATTTACCATGTTTTTAAGAACTTTGCATTTTGTGTTTATGAGCTAGATTCTCATGCTATGTAGCTCGATGAGCATTTCCGCCAGGGAGGTTTCTGAATCCTTTCATCGATCTCCCTTATGGGAATTCTCATGAAGCTCTATAGGATGAGAATCTGGCCTTTCCTAGACATGTTTGTGTAGGGGAGTGGGAGCAGGGTTCAGTTATTTTTGTTTGACTTTGGTTGGATTTTTCTGGGAGGAATTGTGTTTTTTGAATTGAGTTTTTATGTAATTTTTAAAAAGTTCTTGGAGGCTAATAAGTATTGGGATCTAACAGTAAAAATGCATAGAATTATTTATTATGATGAAACTTGATTCAGGGGATGTCTTTGCAGGCAATATTTCCAAAACCTCTTAAAGGTGGTATTTCCTTTTCTATATACTCTACGGTTAGTGTGGCGTAATACACCATAATTCATTTGGAATTTGGATTTAAAAGTCTTTAATTAATGAAGTGATTCCTTTTAAAATGACAGAATGACACATTTATAGGGAATTTTAATCAGTAAATCTTTACATAGAGCAGCTGTAAACAGTCTACTCTGGTAATTTGACAGACAAATTAACAAATGGTGTAAGAGACTGAAAGATAATATGACAGGTTTCACAGAAAGGTCAAGATGCCAAGAGGTGGAATGAAAGTGGCCTCTTGTCCAGTGAGGAGGCCTTGAAAGATGCTCCTGAAACATGAGCCGGGGCCCTGCCAGGGGCTGAGCCATAACCTCATGATCTTGATGGAAGACCCAAGAAAAAGAAAGCATGGAAAAGAAGCACTCTTCATTTCTACTTGGGAAGTTTCAAACTTAACTCCCACCCCTCAGGGTGAATGTTCCTTCTACAAGCCCAGCCAGGTACTCTGGGCCTCTTTAGGCACTTATCTACTATCAAATAAGCAGTTATTAGGCACCTACTATGTGCCAGGAATTGTGCTGGGTGCTGGCGGTACAAAGAATGAAACAATTCCTTATCTAAAGGGATGAACATTCTGCTGGAGTTTGTAGTTTATGCCAACTGCTTGCTAGATGTCCATAAGTGGGTGTCCAATAAGCCAAAAATGTCCCCACCTGAACTCATCATGTTTACTCCGTAAGCTCATTGCCCCTTCAACCTTCTCCTTTGCTGTTGATGGTACCACCATGTTTCCAGTCACCTGCTTTGCCCCTCGGAGTCCCCTCAACTCTTCCCTGTCTTTAAATCACCTTACCTAAGAATTTGCCAGCTCTCGTCAGTCTCAGCACCCCAACATTTTTCTTATCCTTACTCACACAGCCTCCGTTCTAATTCAGACTCATATCACCCCTCAACTGGACAATTGCAAGCAGTTTCCAGTTGATGTCCTAATCTAGTTTTCACCTTTTCCTAATTCCTCTACCATACAGTTGCCTAACTGATATTCCTAAGGCACAGATCTGACTATGACCCTCCACCTCCAAAACCTTCAATGGCTCTCTATGCCTTTAGGATATGAGACGAAACACAGTCTGGCTTTCACTCACCTTTCCAGTCTTAATCCACAGCACTTGCCTGCACGTATTCTCATTTTGGATCAGATTGGTATGACCCCACGGGAAACATTTCCTCTTCCACTTCAGTGTCAGTGGTTGCCTGTCCCCATGCTGACGTCCTAGCTTCCTTAAAAGCACAGCTCAAGTCTACCCTTGTACATGAGGAATTTCCTGTTCTCCAATTTGTAGAGTTCCTTATCCCATGAAACTACTTAATATTTAATTATAAGTAATTATAAGTTCTCTGAGGTCAAGGACTTTCTTTTGCCTTTCTTTGTATCTTCGTGTTAACTTTCTGAATACAACGTCTGGAACACAGCTGGTATTTAATAAATGCTTACTGCCTGACCTGTTGTGCTCTGAGGGCAGGGATCACTTGGATTTGTTTCTGTAGCCCTCGTGCTCAGCCTAGAACCTGGTACTGACCTCTTTCGGATTACGGTTGTGGTGCCAAGTCCTTTGGTGGTGCATCTTTCTCATTCCTGCCACATAGTAGGTGCTTAGGAGATCTTTGTTGAATTATGCATTGAACCCCTGAAATCCCTCCCATCCTCCTTAACTCTAGTGCCTTCCCTGCGTTGGTTACCTCCAATTCATCCAGTCTACATCTTGTTCCAACAGACCTGTTTGCGTGTTGGCTCTTGTCATCAGATAGTGAGTTCCTTGAGAGCAGGGACCCGTTTTACCTCTTTTCCTGATCACTTAGCACAGCCCTTAGACTTCATGAAGGCTTTACTGACTCACTGACTGACTTTGCTTTGCAGGAGTCTACGTGCCATGGTCTCCTGTCAGGCAAGGCTCCTTGTTTTCAGGGCACAGATATAAATAGAGCTCTCTAGTGCAAGCTTGACATCCTTGGCTCACTTTACATTCATGTGTTATATAACTGCTCATGTTCCCCCTGGGATTCTGTTATGTCAAATAGATTTCTCTGTGCTTTCCAAAGACATAAAACATGCGCATACAAGAGAAGCCGAGCCAACGTCCAGGATCCATAGGAGAACCACTGGGCACAGAGACACCGAACCTCTTTTGATCTGATTACTTTTGAAAGTCTAATAATAGTACTAATGATGACGATGATAATGTCTAGCATCTTCAGAACATGCTAAGGTTTGCATAAAGCTTTACAAACATGACCTCATGGGATCAAACAACCAACCTGGGAGGAGATGCTGGTAACATCCTCACTTTACAAATGAGGAGACTGGGACAAACAGGTGAAGTGACTCACACAGCTAGGAAGCATCTGCAGCCAAATTTGGACTTGGGTTTGCCTAACTCCAGGCTGGGCACTCTGCGCACGGGGGACCCTTCACGGCTTCTTCCTTCAAAGCACAGTTCAAGGGCCACGACACCTTTTCAGATTCTACTGCTTTCCCTCCTGCTCTCTGTCTGCCTCTCTCAGCCTTTGAAATTACTTTGTATTTGCTTAATAGTGTATGTACTGGGTCCTGCCAGCAGAACGTCAGCTCCGTAAAGGCAAGAACTGTTCATTTCCTCTTTTGCATCCCTAGTGCCCGGCACACAGAAGGTGCTTAATGTTTGCTCAGTTGAGGGAAATTGAATTGAAGGTCTAAGGTTCATCAGTACGCATGTAGCCTAGAAGTACATGGATTCACATGCACAATTAATTCATAATGTTCGTTGTACACTTTTTTACATTTATTTTATTGATGAGGACCCTGGGGACACAGGAAGTCCTTCCACTAATGCAGACTGGCAAATTGCCTGTAACTTAGAGAGTTTTGGGGTCTCCATGGACTACTGAAAAGCAGGTCAATGACTCACCCAGGGTTAGTTGGTAAGTATCAAAGGCAGAACTTGGGCCCAGGTCCTCATGACTCCATGGCCAGTTTGCTATCCACTGTGCCACGTTTCCTCTCAAATTCTGTTCTCATTAGATTCTTTAGGATAGTCACAGGACACTCGCACCCTGCCCCTCCCATGAGCCTTTGCAAGTCACATATTTGTCTCCTTTTAAAAAAAAACTGATCTTAAAGGAACACCTACATTTTCTGATTAAAAACAACTCATGTCATTATGGTACCTGAAGGTTCACCCAACATATTCCCCATAACAGCCCTGCAGTCGCTGCATCACCTTCCTTATGTCATAGATGAGGACAAACAGGCACAGAGCAAGTAGGCGATTCGAACAGTCATATAGCAACTAAATGTTGAAGACAAGACTCAAACTCAGCTTTTCTCTCAAATGTTGTCCTTTTCCTCTGTCTTGGATCTCTTTGGATCTCAAATACCACCACTAAGTGTCACTGCTATGTCACAGGGCATGCATAGTTTAGTTTCTGAAAATTACTTCCAAAGTACTTTCTAGAAGAGTTGGACCAATTCCCAGAACCACCAAGAGGACCCCCAACGTGCCTGTTCTCCCACAGTATCACCAACAACTGTCATTTTCCAATTTTTCTCATCTTTGTCAATCTAACTGGTGTGAAGTGGAACCTAAGAGTTGTTTTAATTTATATTTCTCTTTTAATTAGTGATTTGAAGCATTTTTATGTGGTTCTTGAAAGTCTGCATTTCTTCTTTTGAGAATGCTTTCCTCTTTTAAAGCCAAAAAAAAAACTTCACCCAAGTATGATGTTTGTCTTCTTTAATTCCCTGTGTGATCCTTGAAGACATTAGGATTCTGAAAAGACATCTGCTTCTTTTCCCCCAGTGAGACCAAAAGCACTTCATCATTTAACCCTTTCAAAGCATTTATTTTTGTATGTATCTTTGGACTCCTGTATTTACTTAGATTTCAACAATTCTACTCAGTTCTAGTCTTTTCCTCAGGAATGCTTGAAAATCTGTTGTTCTAATATGGGTCCATTCCACCATCCCCTTCCCTCACAGATGTGCACTCAGTTTCACAGGATAATTATTCTTGGTTGTAAGTTATCTTTCACCTTCTGGAATATGGTAGTGCAAGATTTTCTCTTCTATGGAGTAACTGCTGCCAATTTTTGCATGACGTTGACTATGGTTCCTTAGTACTTGGACTTATGGCCTGCCATATCTTTTTATTTAGGAACTTTGACTTTTTGCTATAGTATTCTTGAATGTTTCCAATTTGGGTTTTTTTAGGAGCTGACCAATGTATTCTACTTCTACTTTACCTTACGTGCTCAGATCTGATCAAATTTCTTCTATGATTTATTGAAACATGTTACCCCACTTTTTTGTTTGGTTGTACTTTTCAGGTTGTTCAGTGATTCTCAAAATATCTCTCCTCAACCTGTTTGCCAGGTGAGTTGTTGTTTGATAGTAAATAATTTTTTTCCTACCATTTTTTCCATCTTTCGGTTTTGTTTGAATACTTCCGTATAGTAGAGTCACTAAATTCTGTTTGCTCCATTCTGTTTTGCAAGGAGTACAGAAGTCATGTTAAGTCTTCCACTTTCTGTTTTAAGGTATCATAGGAGTGTTATGCTCTTCTTAGTTACTGGTGTTTATTAAGTCTCTATTAACTATATTTGTTCTGCTCTTTAATTAGTCCAAAGATGAGTTTCCTTGGCCAAGAAAATAGAAGGGGCAGAAGGTCTGAGCAATTCTGTCTCTTTTCAGTTGTGAGTTATCAATGTTCCAAGTGACTGTCCTATCCTTTCCTTGATGGCCCTCTGTCCTCCAATGGAGCTAAACCAAGCCTTTTGATTTTCCTTGGCTTTCCTTGCCAGCCTCTGCTCCTTCCGAGCATTAGCAGACCTCACCCTATGCATAAAGGGCTGTGTCCTGGTGGGGGTGCTGGACCTGGAGCTGGAAAGACCTGGGATCAACTCTGACATTCATTGTGTGACCATGGGCCAATCATCTTACCTCTCTGACCCTCAGCTTCCTCATCTGTGAAATGGGGAAAACTACATCTGTTGCATCAATCTCCTATGGTTGTTATGAGAATCAAACAAGATGTGTAAAGAACTTGGCACATTTGAAATTTCCTAATAATAATAATAATAATAATAATAATAATAATAATAATAATAATAATAGTTATAATGTCTCTATTCTCTGCTAACCATTCTTGTTTCCATCTTCTGTGCATGACTGTCTAATGTCTAAGCTGCTTGGTGACATCACTGAGCATCCACGTTATTGTCTCCAGACCACCCCATTTTCTTTCTCATTAGAGTTGGTCCTTTAGTCTTTAGCTTTTTGAAAACCCCTCCTTTGGTGCCTTGGACTCCTCCTCTAGCTGGGCCCCACTTTCCTACTTCCTTTCTATTTGGAAGACACAGAAGCCTGTTTTCCAGATGTAAAACAACTGAGAGATGAAGCCGCCCGTGCCCAGGAGATGCAAAGAGTGGGTAGAGTGGGGAGATGGATGGAAGGCTAGATTGGGAATCATGTAGACTACCTCTGTGACCCTGGGCAAGTCTGTTCCCTTTGGGGAATAAAATGAGGAGTTAGAATGGATGATTGTACAGTGCTGGGTAGAACCCTTCCAAACCATAGACCATGGCACTGACTACCTGGGCACCCTCTGGCAAGTCACTTAACCTTCTTGGGTATCTGTTTCTTCAACTGGAAAATGAGAAGGCTGGACCAGATGGCCTTGGAGATCCTTTTTCAGCTCTAAACCAAATGGGATAATATTTTCAAAGTACCTGGCACATAGTACGTGTTTAATAAATGTGTACTTGCTTCCCTTATCTTTTGTAGAAAAAATTCTTACTGGTATCTCTTTTTTTTAACATCACCTAAATTTCCCATAGTCTTTCCACTTCTCTTTTCCAGAAAGCCAGTACATATCGCACACAATATTTTTTCAAGAAAGACAAAGAAAAATTTTAAAAGTCACCAAAGTCAATCAACACATTGAAAAATTCTGAAAATATACGCTGTGTATGATGCCTGTGGACCCCCTACCTCTACAAAGAGGTGAAGTAATGATGTTGTATCTCTTCTTGTTTTTTGAAGTTTTCAAACATCTGATTTTTATTGTTTCTGGTTGTGATCAGTGGGTATATTTTCTTCACTCTGCTTACTTCTTTCTGAATCTGCTCATGGAAATCTTTTGATGCTTTTTTGTATTCCTCATATTCATGTGTCTGTCTACTTCAGATGATGAATATGTGCTAACATCAGTCACCTCAAAGCTCTGACCTCTTGATCAGTACTGAGCTCTACCTGCTTGCTTACTGAGGTCTAACCCCAGTATCCAAACTGCTGTTTTCATTACACATACACGCACACACACACACATACATGGACACTTGTGCATGCACACATATACACACCCTGTATGAATCTGTATGTGGGATGCATCGGTTTTGGACTAAATTTCTTCTATCCTAAGGACATGTTCTATCAACCCAGGAGTATATTAACACATGCCACTATGTGAATTAAGCAGAGCATGTGGACATTGTGAAAGAAGTCACATTGACTGAAAGGGAGAGAGACAGATAGACTGGTGGACAGATAGACACATTTACTACTAATAACAACAGCTAGTATGTATATAATTTGATGTTTGCAAAGCACTATATATGTATATGTGTGTGTGTATACACGCACATATGTACATGTGTGCCCATGTGTATATAGTGATAACATAGACATAAGTGCATGTATATATGTGTACACACGTGTATGTACACTGTGTATACTGTACACATATGTATATGCATACATAGATATGTATACATATGTATGCATGTATATCTACATGTGTTAAAGCATATATGTATACACATATATATGTATTTACCCTGCATTTGATACTGACCCCAACCCTGTGAGATTGATGCTCTTATTGTCCTACTTAAGAGATGAAGAAGCCAACAGGCTGAGATGTTAAATGGCTGCCTACTACATGCCAGGCATTGTGCTAGGCACCAGGGATATGAGGACCATTTGGCCTCCACTCCGTCCACAGGAGAAGAGGCTGTGACTTGATGGACGACACGTGCTGGTACCCTACCATCTTGAGAATGGCTCTCCTGCAGACTTGAGTCTGAAGACAGAATACCTGAATCCCACCTGGCTCCCTGCCTTGGGTCCACAGCCCCCAGCAATCTGGTGATTACTAAATATGGTAGCCGTACCTCGATGAGGGAAGGAGTGCACCAATGAATAGGACTGTTCTGGCTGACTCTGTAGGTAAAACACCGATTAAACTTTATAAACCAGTCTATTGTGAATCTGGTCAGTGTGAATTTATTCCATAGAGCCTGAGGGCCTCTGTGCAAACACATAAAATTGGTTTTCTGGAGTGCAAAGTTAGAGACCAGATTGTAGAGGGATGGGCTCCCAATGGAGTGAGGAAGGGGCAAGGAGAGCGGGCCAACCATAGAAAAGGACACTGGTTTGGGCTGGTTCCTTGCATGACACAAACTGCCAGCCACTCCAGACCTTTCCCTCTTGCCCCCACCCCATGCACACCTTTATGGGTCAGCTGCTTTTTTTAACTCCTGGACTTGACGTCTTTACCAGATTGGATAATGGCTCTGGACAAAAACCCCGCTCCCCTGGCCTGTTCTGTCCCTCTGGTCCATTAGTTACTGTGAATCCCCAGCCAGCCTCTTTGTTCCCACAGTCTTTCATCTTGATTACCCATTCTCCCAGAAGGGGAGGCAGCTCATGGCCTTTCACTTGCTCATCTGCCCTACCCACCTCATGTCTATATAGGAAAAACAAAATGGAGATCTGAACAGTTCACCTGCTGTCCCTGGGCCTCTGCGAGGACTGTTTTCCATGCAGGGAAGTCACTTACTTCTCATCTTTACCTTTTGCAGTCCTCAGTTTTCTTTATATAGTTCAGCTAATGGGCACCTGCTACACGAGGGCTTTCCTGGCCCATCCAGCTGGGTGCTTCCCCTTCCCTCCACCAATCACTTTGTTTTTGAGTGTATCTTGTATATGATTATACGCGTTGTCTTCCCTGACAGAATGGGAACTCTTTGAGGAGATGGGGTATTTCATTTTTGGTTTTATTTCTCACACCCAGGAGGCACTTAATAAATGTTTTTCGGATTTCGCCAACTAACTACTAGCCAGAGGATAAAATTATGGCAAATTTAGCCACAGACACATTTTTTGATGGTCTATGATTTAGGCTTAACTCTGTCCCATTGCCTTTTCTTTCATCAGTTGCATCAATCACTACGTATTTTTTTTGGCTGAATATCTAGAGAAGAGAGCTGGGAATCACTAGACATGATGAGAACCAAATATTAAATGGCTTCCATTTTAACACAGGAAGTGACTGGCTAAGGATTCGGGTGACATGTCTGAATCAGTCTGTGTACCATTAGCAAACTGTTCCTTCACAACAAAGATCAACACAAAAAGACACAGAGCTCAACAAAAGTAACCTTAACTACTGACACTGAAAAGTGAGAAATGAATATAAGAACAGATATTGAGACAAACTGTCACAATTTCCTAAAACAAACATAAAATCGATCACTATACAATGAAATCAAGGGAGCATAGAAACCTACTTAGACAGAAAAAAACCCCCAAAAAACCAAACTTGATCTCTTTGTCTAGGGGAGAGATATATCAAACCAGGGTAACAGAGATTTGGAATATAACTTTATTTATAAGATCCTATAAAGGATAATGATGTAAAGTTACATGCACTATCACCTCATAAAACAGTGAGAAGCACTGGAAGCCAAAACGAGTTTGCAAAAAGCTTGGAGAGAGACCCAACACAGCAATATTGTCCCAAAGGCATTTGAATGAAACTGAAAGGACAAGCGATAGAAAAAAAATGGAAAAGATAGTAAAGGATTTTATAATGAGTTCTTTCCCCCACCAACTACATGTAGTCTACACATCTGGACTCCAATGGTACCGTGCCTGCTGCATTATAGAAGGAAACAGAAAATGGCAAAGGCAGCTGGACAAGATGAAATGTACATGGAAGAGGTCCATGTTGGAAGCAACACAATGTAAGAATGTTGAGATCATCTCACAGAGTATCTGAAAGAGAAGGGCACCAATGGTTTGGAAACAATCTCAGACATTAGTGCTACCAATAAAATTGACTCATAAAATATAAATTTCTATAGCCCCATATGCCTACTTTGCCAGTTTTGCAAAAAAATTTATGAGAATAATTTATACACCCATTGAGAGCACCCTTGACAAGAAGGAGGCAATTAGGCCAAATGATTTTAATGATACAATTAGCTTAAAATAGGCAAAATAGAAAAAAAATCAGTTGTGTTTTGTTGATTACAAAATTGCCCTTGATTTGGTATAGAACATAGTGCTTTAAAAGCCCTCCTCCATTGAGATGTCTCCCAGGAATATATCAAAATTGTATCTTGTTCCTTAAATGATGTTACAGATAGAACTTTGTTTGATGGCCTTCTTCTTAATGTCACAATCATAAAACTATAAGGCATGTGCTCACCACCACCGTGGAATATGTTTGGCGAGGAATCCAAATGGAAGAGGGCAGCCCTGGAGGTCTGTGCTTCTTGACCTTTTTAGCTCATGGATCCCTTCTCAGAATGAGGTTTTAAAATGCATAAAATTAAGTCCACAGGATTACAAAGGGAAACAATTACATTGAAATATAACTATGAAATATAAAAACAAAAACTGAGTTCACAGCCTCGACCAAGAACCCTTACACGACAAGGCCCTCCATGCACGCTCCTGTTTTCAGGTGACATTGTACTAACCGTATCGAGCCCTAGACACCAAAGCATCTCCTAAACAAGACTCGTGATGAAGCAAGAGTTTGGCTTAATCATCCATTTAGATTAAATTCAATTCTTATCATGGGTAGCAATAAAAATGATACCCAACATTTGCACAGAGCTTTAAGGTTTGCAGAGCGCTTTATAAATATTATCTCATCTGAGCCTCACCACAATTGTGTGAGGTAGGTGCTATTATTATCTCCATTTTACAGAGGAGTAAACTGAGACAGAAAGAGATTGAATGACGTGCACAGGATCTCATAGCATCGGAAGCAAGACTTGAACTCAAGTTTTATTGACTCCAGGTCTAACACTCTAACCACTGCCTCCAACCTACTCCATTTCACAAGCATTTGTTAAGAGCTCGCCCTCTCTGCCTCTTGCCTATCCTATCACTGTAGGGGCACCCCCATCCTCCCAGTCCCTTGGGCTCACAACCTAGGTGTCATCCTGGACTCCTCATTGTCTCTCACCTCCCCTCCCCAATTCCAATATGGTGCCAAGGCCTGTCAGCTTCATCTCTGCACCATCCCTCTAATACATCCCCTTCGCTCCTCTGACGCTGTCCTGACCCTACCTCACCCCTGGACTATTGATGCAGCTGCTGGGGGTCGGGGTGGGAAGGGAGGATTCTGCCTGCCTCAAGTGTTCACTCCAAATTCATCCTCCATTCAGCTACCAAAGTAGTTTTCTGAAAGAGGATGTCTCACCATGTTACTCCCTATCCAATGAACTCCAACGGCTCCCTGTCACTCCCAGGAGCAAATCCAGAATGCTCTGTTTGCCATTCCAAGCCCGTCATGGCCTGGCCCCCTCCTGCTTTTCCAATCTTCTCACACTTCATTCCCCAGCACACACTCTTCGATCCAGTGACACTGGCCTCCTGGCTTTTGTGTGAACAAGATGCATCATCTCTTGACTCTGGGCATGCTCTCTGGCTGTCCCCCATGCCCAGGACACTCTCTCTCCTCTGCTTCAACTACTGACCTCCCTGGTTTTTTTAAGTCCCAACTAAAATCCCATCTCCTACAGGAAGTCTTCCCCAACTCCCCTTAATTCCAGTGCCTTCTCGCTTTTAATCATTTCCTATTTATCTCGTATGTGACTCACTTTGTATATATTTGTTTGCATGGGTCTCCCCCATTAGACTGGAAGTTCCTTGAGTGCAGGGACTGTCTTCCGCCTCTTTTTGTATCTCCAGCGCTTAGCATGATGCCTGGTGCATAGTAGGTGCTCAGTAAATATTTATCGATTGATTATTATATGCTTCGTTAGGTATCGGATATATTAAGATGATAGACATGAAAGACGCCTCTCCTCACTCCCTCCCCTTTCCCCTCCGCCCCTCACACCTTGGAGGTTACACTCTACATTCAAACTAAAAGACACAAGCTCAACCAAAATCACACCCCGGCCTTCAGTCCCAGGGCTCTAGAAGCTTCTAGACAGCCTATGTTAAACTGATGGGTTAAAATAAGATCAGACATGTATGGAGGAGATATTTTCATAACAATGAGGACTAAATCTTGATCCTTTGCCTGCAGAAACAAACAAATTCTGCTACTTCTGGAGATTCTGTTGGAAGCTCCAAGGAGGTGTCATGGAACCTGAAAGTACTTCATATTTGGAAGAGACTTTCATCTATGGAAGTGGTTTTTCAAATTTGTAGATTACTTGCATGATTTTCCTTTGAGGATGCAAAAAATTACTTTGAAAAAATAAACTGTCCAAGATGTTTGAGTTTTATGTCTAATATTATAAGTTTCTTGTTCAGTCAGTATTAAAGTCTATAGAGCCAGCCCAATGAGGAGGTAAGGTGTATGCCCATAAGCAAAATAGAGCATGGAGGCTTAGCGTATTGCCTAGACCAATGGAGCTGGCCCATCAGAACAGTTCTATTGCCTTCATGTTTCCCAGTCTTTAAAGAGTAACGCTGACTTTGCTTGCTACTTTCCAGTTTTTTTTCTTATTTCAGCAGGGTTGGGATAGCGCCGATGACATTGCATAATGTCCCCCAAATCAAGATCTCAGAGAGAGGAAGATGGCTGAATGTGGGGTTGTTGCTTTAAATGGACTTCCTCTGTATCTTAATTTGTCACTATTCTTTTCCTGGTTATAGAAATGCAGCAAAATGAAGAGGAGCCCCATACTGACCCATGTGCCAAACTGCTCTGGCCAGCGAATGGCAGATGAAGAAAGTGCCATTACCCAGAGTCTGCAGTAATCATCTGGCTCCCTTTCTTAGAATGGTCAAGATCCCGCCCAGCCCGAGGGCCCAGGGACAGGCTGCTCTGCTTCCCTGGCTGAGGTTAGAAGCCAGTTTCTGAGAAGTCTATTTCCAAGGACTGGGAGGAAGCCATTTCATTTGGGTTATCTCTCTGGGGGTTTTGGTTACTCTGGTACAAAGTCAGCTGGATTCTCAGTGACATTAGGGGCTGGTAATCACTGCATATGTGTGTCTGGACTCCCCTCTGCCTTTCTAGGGACAAGAGTAACTGCGAGGGGCTCCCTTGCTTTGCTCCTGTCTGGATTCATATTTCTGACTTTCAGGTAAATAGTACCTGTCTTACACAGGGAGTAAGGTCAAATATCAAGTGTGTACACACACACACACACACACACACACACACACACGCACACATACAACGTTGTCTTACCTGATGGTTTATGATTTCCATGAGAGCTGATATTTTTAAAAAAAATCCCCAGTGCCTGGCATGCAGCAGGCACTTAATAAATGCCTGCTGATTGGTGGCTCATCTCCCCACAGTCTTCTCCTCTCCTTTTCTTTTTGTCTCTCTGTTCCCGGGGCCTCGCACAATGCCTTGTACACAATGGTACTCAAATGCTTGTGGGATTGGGCCGGTCCCCCAGCACAGCATTAGTGTTTAATGGCCCAAATATCTGCTCAAAGCCTCTTTGTGAAGGCTCTTTTCTCTAAGCCTCAGAACAGATGGCAAATGCTGGTGGAATTGATGCTGAGTTGTAAGCAGGGCTCCAGGCCCCCTAGATTCTGGATAAAGAGATACATGGGCAGAGTAACGATCTGGGCCCACATGACATCAGGATCTCAGAATGCTCTTAGAGACTGCCACAGCTTGTCCAGAAAACGGGAAAGCTACCACAAGAGAAGGAAGGGGATATTCCAGACACTGGAGAAAATACAGACAGACATACACAAATACGTGAATATGCACACACATGTCATTCATAATACATATGTGTATATGTACAGAGTATCTAGATCCATTATATGTGCATATGTGTACACACACACACACACACACACGAATGAAGAGAGCTGACTTCTTGATGAAGACAAAGGACAGAAGAGGACCTCTCAGAAGTGACTCAGTCACTCAACCCCAAGCCCCAGAGTGGAGAGAGTGCTGGGTGTAGAATTAGAGAGCCAGGTTCAAATCCTGACTGTGCCGCTAGCTGGTTGTGAACCACCTAAGGCAGGGAAGTGAAGTATCATGTATGGGACCAGGGAGGTGGCCATACCTGGGGGGCTGTGTTCAGGCTTGGGTGCCATCTTTTAGGAAGGGCATTAATACATTTGAGAGGGTCTAGGGCAGGCAGCCAGAATGGTGAAGGGTCTCACATCTGTGGCATATGAGGATAGGTCAAGGAGCATGGGGATATTTAGCCAGAAGAAGAGAAGACTCGGGAGAATGGCTGGGGGGACAACTCTGGCTTCCAGGACCGGAAGGCTATTAGGAAGGAGGCCCCTGAACCAAGGAGAACCAAGGGCAGTGAGGAATGTTGCAATGAGGCCACTGGAGGCTTGAGGGTAGAAAGAGCTTCCCAAGAGCCATCCCAGGGCAAAGGGGCAGCAGCCTTGGGAGGTGGGGAGGCCTCTCCCTCAAGCTCTTTGCATAAAGGCAGGATGACTTTTGTGACACTTTTCTGTACACGCCAACAAGGGAAGAATCTGCTACACAATTGTTCATTTTACAATGAAATATATTTTGTAAATTTTAGATTTTTTAAAATCTGAATTTAAGGAACCCACTTCCTCCCCCCAAAAGAAGAAAGAACATTTCCATAGATAAATTAGACCACAAAAAGAGACTGTGTAAAAACTTAAATCTCTATTACTTAGAACTTGCTTAAAAAAAAAAAAGCATACGGTAACATGATATTTTCAAAGCTGTCCTGCCTGACTGTGTTTCCTTCTGAACTACCTTCTGTTCTCTTCTGGGCATTTAAAAATCCTTCAATCTATCTCTTTGCTTTTTGGGGAGTCAGACGGAGTTCTACCTCATGGCTGGCTCTTCTCTCCCCCAAACTCCATACAAAATGGAAAATGTGATCCTTGTAACGAATGAACAGAGGCAGCAAAAACAATCCATACACTGACCACGTTCCAAAAGGCAACTCTAATTTTGCACTTTGAGTCACCCTCCCTCTGTCTGGTAGTGAGTAGCATGACTTCCTACAATGCAATATTTCAAAAAACACAAAATAACCAAAGCTTGGACTGGACGCCTTTCAGATTCATTCGCAGTTTATAACAATTATCAACGGCTAGAAGTCTGTGACATTCTGAGGAATGAGGGGCTGTGTGCACCAATGTTCCACCAAAACAGCAGCCATGATGGGGTCATTCACATTGTAAATGGACGTCTCCAATTGTAACACAAGATGGCAGCGCACTGACAAGCACAGAATGGGATGACATTGGACAAAGCAACAGTGGAGGGAAAGAGGAGCCTAGCATCCATGATGTTAATGCTATGGCAGCTGGATTTTCTTCTGCTCTGTTAGGGCCTCCCCCCACCCATGTCTACCTAGGGTACAGAAAGGTCTTTAAAAGCAAATTTCTCCAGGAGTGAGGACAGGTAATGACAATTTACATGAAGGCCCAGCTGCTGCCCTGGAGTCTGAGGGTCTCTGCCTCCTCTCCACGTGGTCCATGAGTTGCCTTGCATTGGGCTTAGGGGGAGGGACTCCACAGCCTCAGACATTAACACCATGTTCCTGAAAGGTTTGCAAAGGAGGAAAGAAACTAATACTTCTAACACTTCGCCCCCTTCTCTGCCTCCCCCACCCCACCCTGTCATCAGAACAGATGGCTCAGAAGCATTAGTTGTTTTGTGTTTGGTTGGAAATATTTCATTGTAAAATAAACAATGCTACAGCAGATTTTTGATTTGTGAGCACCTGCAGGAAAGTGCCATGGGTTCTTAAGCCTGCCCCCTCCCCATTCCATACCCCCACCAAAGGAGTCCCCATGAAAGAAGAGACTTATTCACCAAATACACTGAAAGCTGTGCCACCAGAAAGTCAGAGGGCTCCAGAACCGGGAAGGGTCTTAGAGGTCATCTAGTCCAAAGGCTTCATTTGACATATAAGGAAACTGAGGTACAGATAGGGTAGGCTACCTGCCCCAGGTCATAGGGTTAGCAAATGTCAGGGTTAGACTCCAGACCCAAGGCTCTTTACTCTTTCCCATTGTGTAGAGTGAGGTCTGAAAAGACATTGGCCCATGGTGGCACGCTTGCCCTGTCTAACCTACACAACCCAGCTAACCTGGCCAGGAGATGCTTCCATGATGGAGCATCCCTCCCAGCTAATGGAGTCTTGGCTGAGATTATTAGTTAATATTAGTTAGTTAATAAATTTTTATTAGGACATACTATGGGCAAGGCCTGATGCTGAGCAGTATGGTCGCAATGGCGTAGGTAAAACATTCTCTGGCTCCCGACGACTTAGATGCTACTAGTCAGTCAGTCCGTATGCATTTATTATGTGCCTACTATGTACTGGCCCTCTGCTCTAGAGTGCTTTTGCAGCCTGCAGAGAGCTTTTCCTACATTATTTTATTTGAGAGACAGAATAAATGATCTCCTGAAGAGACTGGGACTGGAGCCAGGAAGACCGTGGTTGATGCTGCAGCCCTGCACTCTGATTTCTTCACGGTCCCACCCCCTCCTGTGTTTTATTTATACCTTTTCATCTCCCTTCAAGCCTGCCGTGGCATCCCCTTCCACCTCCCCGATCCTGGCTCCGGTGGAGAAGCGTGAGAGCTCCCTCTTCCTCATCTCCCATCACTCAGGCCCACATGAGGAGGCAGCCCTGCCCCGGCCTTCTGTCTCGACATCTACAGGTGACCCATTCCATCTCGCCTTCTGCAGCAGATGGTCCCTTCCATTGCCCCCACTCCTCACTCTTCCATCTCTCCCTGTCCATTTCCCCACTCTAATAATACTCCCGTTTCCTCTCTCTTCTCCAAAAACCCTCATTGGATCCTCTCTGCCCTCTAGCTACCATCCTCTCGGCCTCCATCTTGCCTCCCTTTCACGGCTGGGCTCTGAGAAGGCCACCTCTAACTGGTGTCTTCACTTCTCTCCTTTTCTAATCTCAGTCCTCCACAGTCTGGCTTCTGACCTCATGGCTCTGCTGAGACAGCTCTCTCTAAAGTTTCCCACGATCTCTTAACTGTCACACCCAATGGCCTTTTCTCAAGCCTCATCCTCACTGATCTCTCTGCAGCCTTGGGCGCTGTCCACCCCCCTCTTCTCCATACACTCATTTCTCTTGTGTTTTCAGGCTATTGTGCTCTCTTGTTACCTCTCTGATGGGTCTGTCTCAATCCCCTTTGCCTTATCTTCAACAAGGCTGTATGCACTAACCATGGTTGTCCTCGGAGGTGCCATCCTGGGCCCTCTTCTCTTCTGCCTCCATAGCATTTCACTTGGTAACCTCATTGACTCCCTTGGATTTGGTGAGCCTTTCTATGTGGATGATTCTCAGGCCTGCTTACTGGTCCAGCCCTGACCTCTCTCTGACCCTCCATTCTCACCTCATCGGCTTCCCATCTCAAACTGGATTCCTGGGAGACACCTTAAACTCAAGAGGCCCCAAGCCGAACTCATGATCTTTCCCCCAGAATGCTCTCTTGGGGAGGCTGAGCTGCTACCTCTATACTACTCTCAGGGTCAGAGGCTGAAGAGCTGGCAGGGACCTCAGAGGCCTTGGAGGTTGGCTCATTCTTTTGGGAGGAGGGCACAAGGTGTGTGACACAGGCAAACACGGCTAAAGCAGCAAGGGAGGAGGAGCCATTGGTGCATTGATGTGATCAGGGAGAATTTCACGGAGGATGGGCAGGATTTAGGCGGACGGTGGAGGACTGTGGACAGGGAGGGCAGAGGTAACAGTGAGACCAAAGGCACGTGAGTCACAGGAGCGATCTGGAACAGAAAGGGATTTCTGTCCAACATCCTCATTTTACAGATGGGTGCACTGAGGCCCAGAGAGGGGAGTGATTCGCCTAAGCCCCCACAAGGATTCAGCATCAGACCCAGGTCCTCTGACTCCAGAGCCAGCACATCCCCCTGCATCATACTTCAGGCTAATCAGCTGGCCCCACACTGGACAGACCAAGGACTGTCGGAGGCCCTTCTGTGGGAAACAGCAAGAGTCTGAGCCTAGCCCTCCTGCTCCCAGGGGACACTCAAGCTTAGGAGTCTGGAGCTGCTGATCAGGCTAAGCCGAGTATCCAAAACGAGACCTCCTGGGAGTGCAGGTCCAGCAGGCTGCCGGCCTACAGAGAAGTGGACTGGCCCAGGCCAGAAACAGAGCAGGTCAAAGCTTCCAAGCTGGTCAGCGGTGGGATTGGGCCTGTGAGGGGCTGCAGGAATTTCAGGTGGGCTACTATGAGGAGGCCTAATCTTGGAAAAGTGAAAAGAAAGAAAGAGGAAAGAGATGGGAGGGGAAAGAGGGAAGACAAGGCAAAGGAACTGAAAGGAAGGAAAACAAAGGAAAGAGAGGAGATGGGAAGGGAAGAAAGGAAAAGAAAAGAGAGGACAGGAAAAGAGAGACCCAGAAACCCTGCCCCACCTCTCCTAAGCTAGCTCCCTTGAGGCTCCTGTCTGGGAGGCACCGTAGCCCAGCTGTGATCCAGGGAGCAGCAGCATCTCTGTGATTTAAATTGCGAGAGGTGATTTCAAGGAGGGCACAGATGGTCTGACCCCTGCCCCTGGTGCCAGGTTAAGATTGCTTCTCTTCCCTTTCGCTAGGGCTGTAAAGCGAATGAGCCAGAGCAAGCCAATTGAAGCAAACCTTTACAATCCTTAATCTGTCAAACAGGAGGGATGCTGGGTAGGTGTTATGGATCAAACCAAATGCAGCTACAATCAGTCAACTGTTGAAAAGAGATCGGGGAGCCAGCTGCAGAGCCTCATAGGCTCATGGGCCCAAGGGTTAGGGTTACTAAGGTTAGGTACTAGAAAGCACCCGAGAAACCATGGAGTCCAACCTCTTCATTTTACAGATGAGGAGACTGAGGCCCAGAGAGGGGGGCCACTAAGCTAGTGTCTTCCTGACTCCAAGTCCAGTGCTCCGTCCATGTCACTTCCTCGAGGAGCCTAGAACAGGAGGTTTCCAGATACAGGCAAAGTCTTGCCACTTACTTCTCATTGCATTAAAGTGGAAGTTGGGGAGATGGAGGGTCAGTCCTTGCAGGGATCTTGGAAGCAGTGACTCAAGACAAAAAAAGACAGACATGAAAAGGAGAGAAGAGATTGGAGCAGCAGCTGGTGTCCAGCCCTTGGGGCCGTGGGCTCTCAGGGAGAGACCATCTGTAAACATTAATTTAGCAGCTGCAGGTTTAAATGGGAGATCCTTGTCCATTGTGCTATGAGGGACACATTCCTTGGGGAGTTGAATAGTATCCATGTTGACATTTTTGCTATAAAATAAACCAGAAAAAATAAATACCACCTCCTAGAAGGTTGGCTCACAGGTGCCTCCACGGAGAGGCAAAGAATGGAAAAGATGTAGTTGTTTCTGCTGTACATCCAAAGGCAACAGGAAATCAGACAGTCAATAAGCTTTGATTAAGCACAAATGAGGCAATGGGCACTGTGCTAAGTGCTAGGCATAGAAAGAGGCAAAAACAGCCTCTGCCCTCAAGGAGCTTATTCCTAACAGGAGAGGGGGGTACGAGCAACGTATCTTCAGAGTAAAGGGAGGGAGTCTCCGAGGGCGGAGGGGGACAATCATTGGTCATTCAATGTCATGATGCTACTGAGGAGCATTTGCAGAGCAGAAAACAGAAAACATGGAAATAATTTCAGCTTATATGCAAAAATCTATTGCAGAGAATAAAGAGGTTGAGAAATTTTCAGTTAATTAACATATGTATTAATATTCATAATGCCAGTAAAAGATGTCCATTAGGGAGGGTGGCAAAAAAAATATGATTCAGGAGTAAGAAACAAGAGAGACTGAAGGTTTGGGGACTATGCTGAGGTCCCATATTTATTCCTCAGGAACACTTTTTTTGAGAAGAGAGTTAGGAGGTGGCGAATATGAGGAACTCAAAATGAATGCTCAAAATGTTAAATTGATTATATTTTAAGACAGGAAATGACAAGCTATTGCCATGAGAGCGATTCCCTAATAAGCCCTCTGTGTATTCAGACCATTAACCTGTTAGAGCAAAGATCAGGATCAATACCAAATTAAAAGAATAAAAATGAGAACAGCCAGAGTGCGACGGAGGCAACTGATCAGTTTAGGCAAACTGATTATGGAGAAAAAAAAGGCAAATGGATAAAAGAACAGACGCTGATCCAGCCCAATGCCATTTCCTAAGGAAATTTAACCAATGTTGATCCATCTCCACGAGGATGCCAAAAAGCACAGAAACCACCTTAGCCTAAGGTAAGAACCCTGACCCTACCCTTGCTAAGCAGGGATACTGGGCAGCCAAGGACAACAGCAGCCAAGAATGAAAATTCCCTTGTAAATTCCTATGCAAGTGGATGTTAGATTAGCAGTAGGCACATTTCATAAAAGAGCCAGAAATTATGGAAGGGGAAGGAAGTTTATAGAAAGCTTTGTGGGAGCCCCAGCTGAGGAGAGTCATCCCAAAGATTTTAATGGATGAAAGGCGGGTAACTAACAGATTAGAAAAGAAAAAGATCTGGGAAGACTTTTTGATTACCTCATTTTTCTGTCAATGATAGTGCAGCCGCCATATTTAGATGCTAACGTCACAGTCCCCAACTGACCACATGAGGAAAGAGAAAACACATGCGAGAATTCAATCAAACTCAAGAGGAATTTGTTAAGTGCTAACTCTACAAGAAGAACTTTATTCCTAACCTCTGGGAGTGCATGTTTCATGGGGGAGGGGACTATATGTCCAGGTCAGTAAATACAGAAAAAATATGGAAAACAGACAAGGAGTGGTTAAGAGAAGGGGAGCAGGGAAGTAATGTCATAGGGGGTGGCTCTTGACCTGAACCTTGGGTCCATTACCCGCTGTTGGGAAGTAGATGGCACCCTTCATCAAATGTCCTCTGGAGCCATCACGGGTCACTGGGTCAAAGCAGATAGCATCTTTGCAGGCCACAAAATGACTGATGGGTGTAAAAAGCACACACTTGCTCCATGCTTACTGTTTGCTGACTACACAACGCATCTTTGATTTGGTAGAGCACACAGCCTTTGGAAAGGCTCCCAAAAGGGACCTTCTATGGACACTTCGAAATGCCCTAGACAGCTAGGGGGCACAGAGAACAGAGTGCGCGGCCTGGAGTCACAAAGACCTGGGATAAAATCCAGCTCCAGACACTTTCAACTGTGTGACCCTGCGAAAGCCATTTCACCTGTCTGCTTTAGTTTTCTCATCTGTAGAATGGGGACAATAATAGCACCTGCTTCCTAGGGTTGTTGTGGGCATATATAATGCATGTAAAGTACTCTGCAAACCTTAAAGTGCTGTATAATTGCTAACTTTTATTCTTATTAAAATTATACAAGATACCATGAAAGATGTAACAACAGGGGCATATAACTTTTCTCAATGACCCTTTGATTATTAGTATCAAAAGGTGAAGAAAACAGGGAGATGCATTCTAACCGAAGGTGTTTCCATCATATGAAGCACCCTGGCCAGTGACGAGTCCTAATATGGGAAGAGGAATTCCCAGTACAAGGTCAGGTCTCCCAGTTGCTTTTGTCTGTCTATGCATGGGACCCCAGAACCCTGCAGAGCTTCTCAAACAAGATTCAAAAATCATTCAAAATAATTTAGTCTGACTATGCACACAGGACAAACTGAGTGGATGAAAAATGCCTGTAGGTCAGAAGGTAGAGCCAGATGCTCCCTTATAGACCCTTGAGCTGCTCTAAACTGGAGCAGAAATCCTAACCCTACTCAGACCCACATCTTCAAAGCATACATCATTTTGCTAGTATCCTATGAAAACCCCGCAGTGTGTAACAGTGGATAAAGATATCTGGAGACAGAAAGACCTGGCTACATCTCCCCATAGGCACATCATAGCTATGCAGCTCTGGCAAGTCATGCAACACCTCTTGAGGTTCGGTTTTCTCATCTGTAAAACTGGGTGAATAACAGGGCCGGCCACTTTGTGTTGTTGTGAGGGTCAAATGAGATAAGTCATGTCAAGTGCTTCCTAACCATAAAATGCTACCCAAGGGCTGGCTATATTTGTTGTTGCTGTTGTCTCATTCTTGTCCTGTTTGATGGAATTCATATAGAAATCATCCTGGGACAAGTCATGGTCCCATTTTATATTTAAGGTTCTAGAGACCATGGTATGGGCTGATAAAACAAGGGTGGATGAATAAAAGCACAGGGATGTCAGCCCACCCTTTGTAGGTCCACTAAGAGCATCGTCAGTACAATTCCTGTAACAGGAAGTCCAGGCTGATACATCCTCATCCAGTTCTCATATGACTTTGATTTCCTCTGCTAGGTCTCATCTCAGTATCTGGAAAGAACTTGGTCCTATACACCTTCAAGATTTTGGTATGGTGACATCCAGAGGTGTACTGGTAAATGTTTAATAACCAGCTCTCCAAAAATATAAAATGCACGCACAAAACACTTTTATGTTTAATCTGCATTATTAGCATTTTCTCATGACCAAGACAATCAACAAAACAATAAATCAAACCCTGACTTGTAGCGTTTGCTGATTTCAGAGGTGTCAGTGATCACACAGAATATCCAACAACTGGTTTTCTCAAGCAAGCATGAGCTGGCTCCAGCATACCCCTGCATCTATTAAATAGCTATGTCTAAGTTTTTACTGTTCAATGTTATGTTTTGATGATTGTGTGTAATAGCTTGGTGTGTGATAAGAGCCCACTTCCACTTTTTTATTGTTTGAGTTCTTCAAGATATCACAAAGTCTGTACTTGTAGTATGGGCATTTGTTATTTGTTAGTTCATGAAAGATAACAGTTTATGATGCATAGTTCTAGGCACCAAGTCATGTCTTGCTAGGTATTCAGTAGGTGGCAGAATTACACAACCTGAAGTGACGTGTTGCACAGTCTACACAATTTCCTTGTATAATCTATGTTGATGACTAAGTCTGGGGTACTTAAATTTTCTGCTCTTTCTGTTGGTGATTTGCCATCATAAATCCCTCTATTTATAAGCAATCCACAAGACTTAGCCATTTTCTTTCAACCCTTCTTTGTCAAGGTATTGTTGGTTGAGTTCATGTGTATGTTGCTCATGAAGGATGTTTTGATTCCATTCCTGGATAATGCTCATAGGCTCTCTTCATGCTCCACTTTCCTTTACGTGTGCAAAGCCAAAGGGATGGATCTGTTCTCAAACAGTGAAGTGAGGTCTGCTTGTTCCCGAAGTGTTCCTGTGGCTTTCTGTCTTGTTTGTCACACTCTCTGAAGAAGTCTAGAATCCTTTTCCTCCTTTTTGGAGAGAATGTGCTAAATCTTCCTCTAGCTTCCTTAGGGGGATGGGCCCCATGCTTTGTTCTTATTTTGTCTGTCTTTGTTGGGGTACTTTACAAATATGTTCAGGTCCATTTTGCAGATCTACTGGTATAATTTATTTGCTTAAAATGTGTTCTTCCCCAGTATCTCTGATTTAAGGATTTCAGTAAGTTTAACATATTCAGAAATAGTTTTCTCCTTGATATGGTGATGTGTCTTGTAAATGCTGGCTTTGTACATTGCTCTGATTTGACCAATAGATTATAATCCAAAGTTTTCAGTCTCTATTTTTCCTTAGTGGACATTAAGAAACATTTTATGTTTATGGAATTCAAATGACACTTTGATATCATTAGAGAAAGATTTTATGACATACAGAGCTATTTAAAGTATTTTTTGAGGGGGTCATATAGCTTATTGCCATCCATATAAATCAAGTGATTAATGTTTTCCTTTGACTTCCTCTTCAATGTGGAAGTCACATTTACTTCTCTTTAGGAGAAATGATCATAGAAAATAGCTATTATTATTGTTGTTATGATTTTTAGGATCCAAGGTAAATGCACCTTTTCTTTCCTTTTGGTCAAACCAGCAGCAGTAAGTAGCCATTTCTTAGAAAGTCAGAAGCTAAGGATTGGTGGGCAGAACAATTTCCAGGATGCTCTCCATTGACTGTGATTGCTATGTGGCTAACCATCATGCTTCTCCCTGGCATCACATATGGGATCCAGACTTTATATTAATGTACAAGCTCAGGTCCTTTTAAGCTCATGTCCCATCTCACGCTTTTTTGACTTTTCAGCAAGTTCCTTCCCTGCAGAATCCTGAAATTCCCAGATGTGGCTGTATACATGGCAATAGGGGCAGGGAAGGGTCCATTTCTAAATCTTTTACAAGGAACTCAGCTTGTTAAATGCTAAGCTTCCCTATCATTTCACGTCCAATAATAAACTTGGGGTACAGATCCCATCTCCAGGTCCATGTATTATTTATTCCAGTTTGAGGTTTGTAATTTCAAGAACCAAAATGTTGATAGAAATTTGCATATTATTGAAATGGCATGATTTATTGATGAGATGCACTATTAAATAATAGAGGTGATGCTTGCAGCAGTTAGAAAGCTAATGTATAATTGAAAGCACCAAACAACCCCATGAACAAGGATAGAAATTACATATTAGTTGTTCCCTAAGAAACCTGACATGGAGAAGTGAGAAGGTTAGCTTGGCGGGATGCGTCGGGTACTTGAGACAGATGGTGAAAAACTAATGGGCGATGATCAGGGCCTTTTGTGGGTGGCCTGCGGAGGTGCCATTCAAGCTGCCTGAAAAGAGAAGGTAGTTGGTATTCAGCCCTCCCTTCCCCCAGCCATGCCCATGTATATGTTCTGAATGAGAGAAGAGAGCTTAGCAGAGAGGCATGTTTTTAAAAATGAAATTCGTCCTGATGCCCGCGTCTACCAGAGAGAAAGACCAGTAGGATACGAGACAGATGGTTGTCATTGATTCATTCACTGTCATTTAATAAACATTTATTAGATACCTACTATATGCAAAACATTGTTTTTGATGCTCGGGGAGATATAAAGCTTTAGTAAGATGGTGTCTCTGTTTCCTGGAGCTAATAGTCTAGGAGTGGGACAGGAAACAAACCCGAATAACTATAATGCACAATGTTTACATGATGAATGTACCAGGGAGGAACCCAGTGGAAAACTGTGAGAGCTAAAGGTGAAGGTATGGATTAAGGGGAACAGGGAAGTGAGTTACCAGAGTTACCCGGACGGAGTCTTTCTTTTTGACACAAACTTTCTACAGGCCTCAACCTGAGCTGGCAGGTTATTTCTAAGCAGTAGCTCTGGGCTTCCCGCACCAGGGAGGGAGGCGTGCTCAGCATTAGGTAAGATGATCCCCTGAATGCATTTCCTGTAAAGGTCTGGGAGGACCTGTGCGCTCTAAGTGTTGGGAGATGGGTTAGAATGAGTCTGTGCAGCTGTGACTCTGCCTATACTGGCCAGGACAAAGGAACATTAAGGAAGAAAAGCCCTTCTTAAGCCTAGGTGAGGTTTCTGAATTCAAGTCAATTCTAAAACATTTATTAAGCACTTACTTAGCACTTTCCTTTGGCTTTGGAGTCAGATCATGGGGTCAAGTCCCAGAGGGCATGTTTCCTACCCACATGACCTCAAATCCCTGAAGTGACCTAGGCCTGGGCCCTGCAGGGAGTGGGCGCTACATTTCCTGGCCCTGCCGCCTCTACATCGAGGATCCCACGATCCAACTGGGCTGTCACTGAGGATGCTAAGGCAAAAATGAAAGTCCAGACCTCAAAGGGAGAGGTCTAACAGGCCCAATGCATCAAAGGCAGAAAAGGCAGAGGTGAGGTGGTTCCAAGAGGGGGACAGCCCCACCGCCTCCGGGGAATCAAGGGCAGGCTTCCTGGAGAGGGCGGCAGCCCAGTTGGGCCGAGGAGCCCTCAGAGCAGGGTGGAGATAGATCTTCAGTGCTAAAAGGCTGAGCCATTCTTCTAAGGACAAAGGATGGAGATCTCCCCAAAGCGAAAGACAAGCTAATACCACACTGCAAGAATCAGGGAACGTAGGTGCCTCATCAGACACTCTCAGACCCTGCTTTTACAGTAAAAAGAAAAGGTAACAGCTGATATTTCTCCAGCACATTGCACTCATCATCTCCCGCAGGCCTCACAGTGTGCACTCTGGACTCCCACCCTCCATCAGCTTCACCACACCCGGAAGTGAAGGGGGGTGGGGAATGCTCTACAGTAGCCCCTTCAAGCTGGAGGCCACTCTCCTGGGGAGTCCGGGCGTGGAGAGGGGGGAGAATGTCCTCCAGGTCGGGGATGCTGACGCACACATTTCCTTGCTATGCTTTCTCAGTAAATATACTTTGGTAAAAGCTAGTTGATTTAATTGCTTGCTCGCTCTTTGAGATAGGTGCAATTATCCCTGTTTTACAGATGAGACAACTGAGGCAAACAGAAGTTAAATGACTAGCCCAGGGTCACACACCTAGTGTGTATTTAAGGGAGGATTTGAACCGAGGTCTTCTCGACTCCAAGTCTGGCCTTCTGTCCACAGCACCACGCTGCCTACAGTATCGAGTTAATATTTAAAATTTGAAATGGCCAACAAAACCATCTTCCTCTCAGTAGCTCTCCGCTTCTCGGCCCCAGGGAAGATTCAGTGACTCAGGAATGGTTAATTATATAGTGTTTCTGCTCTCTCTGGGCACCAACGCAGAAGAAATCCTAGCTCTCTTTTCATGTGACTGAAAAGCCATTGAGAGTCGCAGGAGCTCCCACAGGTTAAGCAGAACAAAAACTCTTGGGCCTTTCCTCCCAGTCCAGGCTCCACATCTTAATTCAGTTTCTCAGCTGCCGTATTTGCTCAGTGATGTTATTTCACCACTCAGCCCTTTCACTGTTCTGCAGCCGCCGGTATGAATGGAGACGGAAGTTGTGATGCAGACCCAATCCTGAAATTCCCAGAGAAATCCCAAAGGGAAGCCTGGATTTTCAGAGCTGACTGGAGACCTTGGGGGGGCTCTGGTCTCCCTGCCTCAGCTTTAGGCTGCAATTGGGCTGAGAGCTAGTTAGTGACAGACCTTGGGCTATACTCTGGGTGCCCGACCAGAGGCCTTCATTGTTAAGAGGCATCTGATATCACTATTTTCTATGGGCACCTTCTTACCTCTTGCTATTTCGCCTGGGGGTGGGGTGGAAGTGGGGAGAAGCATACTAATGCACCACTGATGTGGGCCAGCTATGGAGTCAGGGGACCTAGGTTCAAATGCCGCCTCTGCCATGTCCCATTGGTGGTACCTTGACTAGCTACTTCATCTTTCTAGGCATCAGTTCTTATGTGTCAAAAGAAGAGGGTGAAGTGGGGGTCCTCTAAGGTCTCCACCCATTCTAAATATATGATCCTCTGACTCCCCCCACCTCTAACCCCCACTATTGCTCCTGATGAAAGACAGATCTGGGAAGGGGTGGGAGGTGAGAGCAGGAATCCAGAGACCACGTGAATAGACTCAGGAGAAGGGAAGGACCTTCTTGATTCCAAACTGGCCCGTCTGTGACAAGGATAGCATGTGGCCACCACAGCTGGCATATGCTTTCACATGCAGAACGGATGTGCTATCCCTGAGGAATAGGCTTTTCTGGCAGTAACTCATGGGAAAGCAACTGGTGTTCACTCTATTCCATGGGACCCAACAGGACCACAGGTGGTGGGATGGCTAAGCAGAATATGGCGCCCACCCATCCTTTCCTCATGAGGCTGTGAATCTAACTGACTCTTAGTCTACCAGACAAATGGTGGCTTCACTGGGACTCTTGTCCTCTGTTCTGGCTCCTTGCCAAGATGGGCTCCATCTTGTTTTCTCCATCTTTGCCAGGTCACTAACCATAACAGGAAACCATGTTCTTTAGCTCCTTCCCAGCTAGAACCCTGGCCTGGCCACATCTTGATTTCTATTTTCCCTTTCCCTTACCTCTTCTCTGCATATCATGTTTGGAGCTGGTTGGGCACATGAGCTCATGCCAAGCAAGCCCAATGGCCCACAGAAAAGGAAAATACTGTTATTTGCAGGAATGCAGGAGGCTTTGTACCTTAGGGGTTCCTGGAAATATGCACTCTCAAGTGATGGCTATTTTTAACAAAGGACTATTTTAATAGAGGACCATTCTTCAGATTCTAAGTTCTATGCTCTGTCTTCCGCCGCTTCTTATGGACCAGATGACTGGAATTTCTGGCCTGGAAGCGAATCTACTCCTAAGCCCAGTTTCTTTTCACTTCACTAACTGGAGAATTCAAGAGAAGAAAGGTCTCCATCTGTCAGGCACTGGGGCAAGGGGAGCGATATCCATCAATTTGCTGAAGCCAGCTTTCACTACCCTCCCCACAGGCCTGAAGGACCAACAGATCAGCTTCCAGCATGCTTGTTTGGGCCTCTCCCCAGGCGACTGGGATCCTTCAAAGTGGAAGCAGGAAATGTGGTGTCTTATGTGGCTCCAAAATCTGGCCCCAGCTTTTCTTAGAGTCTTTCTACATGACCCAAATGGCTCTTTGTTTTTCTCAATCTCGCTGCATCACACTTACTTATCTACATTGTGGGTTTCCATCCAACAGTATCATAAGCCAGAAGAGAAAACAAACTCCTATAACAAATTCCACCTTTTTAAAACAAAAATGCTCAGCTTGGGCCACGATCTTTGAGTCTCCGGTGAATTTGCAAGAGGTTCTCAGCCCTCCTCCATGACCCAGGAAATGTGGCCATGGAATTTCTCCATCATTTCTAAGGCTCTGGGCTGATGATGGGAAATGATCTGTGAGAGATGATCCTACTTTGGTGGGAGGAGTCCCACAATTAACTGCGGCCTCCTCAGGCAGCGGATAGAACGGCAGTGTCTGCAAGGAACCGGGGAATTTATGGAGTGAAGAAGAGTCCGTAAAACAATAGAAGATCATCCTGGGAAGTGTCAGATCAGGAGCCAAAGCAGCCACGATCCTCCAAGAAGGAGAATATCAGTAGGGGATGGAGACTGTGACGAAGGGGACGACGCGACCCACGGAGCAGAAATGGGTAAGGCTTCTCAGCCGCCAGTGCCCATCGAGGATGCTGCCTGGGGTGGGTCGAAGGGCCAAAGGGTGAGTGTCTGCGCCTGCCCCATCACTACTGTGGAGGACTCTCAGCGTGGAAACTCTCTTCACTGATGCGGATTGGCAATTCTTTTATAACATACTATCTTAGAGAACGGCCTAGAGCCCAGAGAGAACAGATGAATTACTGCCTGGTGACCTACTTTATATTGACCCACATTAGATTTCGTGCAGAGAGGCAGCCTGGTGGAGAGTGAGCCTGGGAAGATTCAAATCCTGCCTCTGACACTTACAAGCAGCTCTGTCAGACTGTGCATCACAGATCAGCTTCTGATGGACCTCTGCCCGAGGGAGTTTTCACATCTGATGAAACCTAGCCTCCCTCCAGAGCATCTCAGAACATTTAGCCCAACCTGCTGAGGTCACCGTGGATCCTGACTGTTCTCCAACGCACCAGCTATGTTTCTCAGCTTAGGCTCCCCAGCACAATTGGTAAGTCATCGGAGATAACCTCGTGAAACAGCCGAGACCCCCGTGGTGTTCCACAAGAGACCCCGCCGAGCTAAGGATGAAGCTTTCTAGACAACTCTTTGGTTCTGGTCATTCAGTGAGTTCCAGAGGTGCGTAATATATCGTCAGCTGACCCACACTTTCCCATCTTTGCCCATAAGAACAGCAGAGACCAATCAACAAGCGTCTGGAAGGTCGTCCTGTGTTCCGAGATGTCGAGCCCGGTCAGTCAATCTGACAAGCTTCCTTGACAAGCGCTTCCTCAAGCATCTCCAAGGGCTGTGGAGGCTGGGCCTGAAGTTAAAGAGAACACCACGTCAGCCTGCTTGGCTGGAGGATAGAATGAGAAGAAGAGATGTGTAATTATTCCGGAAAGAAAGAGAGGGTGGGGCTAGACCGTGAGGGGCCGGAAATACCAAATGGAGGTGTCTCCATTGGATGCTAGGGACAATGCAGGGCAACTGAAGTCTGGGAGCAGAGGGAGGGAAGAGTGTTTATCTAACACCTACTCTGGACCAGGCTCTGGGCTAAACACTTTCCAATTATCTCATTTGATTTCCACAACAACCCTATTAAGTGCTTACTGTATACCAGACCCGGTGCTAAGGGCTGAGGAAATAAGAAAGACCCAAACAGTCCCTCCTCTCAGAGAGCTCAGAGCCCAATGGAGAAGACAGCAGGTGCCCACTTGAGGACCTACAAGATGCATATGGGGTGGACGGGGGGATTAGGAAGGGGTTTGTGGATGGTGGACCTTCAACTGAATCCTGAAGTAAGCCAGGGATTCTTAAGAGTCAAGTGGAGCGGAGGAGGCCGTGGGGCCCAGTCAGGACAAAGGCACAGGCGTGGCCAGCGTGGAGGGGAGGTATGGGGGGCTCCTTGAGAGCAGGACTCGGATCTCTGGACTTTGGACGCTGCAGGCAAACTCTTGAGCCCTTGAACTTCGCCAAGCAGGGGGATGATACGCTCAGCCCCTCCCTTCTGGAGAGTGGCTTTGGCAGCCATGCGCAGGATGGACTGGAGGGATGGAGGCCAATCAGGAGCTTCTTGCAATAGAACAGGTGTCTATTCAATGGTTATTCACCAGCCATTGCTTGAATAAAACATCAGGACGACGGCCATACGGGCTGGTCAGAGGGCACTTTAAGGAGCGTGAATGGGGAAGGCCATGTGTCCAGTAACATTATTATTCCTTAAGAAGAGAATGTCCTACTAATTATTCCAGTATTATTTTTAGAGAGATGTAAGAACACCAGAGGTTCGCTGTTCAGAAGAAGCATATGGTGTCAGGTTTTTTTTTTTAAGGGGAGGATGGGGGAGAATAGGGAGCTTAAGAAAGGGAGCTCAGAGAAAGGGTAAAGAGGGGGAGGGAAGCTTTTCAAAGCTAGGAGGTGCACACAATTTTTTTTCTATTAAGAAAGATGCATTTTCTGCCTCCTCTGTTTTCCCACAGTCTTGGGCTATGATGAAAGTCTGTCCTGATGCTAACCACGATCACACTGGTCAGTGAGAACGCTCATAGATCCATCTAGACCAGAGACAAAATCTCACCACCAAACCTACCACCTTTTACTGGGAACTTCAGAGAACCCGACTTGTTAATTCCAAGGCATGGGGAGCAGCTTAGGCCATGGCCTCTGCATTGTATGGCCCCAGGCAGGCCATGTGTACCTTCGCTCCCCAACAATCCTTACTCCACAGGAACTGGGTCAATCCATTTCAGTTAGAGCCAACAGTGCCCCAGGACGCCATTAAGAAATTCCAGATTTCCAGGGACAGTTGAAAAGGAAGACAAATTGTTGTACCTGCACTCCTGCTGCCCCTGCTGTTCCAAGAAGGACAAATAAAGTTCGGGGCCATGGAGAGGACTTTTTCCCAGTAAGTCTCGTGCTGTCCAGCTGGTCCTCAGTACTCTGGAGTTTTGATTGGAGGTCTGGATTTCTCTAGACTTCCCATGTGGAGGTGAATAGAGGGAGGGATTGTAATATGCATGACTCCTCTTTTCCATTCTTCAAAAATACTTAATCAATCAACCAGCAAAGGTTTAGTAAATATCTACTCTAAATGCAAAGATGGATGGGTGGGCCATTTTGTATTGACAAAGGAGGTCTGGCCAATGATCCTCAGATCC
This sequence comes from Phalanger gymnotis, assembly GCA_028646595.1. Lineage (NCBI taxonomy): Eukaryota > Metazoa > Chordata > Mammalia > Diprotodontia > Phalangeridae > Phalanger > Phalanger gymnotis. The sequence goes on along the minus strand of CM053624.1, from coordinate 9,223,894 downwards.
GCTCATCTGGACATAACCTCTCTCCTGACCTTAGTGCGGCATCTTCACTGCCTAAGGCATACATTCTAAACTCAACTTGTCCCAAACTGAACGAAAGACAAATGACAACAGTAACAAACTCCCACTGAGCCCTCCCCCTCTTCCTGACTTTGCCATCAGTGTTGAGGTTTCCACATCCAGTCTGGTGCCAAGATCTGTGGACATCACCTTGGCAGCATCTCTCCAATATACCCCCTTCTCTCCTCTGACACAGCGCCACCCTGGGGCAGGCCCTCATCACCTTGGACCATTGCAAAAGCGGCTGCTGGGGGAGGGGTCTGCCCACTTTGCGTCTCTCCTCATTTCAACCTCTCCTCCACTCAGTTGTCAAATTAATTTTTCTAAAATGAAAGTCTGCTTATTAATTAACTTTCCTGTTTAAAATGGCTTTATTTCTATTTTGTACAAGTTGTATGTACCCTTCAGTAGAGTGTAAGCTCCATGAAGCCAGGGATTGTTTCATTTTACACCAGGTATCAGTGCCTAAGCATGGCATCCCACACAGCTCAGGAAATGTTTCTTGATCGATTGATTGCACGAATCCCCCCACATACAATTTAAGTTCCTTGAGGGCAGCGGATGGTTCCTTCTTGGCTTCTTATCTCAAGCACTTAGCACAGGGCCTGGCACCTTAAGTAAGTCCTTACTAAGGGCTTGGATTGGATGAGCCTAAAGAAAGCCTCCCTAGTATATGTAAATGACCTTCCTGCCTTTGGTCAGTTGGTTCCCCTGGCCAGTCTGCTGCTCAGCATCCCAGTCAGCCACACACCTCCTCTTGAGGAAGAGTCCCAATCTCCTCTCATGCTGGAAAGGTGATCCTTGAGTAAGAGTGTGTTCAGCTGGGTTCTCATCAGAGCTTGAAGCAAGCACAGCTTCCTTGGCACCACCCAGGCTCCTCACCGAGGCCAGGAGGAGGCTGACCCAAGGATGCCCAGTCCCAGGGGTTCAAGGAAGGTTACATCTAGCATCTCAAGAGGAATGGGGGCCCAGGCAGGTTTTCATTTTGGCAACAAACCACTATTTCTCAGACCTCTGATCTTCCCATATGCTTCCAAATGAGAGCCTGGCAAAACCAAGGATAAAAATAGCATTTAGACTGATATCATGAGAAGGGAAATAAGAAGTGTTTAAAAAACAACCAACTCTTTATTTCTTGAATTTTGCTTTAAAAACTATTTATAAGTTTTCCCTAGAAGTGCACGAACCCAAGAACAGAAGATTAGACGATGCTCAAGCAAACAATTTATAGCCAAAGTTTTGATGGACTCAAGTCATAACCACATTTTATCATTTTATTTGACCATCAGAGCTAAGGAGTCAGCGCGGTGCTTAGATAATCATGGTAATGGCTAAGGTGGCTCTGCAAAGCGCTCTATACATCCATGGACTCGGGCAGGCAGACTAGAGTGCGAATCCTGCCTTAAAGGTACTAGCCATGTGACCTTGGCAGCTTCTTGGCTTTTCTCGGCCTCGAGGTCATCATCTTCACGATAGACACAAGTCAGAAAGCCTGTCTGATAGGCTCGTTGTGAGGATCATTCAAGATAATATAGGGAATGGCTTTGTAGAGCTTTCAGTGCCACAGAAGCGAGAGCTATTGTTCACGTTCCATTGGATAAGCAAGGGTGGGGCTGTGGTCTCACACCATTCTATACCATTACAGAAGGAACTTTTCAGCTTATTCGATACTGAAGGAGACAGTCCACACACACTAGTCATCAGGGAGCTAAAACTACTTGAGACAGGATGTGAAGAACATCCAGCGAGGTCCTTGGGATGGATGAAGAGATCCTGAAAGAGAGCGGTGGCCTCTCAGCCAATCGGCCATAGCCACAACAGAGTCATTTGGCCCAGCTCACTCCACCATCAAAGCCTGACAACATGGCGCCAAAAAGGCGAATGATGGCTGCCCAAGAAGCTTGCCTGGGTCTCAGAGGAGGGCTCACCTGGTACTGGAACAGCTATCCCTCTATGCCTTACTGGGAGCTTTTTCCAGTTCCTGTGTTTGCCCGCTGATCCATTTCCTAAGCCATGAGCCTTAACATCACTAAATAAACCCTGGACAAATTGTTCTAGATGGAGTTAAATTCAAAACCCTGGAAGAAAAAGCTGTGGCCTAAAAAAAGTGATATATTCCAAATCACAAGACCAGAGCCAGATGTGCCTTACAGTGACAGCCCCCTACATTTTTGCCTGCCTGTCACTTTCTTTCCAGGTACTGACTATAGATGGGCTTACGTATTTGCCAAGCGCAAAAGCTCTTCTGTTGACATTCTAAACCCACCTAGTCACTGCCTATGTTTTTCTGATTTGTGGGGCAGCAGAACGTTGAACGAGGACCCCCCCAAATGTCCCTGAAGCAGTGCAGCAGATCGCTGGTCAGATTTTTTCCTGGATGAGGTTTTAGAAGCAGATCTAGATAAAAAGCAAGACCTGCCAGGTTACAATTGTCCTTCTTCCTGAGAGAAGCAGGGGAAGGCACATGTTGGGGCTGAGACTGACCACCATATTTCATCAAATACTTGAAGTATAGGGTAAATGAAAAGATAACTTCTTTCTCATGTTAAATCCTCATCTGGGCTCTCCCTACTAAGAAGTCACTTGAATGAAAAATTGTAGGAAGGGAAATTCCTATTGTGAGTATAAATAAAAGGGATCATGACATCATCCAGGCACTGTCCCTGGGCCCCTAATCTCAGGTCCTTCTGCAAGCTTTGAGTTTCTCTCTCCATACCCTCCATCTTGCTAGCAGAATCTGCTCCCATGGTTTCACCCATTGCTCCTGTGGAGATGACTCCATGAATGTACATGGACAGTCCTCATTTCTAGCCTGAACTCCCAGCCCATGTTCCCAAGTACCTGTGAGGCTTCTCCACAAAGGCAAGCAATGCAAACACCTGACATTTAGAGAGCATTTTAAGGATTTTCAAAATGCTTTAAATGTTAGCTCATTTGGTACAAATTATTCATAAATTTCTGATCTAGGAACAAACAAAAGCAGGGAACAATTTAATATCCCAAGAGGAGGAGGAGGAAGAGGAGGAGGAGGAGGAGGAGGAGGAGGAGGAAAAGAAGAAGGAAACAAACCCAAATCTTTGGGCATCAAATCCATAGCCCCTATATAATTTTATGGATTAAATACTTATGGATCCCTTGATGTGTCTCAATGCAGCTAAATGCAAAATAGTGTTTGGTCTCCTCTTTTAATAGCAAGGTTTTAAAACAATTCAACAAACATTTATTAAATACCTACTACATGCCAGGTATTGTGCTAAGTGTTGGATATACAAAGGCAAAAATATGTCTCCTTCTCCCAAGAAGCTCACAGTCTAAGGGAGAGACATGAGGCAGAAAAATTGTACACATTGGCTATATGTAAATATACGTATGTATATACAAACCATATACATATGTATATACAAACACACATATAGGTATATGTGTATGTGTGTGTATGTATGTACTCATATCTATCTATAAATGGCATATGGATCATTTCATAGGGAAGGCCCTAGCAGTGGGACTGGAGAATGGGGAAGGGAGAGAGGGGCAGGCCAAGAAAAAAGGCCTCCTTCTCCTGAAGAAGGTGGGATCTGGCCTGAGTCCTGAAGGAGGCCAGGGAAGCCACAGTATAGAGGTGAGGCAGGAGAGCCAGGGCAAAGGAAGGGATTTGGAATATGGAGTGTTGTGTTTGAGGAATAGCAAAGAAGGGCAGTATTGTTGTATTATACAGTGCATAGGATGGGGAATAAGGTGCGAGAAGACTGGAAAGGCAGGAGGGACCTAGGTTATGAAGGGCTTTGATTGTCAAGCAAAGGATTTTTGTATTTGATTCTGGAGATGATAAGAAGCCACTGGAGTTTATTGAGTAGGGAAGGGTGTGTGTGTGTGTGTGTGTGTGTGTGTGTGTGTGTGTGTGTGTGTGTGTGTGTGTGTGTGTGTGTGTGTACCATATAAGACAGATGAATGAAAGAATAAACAAAGCATTTATTAACTACTAGCTGGGCAAAACACTAGGGATTCAAGAGAAAGCTGAGAGTTCCTTCTCTTAAGAAGCTCTTGTGAAGGTAGAAAAAGAAAAGGCTTGGCACCGGATTGTATCTGTGGGGTTGAGTGAGGTCTGACCCAACCTCATTTTCCAGCCATATAAAACAGTAAAGGATCTTTATTCTTTCTCCTCTAATGAATCTTGGCCCTTGAAATAGACTGATTCAATAAAGAAAACAAATCCCCAAATATTTGGCAGTTTTAAAGATTTGGGTTAAAGATATGTACATGAATTAGATTTCGTTTGTTACAAATCAAAGCTATTCATAAAAACCCAAACCAAACCTGGAGATACAAAAAAACAAAAGGGTCTGAGCGCAGTAGATAAATGGCTCATTCCTTTGAAGCCACGCTCACTCCACTCCAAAGCCTTCTTTTTCAGTTTAAAAACATTTTTCAAGCTAAAATTGTCCACGGTCAAGCAAGAGCCTGAAGCAAACTTTTACAGCAAAGTACCAAACTTTTTAAAATTCCATTTATGAGGGAGATGCTGTCAGAGCATTAATTGGAGCAGGCTCCAGTATGGCTGTATCTCTCATCCAGTGGGGACTTTGGGGGAGAATACCGTGTCATCCCTCCCAAAAGATTAGTCTCCATGATTTCATTCAGTCAGGACCAAGGAGCAGGTCCCTCCATCCACCACCTTGTGGTATCCCAAAGGTTCTTGGGAAGAAGAAGGGCTGGCTTCTTTGATACCTTCTTCTTAAAGGATGTTAGTATCCAAAACAGGTTTTAAATAGGAGCAGCCCGAGGGTAAGAAAACCTCCTGCTCTTAGCAGAAAAACAACAGCAGCAGCCTAACAAATTCATCTCTTTTTTTAAAGGGGGAACAACATCCTCAGGACTTTGCTTAGGACGATCAGTTGAGGTCTGACTCTTCATGGGGAAATTATTTTTCTCTAAGACATCTGATATGGCATCACCACATGCCAACAAACAGACTATTGCTCCAGAAGATCTGGTGGGGCGGATAATTCACAGGATCTCAGTTCTGGAAGAGACTCTGGAAGCACAGCCCTTCCCCAAACAAACCAGACTCTTAAAACACACAGTATGAGAGCTAGAAGGGCGCTTAGCTGCCATTGAGTCCAACTCATACCTAAAAGGAATCCCCAGTAACATTCTCCAGATTCGGCCTGAACACCTCTAGTGAGAATGAACCTGGTCAGTCAGTCTCAATAGACATTTATAAAACACCTACTATGTGCCAAGCACTGTGGTAAGTGATGGGGATACAAAAAGAGCCAAAAGACAGTCCCTGCATTCAAAGAGCTCACAATCTACTGGAGGAGACAACAAGCAAACGAATATAGACAAACAGGATTATACAATATACAAATATGTACAACAAACAAGAGATACACAATATACAAATATGTACAAGATATATACAAAATATACATACATAATATACAAATATATACAACCAACAAGATATGTACAACACATACAAACATACAAATATGTACAACAAACAAGATATATACAATATACAAATATGCACAACAAACAAGATATATGCAATATACATACAATATACAAATATGTACAACAAACAAGATAAACACAATATACAAATATACACAACAAACAAGATATATACGATATACATACAATATACAAATATGTACAACAAAGAAGATAAATACAGCACCGATGTGAAATGATTAAGAGAGGGAATGCCCTGGAATTAAGAAGGGCTGGAAAATCTAGAAGTGAGGATTTTAGTCGAGACTTTTAAAAAGGCGAGAGAAGTCAGTAGGCAGAGATGAGGATGGAGAGGATTCCAGGTATGTGGGACAGTCAGAGAAAATGTCCAGATCCAAGAAATAGGGCATCTTGTTCAAGGAATAGCAAAGAGCCTGGTGTCACTGGATTCCCAAGAATATGGTAAGGAGGAAGGTGGGAGAAGACTGCAGAGGTAGGAGGGGCCTAGGTTATGAAGGGCTCTGAAGGCCAGACAGAGCATTTGGTATTTGATCCTGGAGGTGATAGGGGGCCACTGGAGTGGTACGTGCGTGTGTGTGTGTGTGTGTGTGTGTGTGTGATGTATTCTGACCAGTGTTTTAGGAAAATCACTTTAGTGTCTGAGTGGAGGATGGACTGGACGGGGGAGCGACTGGAGGCAGGCAAACCCCCATCAGCTACTGCAATAGATGTGAAGTGATGAGCACCTGCCCTAGGGGGAGGGCAGTACCAGAGGAGAGAAGGGGAGGTATTTGAGAGATATTGCACAGGTGAAATCAACAATCTTTGGCACCATATTGAATATGGTGGTGCCAGGCCTGGAATCAGAAAGACCTGAGATCAAATCTAGCTTCAGACACTCACTAGCTGGGCAAGTCACTTCACCTTGCTTGCCTCAGTTTCCTCATCTGCAAAATGAGTTGGAGAAGGAAATGGCAAACCACTCCAGGTTTTTTGCCTAGAAAACTCCCAGTGGGGTCATGAAGATTTGGACATGACTGAAATGACTGAATAACAACAGACATCTTATAGTTATGAAGCTGATTTTTCTTTTTGCATCCAAGTGTAAGACTTTACATTTTGAATTTCAACTTACTAGATTTAACCCAGCACTGTCAGGCTCCTGACTCCTCCATCTAGTGTGCTAGCTATTGCCCTCACTTTGGGTCATCTTCAAACTCCATGAACAGGCCATCAACGCCTTTATCCAAGTCATCATTTAAAATACTAAACAGCACAGGGCTCAGGAAGATTCCCGGGCCCCGCTGGCCAGCACCAGCTGCACTGACATTGAACCAATAAAGTCTTATGTGAGTCTGCCCCCCCCATCCAATTCTGAATCCCTGTAATGACACTGTCCTCTCTTCCATATCTGTCTTCTCCATAACAACTGCAGTACCTCACCTTCTGTTTACAGCCACGTTCTATCCGTCTCTATTGAAAATCCAAGTTGACTTCTATTCTACATTTCTATCTTTGAAATCTGCTTTTCCCAAACCCAAGGTACACAGAAGACTCCTAGATGCCTTGTCTTTCTCTGTCACAAACTCCAGGGTGCAATCGTTACCTCCTCCAGGTTTCCCATCATGGGCACCTCAGTGAACCAGTGAGTGAGAATCAGATACAAGGCAGCATTTTCCCTTGACTGTTCCTCTGCCTTTTGAAGGATGAATCCACTCAAGCTTCCTCCAGCTCTGCCCCTAGAACAGCCCATTACACTTTGGGAGAGGTTTCATTGTTAGGAAATGGTTCTTATGCCCAGACTGAATTGGCCTCTGCTGGTTCTCCCCTGGGGCCAAGAAGTGCACATCTCTTCTCTCTTCCACATGATGGCCCTTTGAGTCATACTTCAAGGTAGTTCTTAGGTTCCCTTTCCATCCTCTTTTCTCAAGGTTAAATATCCCTGGCCCTTCAGCTCATCTGCCAGTTCTTACTATGCTTGCTTCCCTGCTCACCCGAAGCCAACCTTTAGCTTCATTGATACAATTCAAGCCTAGTCTGGATCCATGGACCTGTGATGACCACAATCAAAACTAAAAACAATAGGCCATGACATGACATCTCAGTAAGAGTGGCCTTCCTCGTCGCTGCCGTATCATACCTCCTCTCTCTGATAATCCACCTTCAAACAGGTTGGAGGATGGAATAAGTGGCCTCCGAGACCCCTTTCATCTCTCAGTCATCACCACAGACACATTCTCTGAATAACAACCTGGCTCAAATACTGTTGCATTTCACACCCAATGATATCCATTTCCCAGGACAAAATGTTTCGGAGGCTGTTCCACATTGGGCCTCTTGGCCACCCCAAATGGAAAGACCAGTGGCTTGAAATTAAGTGAAAAAAATAGTTAGTTCCACTTCCTTCAGTCTAATTAGGAGGGGAAAAACAGGATGGAATTGGTGAGAAACGTAAAAAATCCCTCCTGGCATCCCATAAAGCTCTCTGAGCTTTGGGGCTCCAGGGCAAGCGATAGCCAAAGAAGCCTGAGGACAAAGAGCCTGACTTTGAGGTGTTACCCAAGCACTCTCTGAGCAGCAGGCTGTTGGCCAGCCTCTCAGGCCCTCATCTAACTCTACCTTAGAAAGTATTTATGAAGCAGCGAGGTGGCCCCAGGGATAGAGCTGAGACAGGAAGATCTGAGTTTGAATCTTGTCCTAGACACTTTAGGCAAGTCACTTAAGCTCTCTTGGCCTCAGTGTCCTTATCTTTAAAATGGAGATAACGATACTGCCTGCCTCTCCAGGTTGTGTAGTGAGAATCCGATGCAACAAGTCACATAAGGTGCTTTGCAAAACTTGAAGCACCATGTAAATGCTCTCTATGATTGTTATTGTGGTTATTGTGGCTATCACTATCATTAGTGAGGGCAGTGTTGTTATATGGCTCTCTTCATTTTTTTATGGTTCGTCTGGATACCAGAGGTGTCTATGGGCAGGAGGGAAGGGGGGGGGTCCTATTCCCTTTATGCACCAACACTCTTTAGTGACAGGGCTACTTGCTTATAGCAAGGCCCACTTCTCTTTCTATGGAAGAAGGATGCGTTGCCGGCTCCATTTTTGAGCTCACATCTCCTTGGCTTCCCACCTTTCCAAGGATGGCAGATGGGTCTGGGTCCAGAAGAAAACCAGTTGGCTTTTGAGAGTATCTATGTTTCTTCTTCAGGAAGTCTCCAGGTCCGACTGACATTTCCTCCCAGACCATCTCCATGATCTGGCTCTGCCTCCCTACTCAAGGGAGCATCTGCTTCATAGGTGGCTCATCTTTCACCAAGACCACAGCTATCACCCCAATTCATTCAAGTCCAGTACAATCAGTGTAAACCAGAAGCAAACCATTCCTCCTTGTGCCTCAGTTTCCTATATGTAAAAGGGGGAGAAGTAATAAGAGCTGCCCAATGCTTTGCAGACCTTAAAGTGCTATATAAACACCAGCTATTCTAATCCTTGTTCCACTTGAGCAGAGCAGTATAAGCCAGCTTTGGTGCACAGGTCGGGTTGGGGCTTTCCGCCATCAACGAAGGAGCTGCTGCTAATACCTCCTTCTTTTTTGGACATTCAGAGTTGCCTTGCACACTCTGGCCAATAGCTCTGATATCAAAAGCAAGATCTACTTGGCTTTTCAAGTCCTGGGGCCCCACCTCTGGTGCTGGTCTCCTTGTCACAGGCTTGCTCACCCATCTACTTCACAAGGATAATAGCATTTAGAGATAGGAGAGGCTGCACGTGATATCGCCAAGTTGAAAGGGACCTCAAGGCCATCTTGTTTGGCCAACACTCAAGAAGGAATGCCAACTATAACACACTAATAAGAGGCCATCCAGTCTCTGCTTGAAAACCACTGATGAAAGGGTGCCCACCCGCTCTCCAGGAAGCTCATTCCTCTCTCGGACAGCTCTAAGTGTTAGGAGGCCCCTCCTGGCACCAAGGTCAAACTGACCTCTTTGCTCCCAGCCACTAGCCCTGGTTTTGCCCCCTGGAGCCAAAGAGAACAAGTCTGGCCCCTCCTCCACATGGAAGACCTTTGAATACTTGAAGGCAATTCCCAAGATCTACCAGAATCTTCTTCAGGTCACATCCAGGTCCTAGAGCCAATTCTCATATGACATGCACTCAAGTCATCTCATCACTCCCTAGACACTGATTCATCACTGTTATTCCTAAACCATGGCACCCAGGACTTAATACAATTTTCCAGATGAGGTCTGACGAGAGCAGAGCACAATGAATCCACTGCTTTCCTGCTCCTGAATTCTGCCCCGGGGCAACATCACATTAGCTACACTGGTTGCCACATCCCACTGCCTAATCCTAAGTCCAGAGATGTGAAACTCAAATGGAAACGGGGCCCACTGAAGTGTACATAAAGATCCCCGCAGGTGCATATTGACTTAGAAAACCACATATTAACATTATCTGTGTTTTACTATACTTTATTAAGTATTTCCCAATTACACTTTAATCTGGTTTTGGCTGTACTTGGGAGGGCTGTGGCCCTAATGTGACCCAGTGATGCTTGGTCCCTTCGATCTAAGCCAATCCTCTCGCAACTCTGAGAAGGAAGCTGAGATCCAGAGAAGTGACATGACCAGATGACCCAGCTTGTTAGACTCCAAATCCATCAATCATTTCCTTCCATCTCCTCACTCTCCATCTTCATGTTGTTGCCATACGAATCTTCCTCACACATAACTTTGGTAGTGCTTCTCCCACTGCTTGTACATCTTCCATTTTTCCCCATCACTCCCCCCTGCCTGCCATTCAAAGTCTTCCATAGTTTACCCTTTTCGTGCTCCCCCACCAATTTACCAGCTTAATCTGTAAGCACTTTCATAGGCATAACGTTCCAGCCGCACTGGCTGCCCACCTCCTTGGAGTCCTTGGTTCACAGTGCTCCCTTAGCCTGCCCAGTTCTCACACTCTTCAGGACTGAGCTCAAAGGACATCTTGTCTATGAAATTCATTTCAAATTCCTAATTTTTACAAGAGGCTTGCTTCTCTGGAAAGTCCTCTTCTGGCCACAGCCTCCATATCTTAGTGAAGGTCTTGCTTAAGCATCCTCTTCAGGGCATGTTAAGATTTATTCTCACTCCATGTTTTTGTAGCTTCCAATTGAAAACCTCAGGCCAGGTCTCTGTCTTTGCATGCCCTTTGTAGGCCTAAGCATACTCTTGGCACCCAAAGAGGGACAGCAGGCGTGCCTGGAGCTTGTGTTTCTGCTAGAAGCGAGTGCAGACTGGCCAAAAAGGGAGCAAGCTAAACAAAACCAAGCAACATCCAAATAACAAAATGTTCCCAAACCAAAGACCCTGGATCTTGGTCTTAGAGCCAGGCATGGGGGCCAGCCCAACAGCAACCAGGATGGATTGGCTGAGATTGACCAAAAACCCAGAGGATTTGCTCTAGAATGGGGAATAAAGACAGCTGCTTTTTTTATGTTTCCCTCTCATGGAGCCCTTGTCCTTCCAAGTCACAGGGTCCAGGTATGAATATGAACTGTATGTCTCCTGTAGCTTCAAGTTTCAGGTAAAATTTGTAAATGCTCTAAAGCTATCAGTCAGTTATCTGGAAGAAATGTTTTAAAACGGGACCAAAAGTTCAAAACTAATGTTCTGTTGAAAAGAATGCCATGTCAAATGACCACCATTGCCTCTTAGAAGATTTGTAATGAGAGAGCCCCAAAATGCAGATGTGGTATGAAATATGAACTCAGGCAATTCAGCTCCACAAGTATTAATTAAGCTCCTATTACATGCAAAGTATTGAGCTAAGTGCTGGTGGAATTACAAAGATTAAATGATTCAATTTAGCAAGCATTTATTTGGCACCTACTACGACCCAGGTGACAAGCAGTAGTGACTAGAAAGCTGGACTCTGGTGTTGGAAGACTTGATGGTTCAAGTGTGCCTTTGACACATGCTGGCTGTGTGAACGCTGGAGTCCCACTCAGTGTACCTTTAAGACTCCGAGTTGTAGACAAAAGTCTTGGTCTGCATTGTAGAGGGAGCTTCCTTACTGAGAGCTCCCTATACCCATGAAATTACCAGGTCTTAGTAAAAACGAAAAATGTGTCAGACATGTTTTTGTATCTGGTATCTCACTAGATAGTGGAGATAGAGAAAAATGAAAAATGATAGCCTGGTGACTTGTTCTCATGGTCATTACAAGTTGGGGCATAGTCAGTAGCACTGAAAATATCAAACTGAAATAACAAATAAAGTAGAACTCACATCCATCCTATTAAAGGTAATTAAAGTACACGTGATGAATACTATGGGCTCAACCCCCAAGCAATGCCCCCAAACACCAGGAGGTAAAAGCTGACTTACCCTGAAGTCAGTATAAGGAGCCTTCCCAGGCCTACTTAATCTCAGCACTTCCTCCCGACAACACCCCCACTTGTCCTGGATGTATTGGGGATGCATGTCGTTATTTGCCTGTCGTCTCCTCCCTGAGAACGTGAGCTCCTGGAGGGCAAAGGCTGAGCTGTCTTTGTATCCTCCACCTTGGTTCAGTGCCTGGCACATAGTAGGTGCTTAATAAATACTTATTGACTGACCGACTCCCTGAACCTGTAGCTCCCCTCTCTGAGGCCCACAGGACGTCCAGGACTGTGGCTGGTAATCCCTTGGCTCGGGACCTCTACAAAGTCCCCTTGGCTAGCCCAAAGGCTTTGTGAAACTGGCCCCCATCCATTCAGAAATTCTCAGGCTGCTTCTAAGGTGCATAAGCCTCTCAAGTTCCTGCCCCAAATTGAAGTTGTCCTGGAGCTAATTTGATCCTCTTATGTGCTACGTGGCTAGTGAACTGAGGCCTCACTGGATGTTAGGGATAAGGTCTATCTGCCCCCCGCCCCCCACCTCACCTCCAGTGTAGGTCAGAGTTCTTGAGAGATGCAGGGGGTGCTGCAAAACTCAGTGACTTGTCCAGGGTGACACAGCCAGGAAGGCTGGAGGCAGGGCTTGAAGCGGGCCGATACTGTGTGTTACAGTCATTCGATCTATATCTCTGAAGGAAGCATCCTTTAAGTACAAATGATAGAGAAGCCTAGCGCCAGAAATACAAAGACGTTGGCGAAAGTAGCCGCTTGAAGGTGAAGAGCAAGGAAATAAAAGGAAAAGATGGATGGATTTGGAGTCTAAGAACCTGACGAGCTGGGTCATCGTGACCGTGTTACTTCTCTGGGCTTCAGCCTCCTCCTCTGAGAAGCAGGGGAACTGACTTAGATCCAAGGGGCCAATCTCTGACCTCCAGAGGCGTCCGTTCTCCTAGGATGCTGCTGTGACTCATCTCCACACTGTCAGACCAAACATTCTGTGACAAACATTCTCAGCTAACACTGTGTCTTTGTCAATGTGTGGCCCAACACTTTATACATAACACGTACTTAATAAATGTCTGCTGGGTGTTTATCTACCCTACGAGAGGGCAAGGACAGAGATCATTTTACTGCAGTCCTCTGGGGTGGAGAGTGACACCACCACCACCACCAACACCAGCACCAGCACCACTACCACCGCAGAGCTAACCATTAACCAGCAATTTAAGGTCACCAACACGTTCACATGTTATCTTGTTTGAACTTCACAACAACCCTGTGGGGGTAGGTACTATTATCATGCCCATTTTACAGATGAGGAAAATGAGTCTGAGAGACCCTAGAGTATTCTGGCCACTCAAACGCTTCACAGGATGATGGGGTCATATTGACCTGGCCAAGGTCCCACAGTTAGTAATTGTCAGCTGGAGTGGAGCCTTGGCACTCTCTAAGCTACTGGAGTATTAATGTCCCATTGTCTCCCATTAATGAGACAGCATGGTCAGAGGGCTCGGCTTGCAACAGGAAGACCAAGCCAGGTTCAGACTGTACCTTGCCATGTGTCTGGTAACTGGTCTTCTGACCCCTCAATGATGTCAGTCATGCCCAAGGACTCATCTCCTAAGCCATTGCCCTCCCCTCACACCCCAAATGGCCAAATCTTACTGTTTTCCATTTCATAGCTTATCTCTGGCCCTTCCTCCCCATTCACAGCTGCCCCTTGAGTTGGAGTCCTCATCAGTTCTTCCTAGATTCTGTCCACAGCCTCTGGTGTCCTTTCTAGGTGAATGGGATCCCCAGCTCAGGGGCCGCCTTCTACACAAGGTCTTTCTCAGTTTTCCCAGCTCTTGGTGCTCCCACCCTCAATTGCTGTGTACATTATAGGGATGCTCAAAGCCCCTGGAGGCCAGGGGTTGTCCTATTTCTGTGTCCCCAGAGCATGGTACAAGGTGACTAGCGTGTAGTCGAGGCTTAATAAATGCTGTCGTGATAAACTGAACGAAGCATTGCCAGGCTCCTTCCAACTCTCCTATCTAAAATACATTTTTTTTAACAACTGTGTCTATAAATAGGTCTGCGATACAGTGGAAAACCAGCCCTTGGCCCTGCTTTGTAAGGCCCATCAAACAGAGGCTCATTGCAAATGCAGCCTTTTTTATTGGCTGATTCTGGGCAGAAATGCGACCAAATGGAGAGTCCTTTTGAGGGTTAAAGATTGCCCAAGCCAAAACCAGTGTTGATTTCATATAGAGACATTCATTCCAGCGCTTGCCAGAAGCTCAGAGATCTGCACAGACCTTCCAGAAAACTTCCTCATTCTCAGCTCGCCAGGATGACAAATGCTAATAAAACATGCTAACTGACAGATGCAGCCTCAGCTGAGGGAGGCAGGCTTCCTCTGGTTACATAAGCAGCCCGGCTCATGCGGGCAGGCAGAGCAGCATCTTTTCTGGGCTGGGACCGGTCCACCCCCAATGCTTCCAGCCTCTGCCACATTTACCGCTCCCCCAAAAGAGGGGGCTCTGCCTCAAGAGGAACCAAGGGCAAGGGGTGGTTGGGCAGGGGTGGGGGAGGGGGATAGGCCATAAATCACATGGATGTCTTCAGTTAGGAAGAAACCTGGAGCTGATGAATGACAACCAGCAGGCTCCAGGGCACCTGCTCCAGCCTCCATCTTCTCCTCTGGGAAATGAGAACGTGGGTGAAAGGTCCTTCGAGGTCCTTTCTAGTTCTCATCTACGAGTGTTCCTCATCCGCCATTGGGATGAGGGTCACCTGCCACCCGAAGCAGGAGGTTCCATGCAGGGGAATGGGATGGGATTAACGCCGAGAAGACCAGGATTAGAACTCAGGCTCTGCTATTAACTCAATGTGTGACCTTGGACAAACCATGTCACTTCCCTGGCCTCATTTTCCTCATCTGTAAAGTTAGGACATTTGACCAGTTGATATCCAAGGTCTCTTTCTGACTGTCTGGGTGGTGTCTTGGAGAGCAGACCTGAAGTCTGAGGACCTGGGTTCCAATCTTGCCTCCTGGACTAGCCTCACTGAGAATCGGTTTTCTCATCAGTAAAATGGGGGTGTCCACGGCAGCCTCGGAGGGCTGTTGTGGAGATCACACGAGACATTGTATGAGAGCACCCTGTGGAAGTGAGTGTAAGGAGTATCCTTGCCATGGCTGGTACGTGAGGCCTCCTCTTCCATGCCAAGACTTACCCCTTAACTGGACAAAGTCACGGGCACAAGATAACTGATTCACAAAATGGAATGTGCAGGAAGGAAAAAAGTCCTTGAGAGATGTCTGCCCAGTCTCCTTCCTTCAGGTGCTGATGGGCCAAATGGGGGGGGCAGAGCAAAGAAGGTGAGCCCCCTGAGGGCAGCATTCTGAACACAGAAGGTGCTTAATAAATGCTAGTGAATGGACAGTAGTGTGGTCACCCTGGGTTGGCCCCAAAT
The DNA here is from genome assembly GCA_028646595.1 of Phalanger gymnotis. Taxonomy (NCBI): domain Eukaryota; kingdom Metazoa; phylum Chordata; class Mammalia; order Diprotodontia; family Phalangeridae; genus Phalanger; species Phalanger gymnotis. The sequence goes on along the minus strand of CM053624.1, from coordinate 9,208,566 downwards.
GCTAGGAAAAGGCTTTGAGTTTGACCTGATGGTGGACTCTGTGTCCTCGGATGACAGAATTGAGAGAATGGGCGATGACCCCGAAACAAGCTGAAAGGCAAGGAGGACATGCTGCCCGTTTGAGAAGAAAGGAGGCGCCGGCCCAGATGAAATGAGCCCTACCTTGTGTGACCCTGCCCTGGTCAGGTCCATGCCCAGGAAATGCAGGAATTGCTGGCAGAAGCAAGGTAGGCCCGTCCCAAACCTCTTCTGCTTCAAACAGACCTTCTACAAAATCCCCGCGTTTACCTGGAGACAGAGCTGCAGTCTGGCTGTGGTCGCGTCTTCTGCACAATACCACACCCTCATTATCTTCATGTTTTCTTACAGGACGTATTTTTCCATCCCGTTAATCATTTCCATCACTCATCCCTAAACTCCTAAACTCGATCCAGTTTCTTCTCATCCCTTTTAAGTGAGCCATAAATAAAGCTGGACACCATACCCCAGGGACGGCTGCCTGATGTGCACTACGGAGGAAGGGTGACTTTCCAAGCCTTGCACGCCACGTTCCTTTGAATTCCTCCCACTATTCTGATGGTGCTTCCCTCCCATCCCCCCACAGCAAGCTGGCATCTGACCTGTGGTCAACACAGTGACTTCCAGGGTGAAGAGAGCCCTTTCCCCTCCTCCCCCTGCCTTTCTACGGTTCATTTTTTGTCCTGGGCTAATCCTTGGAGAATTCCATGCTTATTTCTGTACGTCTATTTTTTTTTCAATTCATCAAAACCATTTAAACATTTTGTCCTCCAGAGTAATGGCGAACTCATCTAATTTAGTATCCATAAATTTGATAAGCATTTTCTCAGTTTCTTGATCCTGGGTTTTGCTTCTTATTACGGAAGGGCTGGAGTAGCACATGCTTGACTTAACTTCTGAGCCTCAATTTCTTCTTCTACAAAATGGGTATAATAATAGCACTCCCCTCACAGGCTTGTTGGGAGGATCAAAAAAGGTAATGCTGCCTATAAAGACCTTTGCATACTTTAAAGAGAGGTGATGGTGTCTGTAAAGACCTTTGCAGACTTTAAAGTGCCATACCATTATTATTATATTATTCTTCTTGTTGTTAGGGATGACGGTGGTGGGGTTTCAGACTGAAGCTACAGCGATCGTCGCTCGTCTCAGAGTTAAATCTTTAAGTCAGCGGCTCCCCACGCTCCTGGTGCAAAGGCTAAAGTGTGCCCTGCAAGCTTGGCCAGGAAGGATCCTCCTGGGCTTGAGAGGAAACAGGCTCTCGTCTTTTCCAAGCGCTCAGGGACGGGCTGCGGCTTGGGATGAAGCAGACCTGCTACAAGGAGGGCTCCCCACAGCTGAGCTGGTCACTTCCCAAGCCCCGTGGTCAGCGGCCGACAGCTACTTCAGGGTCTCCCCCGGGTTTGTTACAGGGTGATCATTCCCAAGCCCTATCTTTTCATTTTGACGACAGGGGCGTGGCACATGTGCTTCTTTTCCTGCCCGTCTATCATCTTTGCCGTCCTGTGCCATGTGCTTGATAACGTCCCAGTGGGATTTTGGGTATTCATCAATAACCCTTTCCCTTGTCTCCTTCTGCTCTTCGTGCTCTGGTTACTCAAATGATCGACTCCATTTTTATTTTATAGTTTTTGCCTCTTCTTTTACTCTTTCTTTGTTGCTCTTTTTTTCTCTTCTCAGAGAAAAAAATCCGATATACAACATTTTATGAACGAAGACTTAGTCTTTGCACGGAGCAAGTCATTTTATAACAAATTAATCTACATTAGAAGCCTACAAATAGGCAATAATGACTTAAAACATTGCAGACTCCCTAATTGTGTTAACATCTGAGTAAATATAATAAAGAAAGCAAGGGATGTTGTGTCACATGGGAGCTCTTCATTTACTCTGACCAGACTAGTTTAGTTTTAATTATTAATCACCGATGATACTCCATAGAAATGTAAATTTATTATTGAGTATAATCTCTAGAAGAAATGTAAATATGCCTGGCTCACTGGCCTAGGCAGCAGAGGTGTCAAACTCACCACTCAAATGGCCTGCAAAACTCCCTCTAGTGGGTGGGGACCAGACTTAATGTCATTGGATATGTTTAAAAAAAATAAATATACAATACAGCACAGATAATGTTGATTTGTGGTTTTGCTAAGGCAGTGCACCACCCTTAGGGATCCGATTCTGTTTGAGCTTGACACTACTGGTCTAGGGCATGATTCTTGCTTCACATGTGAGAGGTCCTGTGTTCAAATCCTAGACAAGGCCAGAACTACTTTTTGTTTCTTTGGGAAGCAGTGTAGCATAGTCGCTGAGATCTGAGCTGGAATCCTGTCTCAGGTTCATACTAGCTGTGTGCACTCGGGCAAGTTGCTGCACCTCTATTTGCTTCAGTTTCCTCATCTGCAAAATGGGCATAATAAGAATGCCTCCCTCCTAGGATGGCTGTGAAGGTCAAATGAGATGGTAATGATAAAGGGCTTAGCACGTGCTTGGAGGCGCTCCCTGTAAGTGCTAGAGAATGGTTAGCTATTGGCCCCAACACAAGACTCCTAAACCCAGTGCTCTTGTCGCTGTACCCGGATGAGAGGCTGGAGCAGAATTCCAGATAAAGAAACAGAAGGAAAAGTCCCCCCACCGTTTGCTCACTCCTCGGTTTTTGCTTTTGTTTTAGAGGCAATCAGGGTTAAGTGACTTGCCAGGGGTCACGCAGCTAGTAAATTTGCTTACTACTCTGGGAAAAGTGCCTGGTGCTGACTGTGTGTCAGTGCTGCAAAGGGAAGAATCCTGGGCACTGTGGATAAAGCTGCCCTTTCCTTGTGATACCCCTTCATTCCTTGTGACTTATTAAGTACGTGCTACATAGCCTGAGCACTATGCTGTGGGAGGGAGGAGGGAAGAGATGAAATAAGGAACAGCCCACACCCTTGACCCATTTTGTGGGGAGGAGTATGGTGGGGGAGGTGCATTATCAGGTCAGTGAGAGCAATGGTCCATCCAAGGGCAGAAATAACACACATAAAATAATCAAAAGGTAACCACAATGTCCAATAACCATAACGCAAAAGAGAATAAAGTAAATGTATCAAAAAGGTAAAGGCAAAATACTAGGGGAAATCTGAGGAAGGAAGGAAGGAAGGAAGGAGGGAAGGAGGGAAGGAAAGAAGGAAGGAAGAAGGGAGGAAGGAAAGAAAGAAGGAAGGATCATCTTTCAAGAAATTATCAAGGAGAACTGCCCTGATATTCTACAGCCAGAGGGTAAAATAGAAATTGAAGGAATCCACCGATCACCTCCTGAAAAAGATCCCAAAAAGAATACTGCTAGGAATATTGTGACCAAATTCCAGAGCTCCCAGATCAAGGAGAAAATACTGCAAGCAGCCAGAAAGAAACAATTTGAGTATTATGGAAAAACAATTAGGATAACACAAGATCTAGCAGCTTCTACCTTAAGGGATCGAAGGGCTTGGAATATGATATTCCAGAGGTTAATAGAGCTAGGATTAAAACCAAGAATCACCTACCCAGCAAAACTGAGTATCATGTTCCAAGGCAAAATATGGACTTTCAATAAAATAGAGGACTTTCAAGATTTCTCAGTGAAAAGATCAGAGCCCGAGAGAAAATATGACTTTGAAATACAAGAATCAAGAGAAGCATGGAAAGGTAAACAAGAAAGAGAAATCATAAGGGAC
>CM053624.1:9185100-9204359 GCA_028646595.1 Phalanger gymnotis | reverse complement strand
GAAGGAAAGAAGCTAAGCATACTTTTGAGCCCTGTGATGTTTGTAACATGTCCCAATACCCTTCTCTTTCTTTCTTCCCACACAGTCCTTCACCACAGAGAAGGTAATTTGTGAGGCTGTTTCCTTAGATTTAACTGGAGATGTGAAGTCAGTTAGATTTGTGCTTCACTGGGGTAACTTTATCCTGGGTGTGACTCGGGCTAGAAAAACAGTCAAGGACCATGCAGAACCCTGGCAAGGCAGGGATGAGATAGAGAGCCTGGATGACGTTCACTCAACAGTGTCTTGACTTCTGGCTCTGAAATTAAATTCAAAGGAAGAAGACTAGTCTGCGATGATGCAGGATGATAAAGGGAGAAGTCATGTATGAAACACACATCCAAGACCAAGAAAAAGATAAGGTTAAAAAAGGAAAGGCCGAGAGTGGGGGTGGGGTGGGGCATTTCTTTATTTTAACTGTCACAATAAGTGGTTTTAAAAAGTAAAAAGTAAATTAAAAAAAACTGGCAGAACAGGAGTTTGTGATGACTTCAGATTTTGCCAGGCCTTTAACTAGTTTTAGGGTAAAGGCAAGAAAGCATGTTGAGGCATTAGGTGTTGGTGGATCACACACACACGCACGTGTGTACACACACATACATGTGCACATACAGTTTCTACCAGGCTGCAAAGACTGCAGGCCAGTGTCCAAGGTCAATGACCCATCTTAGCAGAAGTGTGGCTGGCCACCCAGCTGTGGAGACTGTCTCTGAAGGTGAGGAAGGGATGTAGTCTGTGGAGAGGGACAAGTATCCATGAGAGGCCCCTTCAGGACAGCCCTGAAGAAGAACTCTGAGAGAAAGAGCAAAGGAAACTCCTACAGCTGCTTAAGAAGATAATACAACAATTTATGGTGAAATGAAGCTTCCCCATGAGAGCATGCGCTTCATGAGAGACAGGACCAACTGCCCAACAAGAGGAAATGTGGTGAGGACCCTGGCGATTAACTGCATGGGAATGAATTACATAACCCCTAGAAACATAAGTACAGTAATTCAAATCCACTGCAGTAAAGAGTCTGACGTGAGCTTCAATCAGCAGAGAGGCTGGATCTGCTTTGGAGAAGCGCAGCCAGGCCTAACCAAAGAGTCTCCTGGCAGCCCCACTTAACAGTCAGGACTATTGATGATTTTCAGAAATAATGGAGTTGATAGAGAAGACGTTGTAACTTGTATAAATGTCTATGAATGCCTTCAAGCATCATGGTGAGAGGGAGAGGGATAGAAAGAAGAGGAAAGGGCAAATGTTGTCATGGTTTTCAAAAATGAAAGAGAACAGAGTCTACAAACTATAGGCCAGGAATAAGCTTGGCTCTGGTTCTGGGCAAAAGTCTAGAGCATCTTATTAAAGGGATGGTACCTGAACATCTAGAGAAGGCAGTAGCAATCACAAAGAGCCAGCCTGATTTCACCAAGGACGTGCCATGCCACATTATCATCATTCCTTTTTATGATAGAGTAATGAGATGGGCAAATCAGAGTGATATCATACTCAGTTACGTGAAATATGCTTCATGTCTAGATTTTTGCAAAGTATTTGACAAAGTTTCTGATACTATTCTTGCTAATGAAATGGAAAAATGTGGGCTAGAAAGTAAGTTTCATGGATTTGGAAATGACTGAATCATCAGATCCAAAGAACAGTCTTTGACGGTTTAATGCTAGTTTGGAGGAAAGTCTCCAGTGGATTGGGGAAGGAATCCATACCTGGCCCTGACCTGTCATTTCTCAGTGACTTCAATAAAGGCATAAATCAATCCATCAACAAGCATTTATAAAGCACTGACCCTCTGCCAGGTGCTGTGTTAAGTGCCTATCAGTGTAAAACACAGAGCAGCAGTGCCATCAGGCACTGTGTTCATCCCCGAGGATACGAAGACAAATAAATGGCACACTCACCAAGTTCGCAGATGGCACAAAGCTGGGAGAGAGAGCTCAGGTGCTGGATTACAGCACCCAGCCCTCAAACGATCATAAAAGGCCACAATGGTGAGCCAATTCCCATTCTGCTGCCCCCCCCACTCCTCAAATCTGTGAGATAAGGAACTTCCAGTGAGGAAATCCCCTCCACTCATACAGATTGGCACCCTCTCTGCAGCTCAGTCCAAAAGCATTGTTTCACATGCCAAGACAGTCACACACGTCAGTGTGTTTCAGAGGTGGGACTTGAACCCAGATCTTCGTGACGATAAGGCCATGGGGCTGATTCTAATAAGATAAAATTTAATAGGAATAAATGCAAAGGTGTACACTTTGCCTTTAAAGCCTCAACCTCACTAGGGCAAGACGGGGGAGGAATGACAGCAGCTGCTCTGAAAAAAGACCTGAGGTTTTTAGTGGACTCCTATCAGAATAAGCCATTGGCATGATACCACAAACTACTACAGCACATGGCACAGAGGAAGTGCTTATTAAATGTCCAAAAACTGGCACAATCTTAGGCCACATGGAGTGCCTACTACCTGAGAGGTGAGGGCTCGTCAGACCCCCACTGTGGGGGAGCGCGATCAATCAACATTTATTAAGCACTATATGCCAGCACTGTGCTAAGGCTGGTTTATTTCCTAGGGCCACATTTTAGGGAGGACTTTGAGAAGATGGAGAACATCTAGAAAAATGAAACTAGGCTGGGGAAAGACCTTGACATGCCAAGTGTATCTGCAAGAGGCTTCCATGGGTAGATGAGTAGGGATGGGAGGCCTGTCCACAACTTTCAAGGCTGCAGCCACAAAGCTGGGTAAGACTGTAGGACCGGGAGGCAAAGAACCCTTTCCATTTTAAACAAGAGGCTCATTCACAGGCGTTGTAGGACACTAGCGTGAGTTCCCTACAGGAATTCAATTCAATTCAATTCAAGGATGACTGGTTGAGTTCCTGCTGTCTGCCAGCCAGCTGTGGGGCAATGCCAGACAGTGGAGTGAGTGGGATCTGACCTCCAGGCAGAGGAAGACAAAAGCGAGGAAGGAGCCTCTCACACAAGTCGTCACTCAAGAGAAGCTGCTCTCTCCAAAGGCACCGACCATGGCTCGGACCAAATGGCTAGATCCACATCTCTCCTTGGTTCTCACCCTTCCTGACCAAACTCTTGCATCTCCCATCCTCTTCCCCTGACATGCTCCTCTAGGGTCTTTTGTGACAGTGTCTCTCCTCATTCTCCATCCCTCACTTGGACCTGATGGCTACTTTTCTGTCTCATTTGCCGTTTCATCATCCGCATCACAGCTAGAGTTGCTCCCCAAGACTCTCTCTCTTCCCCCTTTCTCTTTGCACTCTTCTCTCTACCAAGACAGCTACATGGTGGACTGGAGTCCGGGAGAATCCTTTGAATCAGCCACTTACTTGTTGTGTGATGCTGGGAAAATCATGTAACCTCCGCAACTGCTTTCCTTATTTGGAAAACGGGGATGATGACAGCACCTCGCATAACTAGGTTGTTGGCAGGGTCAAGTGAGATCCTAGATGAGCAAGCAGAACCCTGTTTCTCCCCACACTCTCCCCTACTCTGGACTCTGCCACCATCTCTCTACTTTCCCAGGTTGGAAACCCTGTATCGATCCTTCATTCCTCGCTCTTCCTCACCCCGCAGATGTAGCCAGTTGCTTGATCTCGCCACTTCTACAGACATATCTCATCCATGTTGGCCTTTCTCTATATTCATACAATTTACTTTGGGTTCTTAGATCTTCTGGCTCTTGACAGGGACTTCCTCATTGGTCTCCCAATCTTGAGTGCCTCCTTACAGATGCCAAAGTGATTTCTTTAAGATCGGACGAGGCCATTTCCCTACTCAAGAAACCTCAGTGACTCCCTATTCCTCTAGGACCAAATATGACTTCCTGTTTGGTTTTTAAAGTCCTTCACAACCTAGGCCCACCCTATCTTTCTAGCCTCATTACATACCACTCTGACCTTTCCTCTGTTACTCCCCCATGGTACCCCAACACTAAGAATGCTCTCCCTGTTCACCTCTGCCTCACCCAATCTGTCCCTTCCTTCAATACACATCTCAAGTGCCCCTTTCTATATGAGGCCTACTGACATCCACAACTGCTGGTGCCCTCACTTCCTGACAACCTTATCATCATAGAACTGATTTGTATTATATATGTACATACATAGTATTTATTTTGCGCATCACATACAAACGCGTTTCCCTGGATGGCGTGTGAGCTCTGTGAAAGCAGGGGTGGTTTCCTTTTGCCTTTTCATCCACAGCCCCTGGCACAGTGCCTGGTACATGTTAAATGCTCACTGATCAACAGACTGATCTGCCCAGAGAGGTTCTGGGGCTTCTGGCACTTTTCAGTGCCTCATGGAGAAAGGGGCAGGTGACAGGAATGGCTTGGAGCACTGCTTCATCTGGATGATCTCACCATAACTGGGAAGACAGAAAGTCTCCTGAAGTTGTTAGAGCCCCTTGGCTCCGTTAGCCTAAAGCTTTTAGTCATTGAGGATTGTTACGGTCTCTTCTTCTCCATTCACTCTGAGTCTTGGCCACCTACCCAGACTTTCTTGCAGTATGGCTTTGGGGCAGTGAGCAGGGTGTTGGTCACATCAATGCTTTGGGCTGGCTTGGGACAAATCACGATCTATGATTTGACTTCTTTGGCCTATCAGTGTCAACAACCAGGAGCCTTGTCTTAGGAGATGCTTTGTGGCAGGTTGACGGTCGGTAGAAATTCCCGAAGTGCATCTTTTCCAGAAGCTGACCAGCTTTTAAATTCCAAATAACCCTCTTCAATATACTGGTGCTAAGACAAAATCTTGCTCCTCTGAAACCTGATAGGACCCATGCAGGATGTGTCTCTAGAGAAACCAAAGCCTGTTTCTGTTACCCTCTTCTACTAGCTGAGCATTAATGGGCCTGTTGTTGCTGGCCAACCTCTCATGTCCAGGTCCCAGGAGTGTTTGCAAATTTCCAGACTTGCCCAGTGATTGCTTTCAGCCTTCATCATCACTGGGACAAAAACAACAACCTGATTTCTCTAGATTCCAGATTTCCAACACTGACGCATTCACAGATTTCCAAGCACCTAACCACACACCAAGCTGAAGCACTCACTGGCACTTAGGCTCTATGAAGTCAGGCCAAGGGTAAGCAGCATTTTTTCCATCGTCAGCTTTCCAGAGGTTTCCAGAAAGAAGCCATAAATACCCACGGGCTTAGGCAAGAGGACTCTGGAAAGCCGGATCCTTCTGGTCAAGTACTTAGAGGCCCAGAACCAGAACCAGAACTGTTTAACTCTGAAACCAGCCGCTGGCTGCCCAGTTTCCAGCCTCATTCCATTTGAGATCAGCTCTATTTTCTGGACTGAAGGTGAGTCTTTGTTCAATGTTGAGTTTCGCATTGGGTCCTGGGGCTGGTGGACATGCTCACATTGTCGGCTTATCTTTCCCTTGGTCCTTGATTCTGTCTCTCATCCTCTGGCGTCTGTATTTCTGACCCTGCGGCAATCAGCCCAAGAGCAGGATTTTAAGAATGAAACAACCCTTCCTTCTAGCATTAGTGAAACACACATCCAGGTGGTGCAGTGGATTGAAGACTGGAGCCGGATCAGGAAGACCCGAGTTCATTCTATCTCAGACACGATTGGCTGGTTGTTGAAAGAGGACCAAAAGGACATCACCATGTCCGGGCTGAGGTCCAGCGTGTCTGACTGTGAAAGGCTCTATCACAGGCCAGGCACAAAGAGTCCATGAACATTGGGAGTGGAGAGTCTCTGAATCTGTACATCTCTACAGTTACTCGCTGTGTGACTATGAGCAAGCTACCTAGCCTCTCTGCCTCAGGTTCTTTATCTGTATAATACGTAGCGCCTGCCTTCCAGGAACAAATGAGATAACATCTGTGATGTGCTTTGAAAATCTTAAAATCCTAGCTATAATCAGTATGAAGAGTAATAGCGATAGCCGAGTGGTACAGTGGATGGAGAGCGGGTCTGGAGTCAGGAAGACATCTTCCTGAGTTCAAATCCAGCCTCAGACACTTACTAACCATTTGATCCTGGTCAAGTCACTTCACCCCATCTGCCTCGGTTTCCTCATCTGTAAAATGAGCTGGAGAAGGAAATGGCAAACCACTTCAGTACCTTTGCCAAGAGAACCCCAAATGAGGTCACCAAGAATCAGGCACAACTGACAGCAACTAAACAACAAGAACAAACAAATAGTGATGGCAGTGGTTATAGTTACGGTCATTGTGGTGGTGCTGAAGGTTGGGGGAAAGGGAGAAGAATCAGGATTGTCAATGACTGAAATGAATGCCCATGTCGCTTTTAATCCTTCTCCCAGAATAGAATCAGGATTTTGGAATCTGAGGGTTGGAAAAGACCTCTGAGGCATCTGGTGCAGAGTGTGTTTGACCCGGAATCCCCTCTACTGTACACTGACACACGGTCACTCGGCCTTTGTTTGAAGACCTTTTCTGGGGGTGGAAGCTCAAACCTCCAAGAGAACCTATGTTACTTTGGGATCACTCTGATCACCAGGAAATTTTTCCTGAGGTCAGAGCAAAATCTGTCTCTCTGAATCTTCCCCCCATGGCTCCTAGGTGTGTCCTCCAGAGCCAAAGAGAATAAACCGAATACTTCTTCCCCATCAAAGTCTTCCAAATACTTGAAAACAGTTCTTATCCCTTTCCAGCTCAGGTCTTCTCTGCTCCAGCTAAGCATCCCTAGTTCCTTCGGTGGATTCTCATATTCATTGATTCAAGGCTCCTCTCCATTCTCACTGCTGCCGCTCAATGATCTCCAGCTTATGTAAGTGTTCCTTCCTAATGCAGAAAGACCTGGGAGGGACCAGGTTAGGAGGCACTGCTGGGGGAATTGGGGAAAAGATCAATGGCATTTCATTATTTTCTAGTAATTACTGTTATGTTGTTTGGACAAAAATAGAAGCACATGATGAGAGGAAGTCAGAGTTTTCTCCCTTTGGGGTCGCTCTCAGCTTCTTTTTTCATTCAATAAACTAGAGTCCTGAGGTTCTTGATCTCAGATAGATGGCATGAAAAGCCCAAGTAACTAATATGGACTTATCACCACAAACGAGGAGACAGTGGAACAAAGACACAGGGAGGAGAGAGGACAGAACACAGAAATTCAGAGAGAATGGAACCATTAATACAAGAGTGGAAAGAGAAGAATCAGGCAGAAGAGTTTTAAGAAGAGACTGAAAAACAGACATGATTTTTGACTGGCCTCTGGTACTTTTTGGTGTAGCCTGGTTGAGAGGAGGAGCTACTTAATTATCAGATAAAAGAACTGCCTAAGGGAGCTGAAGAGAGCTTCTGGGCTATTGGCAGAGAACGTTGGCTGAAGCAAGCTGCAGCGTCCCCTGCAGAGGAGAGGCTTACTGATCATAGCACTTCTAGTAGATGGAGGATGTGTACCTCAGATAGCACCTCCATCAAGGAGGATAGGATAGTAAGGTAGGAGGCTGACAGAGTAGGCTAAAAGAGCTGTAGGCTTTTCTGCAGGTGAAAAGTTTATTAACCACATGTATTCCATTGGATGGAGTGGGGGGCCCTGAAAGAGCTGGTTAACAGACCAGGTTGTTGCTAGGGAGGAGCAGAGACTCTATATAAAGAGTAGCTAAGCCAGGACAAGTTGTAGGAAGCAACGTGGAGCAGCAGCTGGAGGAGAGCAGCAAAGAGCGGGATGGAGGCATCAGTCAAAGACACAAGCTGAGGGGAGGGTTAATTCTCCTTCTTATGTGTGAGCCACAGCCATGTGTATTCTCTGTGAGGGTGCAGCGGCTTGTGGAAAACAGAAGAGATGAGACGATCTGAGGGCACGAATGCAGGCAAACCTTCACAGATGGGGCTGGCCACACATATTTCCTATGCATGGATGCACCACATTTGATTCCTACACAAGTCCACTCGTCCCAAGGAGTGCCTATGAATTTGTGGGAGAGTAAGCTCAAGGTAAACAGAGCAATATGCTTTTATTACTTTATTTATGTTGGTTTTTGTCTGTGATATGGAGTTAACATGTAATATAGCCGATTAGGAAAAGTAAAAACATTGTTGGGGGCTTGTGAGTTGTGTTTTAGAGAGGAGTCTGACCCACAATGTGCACAGAACCCAAAGTGCTACTGGCAGCCTGCTATGAATGGGAACTTGGCTCTATGTTAAAATGTGGTGACCAGAAGTGAATGTGATACCACAGATGTGTCTGGTCAGAAAACAGCCCCGTGCTTAGTCCTGTCGCTCTACTAGTCTTGGTTAACAGGCCTCTTAATGCAGCCCCAAGACTGCATTAACTTCCTGCTCCCGGGTCTCCTCTGATTAGTGGGTGGAGTGGAGGACTCTCTCCAGAGCCTCCATTTAAAGATAATGCCCAGGGAAGCTGTCTCTTCACTGCACTCCTGTGGGATTCACCATCATGCCCCTGCCAGACCTTTCCCCTGCTCACCCTTTTGTATTCTGTCTTCCCCCATTTGGTTTTAAGCTCCTTGAGGGCAGGGACTGTAACCCTGGCTTAGCACAGTGCCTTGCACATATTAATTAGGCGCATAATAAATGTTTACTGACCATTTGATGCAAATAATCTTGCAGTCCCTGCTCTAAAAGCCAGAGGAACTACTTTCTAGATGTTCTTCCTTCTTCCTGTACTTGTAAATTTGATTTTTTGAACCCAAGTCTAAGACTTAATTTTTATTCCTATCAAATTTCACCTTGTTAAATTTAGTCCAGTATTCTAATACAGATGGGGCCCAATTTATACAGCCAAAAAGAAAAGTGAATGAGTCTAGTTTAAAGATGCCCTTCACTGGGAGAAGGGCTATCCACACTGTGGTATATGAATGTAATTAATGAGCGATAAGAAACCATGGCCGTAAGAAGTATACGAAAAGCATGGGAATAGAGGTATGAACAGATAGAGAGGGAGACAGGCAGAAAACAACACAAGCAATGACTCCACCACTGTAAGGGGAAAGAACCGTGACCACCAAGAAGATGACCCCGGAGAGTACACAAGAAACCACATCTCTGCCCAGAAGAGCGGGGAACTCTAGGTGTGGACCCGAGGGCAGATTGTTAGGCAGTCTTCCTTTGCTATTCTTTATTCCATGGGATGGCTCAGGAGGTGGGAGAGGGCAAGGGATGGATTTGGAAATGAAGGTGATGGGAAAACAGAAGATGTCAATACATTAAAAACAAACCCAGCAGCTTTGGTCTTTCCTTTGTTCTAGCCCCGCTTACACCAGTGAGGTCTGAAATGGCCACAACATCTGAAAGCAAACGAAGGAAGGAAACCACAGAAGGTGAAGGATGCATTCAGGACTTATCAGTCGTCCACACTTTTCCACCTTCCTGGGAAATGCAGACAACTCAGGCCACCCACACTGGCATGTGGAGAGTAAAGGGCCCTGAGACCAGGGTGTTAGTCAGGGCTTCATCACCGATGTACTGTATGCCTTTCAAAAGTTTAACCCTCAGTTTGGCCCTCTGTAAGCAGGGAACAAACATGTCTAACATCTCCACCATATCAGGAATCTGGGGAGATTTTCACTTATGAAAAAGGAAACCATAATGTGACCTGCCATACTCTAATTCTGCTTCTAAGGAAATTTTCTTATCTTCAACTGAATTTTATTCAACTTAAAATGCCAAATCATAAAATTCTGCCTCAGCCAGTGGCTGCTTAAATTTATTTTTCATCATTTTTTTTTCATATCACATGCTTCTGAACAGAAAGAACATTAGCCCAAATATGCATGACCTTTTTCAGAGGAAAATATTTTATTTTTGCTCAATACCATTTACCTTCGGGGTCAAATGTTTCTAAAAGCTGGAACTGAATGAATTTCTACAATAACTCTGGGCTTCAAAACAGGTGCAAGAACAGGGCCTCTCTGACATGCATTTAAGGGGAGGAGGAGGAGGACATTGGGGAAAAGTCTGAACATGTTTCTAGGAAACAACTTGGCAGCGGGGACGTTCCGTGTCATTGCCAATGCTGAGAGCAGAGCAGGATAGTGGCCCAGGACCAATGTGTGCCCTGCGTGGGTATTGGCTCCTCTAAGGCATTGGAACCTCCAATGTCCCACAATCTAACTCCAGGGCCTTCCTAAAATAGGTCCTTGGAACAAGGTGTGAACACAGAGAGCCATTCAAAGAGGCGGAACAATCTAGCTCATAAACCTCGTAAAGACCCCTCCCCAAAGTGGGGACCCTACTGGAGGTCTTCCTGAATTCTAGCCAGCTTGTGGAAGGGGAGCTCGGGGCCTACTGAAGCAATCAATCATGTCTACTTATAGTAACCCCTTTACAAAGCGAAAACTCCTCCATTTAAGCAATCAGAGGAAGGCATTAAGGCAGCCACAGAAAACGTCATAATCAGTTTGGAAGGAGTGAAAGTCATTGGATGAGATGAAATGACATGACACAGGAAGTACATTGGAATTGGTTGGGGACACTCAGTCATCTCCTGTGGGCCTTCTATAAAACAGCAAGCCAGCTTGGAATCGGGATTCAAATGTCTGGCCAGCAAAGTCGGGGAAGCAGGTCCAGTTGACTCCCTAGGAGGGAAGGTCTTGGGGTGGAGAAGCGCCTTTGTCTCCATCTCTGCACCCCACCCCGACCCTGCCTTGACCTCATGAGCTTTAAGGGGCCAAGGGTTTGGACTGGTCATCAGTGTGCCAGCAATGCCCCAGCTCCGCAGTGGGTGGAACGTGTATACGATATTCCAGGAGCCAAGGATAAACTAGCTGAATTGAGGAAAGGCAGCTTCAAGACTGTGTAGAAGGAGCCCAGAATAAAGGAGCACTCCACAAAAGTAACCCCGTGCTCCCTTAGACTCTGCACGTGCTGGTGGGAGAGTACCCCTCCAGTTTGGAGGTAGGGGGACATTTGTACCATTATTTTCATTATACCATGGTCAGAAGTACCCATTTCTAAAAGTTAATTAAGTCTGGGTAATTGACATTAATCGGTAATCAAGAGGGGAAGAACACCAGGGTGGCTCATGGGCTACAGTACTAGGGACCTCGGCCCCTTAAACCTTCAGGTTACCCCAGCACCCTGGGCAACATGGAGACAGACAAGCTCTGCCATTGTGATGTGCGTGTGTGTGTGTGCGTGTGTGTGTGACATTACTGAAATAAGGTATCACCATTTGCTTTAATGTCTGGGTTTATTTGAGTGTGTTCCCTTGTACCCCAATGTTCTGTTCTTGGCCTTCTCTCTTTACCCTCTCTTTCTTGATGAGCTTTTAAGTTCCTTTTTTTCTCCCCCTGCCCCTTGGAATTCAAGCTCCCTGTGAGTAGATTGGTCCAGTATTTGTTTCAAAACACACTTAACATGGTGGCTGGCACACAGTCAGCACTTAATAAATGCTCATGGATTAATTGATGGATGAGTTGAATTACTATGCAGGAGACTCACAGATAAATATCCACAAGTAGCCTCTCGCCTGCCCGAGCTCTATCCTCACACCAACTACCTACTAGATATCCTGTCCCCAATGGAGTTCTTTCTCTTCCCCTTCGAGCCCAATCTCCTACCAAACATCCTCCCCTCTGCCAAGCCCCCTCCCCTATTCATCACCTCAGTGTCACTGACAAGACACTCCGTCCCCCAGCTCCCAACACTTTCCCTGGCCTCCACCTCCTGGTTTCCCAGGCTTCCTTCTAAAGTCTCTGCAAGAAGTCTCCTGTTTGCCCTTAATGCCAATGCCTTCCCTCTATCGATTATCTCTGATTTTTCCTCTCTTCCTGTGTGTGCAGAGCTGCTGGCACGCTGTCCCCCCAGCAGAGGACGAGAGAGGGACTTTGAGAGAGGGACTGCCTTTGGCCTTTAACTGTATCCCCAATGCTTAGCCAGGCACAACAGAGGTGATTAATAAGTGCTTGATACCTGAGAGTCAGCGCAGGACAAAGGAAAGAGCCCTGCATCTGGAGTCAGAGGACCTGAGTTCAAAAGGACTACTTGTGATGTAAACTCTGTGTGCCTAGTTTCCTCACCTGTAAACAAAGGGTGGGACTCGATAGCCTCTGACCTCCCCATCTGTGATACTGATGCTTCACATCCTTCCATCCAGCTGAGCCTCCTACTGATCCAGGGTCACATTCACTTGTGACACCTCTCATTCTTCGGGCACCTGTCACTGGGCCTGCTCCAGAACAGGCCCTTAAGAAATGCTTGTTAATCGACTAATTAAAAGACAGCTAAGGCATGGGGCAGGCCTCTGGAATAAAGTGAAATACAGGGTGAGAGCTTCATTTGGTCCCCATGGTATCCCACCCACTCTGGCTCACATGGAGCACTGGCTTAGAACCAATGCAGACCAGGGGAATCCAACCAATGGTGCAATAAAACAATGGCTGGATTTGTGCCTGGTGCGCTTAAAGTTGAAGTGAAGACACTCAATGAAATGCCAGCTGGCAGCAACGAGGACTCTCCAGATTCTGGACAGGCCATATGGTACAGTGGATAGAGCCAGAAAATCCTGCATTCAAATCCTGCCTCTGACACTTACCAATCACAAGTCACGTAACTCCCTGGGCCTCCAGCAACTGTCTAAGGCTCACATACGGACAGGCTGCAGTCTGTCTCGGGGAGGGGGTGTCATCACCAGGAGTTTCTACTCTGATGAAATTCTATAGGTTCTACAAAGATTATGCACGCAGCCCCCCTACAAGATGTCCAGACGTATTTATCTCACCTGCTCCTCACAGCAACTCTGTGGGGCAGGTGTTGTCACTGCATCCATTTCATAGATGAGGCGGCTGGAGCTCAGAGGAGGTGAGGGACTCAACCAGGTAAAACAGCTATTCCTTGGGCAGAATTTGGACTCCAAGTACGGAGTCCTATCCAATACACCATGGTGCAAGGGGAGGGTCTCTTTAGTGTTCCACTTAGACGGCACTGAACACAGCAGAAGCCCATCCCAGACCTAAATGCCACTAGAGGTCCAGATGCAAGATAGAGGACTTGAGTCCATTGGATAAAAGGCTGTGGAAGACCAAAGAGACTGGGAAGATTTTCCCCAGACATCTTCAGCAGTGGGATTCTTTCTGCAAGGCTCTGCAATGGTTTAGGTCAGACTCACTATGACTCAGTGTGAAGCTAAGCTACTTGTTACCTAATGTTCCCTAGAGGAGTCCTCTACTGTCCTCTCAAGTGGGTCTCCCCGCCTCAAGCCTCTCCCCACGTCAGTGCCAATCCCACTTGGCTGCCCACTTTCTACAGTGTGGCTCGGACAATGCCACGCCCCTACTGCATCCATACCCTATTAAATAACTCCTCTGTTTGGGATTCAAGACCTGGCCCCAACCAACACTTCCAGCCACAAGACCCCTTATCAGCTTCCTGCACACTCTGGTCCAGCTAAAAGGGCCTTCTTCTCAATGTTCTTCACCCACAACGCTCTATCTCTCCAAGGTTCCTCTCTCCCTCCTCCTCTGTTCTTGGGAAGATGCTGTTCTGCTCTGCCCCCCCACACAAAGCCCTTTGTGATTTCTCCAGCTGCTCATACCTTCCCCTCAACTGCTGCAGACCTATTCAGTAGATGGCAATTAGGTACAGATTATTCTGCCCTGACATGATGAATGAAAGCTTCCTGAGGGCAGGGACAGTTTCACTCTTATCTTTGTAACCCCAGCACCCCACACAATGGCTTTCACATAGCAGTCATTTCAGAAATATCTATAGATGGATGGATGGATGGATGGATGGGTGGGTGGATGGATGGATGGGTGGATGGATGGATGGATGGATGGATGGATGGATGGATGGATGGATGGATGGATGGATGGGTGGATGGATGGATGGATGGATGGATGGATAGATGGATGGATGGATGGATGGATGGATGGGTGGATGGATGGGTGGATGGATGGATAAATAGAAGGATTGATGGGCGGATAGATGGATGGATGAGTGGATGAATGGGTGGATGGATGGATGGGTGGATGGGAAGGATCCCAGAGAGAACCTCATCCAACCCCAAACTGATCAAGAACCCTCTTTAGAATATGCCTGACAATGGTCATTCAAACTCTGCTCAAAGAGACTGCATGAAGAAGAGAGAAGCTACTATCTCAGAAGCAGTCTGCCTCAGTTTGGGACAGTCATCAGTGCTTATTAAGATGTTCTTGGCATTAAGTTTAAATTTCCCCTCTTTCAACCTCCACCCCCTGCCCCATCATTCCCTTTGTGGTCACAGAGAATCCCTCTTCCAAGAAGGCCCTTCAAGTACTTCCAGACGGTTCTCAGTAGCATTCCCCTCAGTAGGCTCGGCACTTGACTTCTTTCAATTGATTTAGCTTATCAACATTGCTCCTGAACATCCTTCTAAGCCCAGAACTGACGCCAATACTCTAGGGGAGCAGACAGGGTCTGATGAGGCCGGAGGCCAGGGAGACTATGGCTCTGTAACTCCTGGATGCCTGCAGTTCTTGGGGCCACCAGCACAAGCTGGTATTGCCTTTGGTGGCTGCTCTGTTGTCTTATCCTAAGCCTGAGCCTGAGGCTGAGCTCAAGCTATGACTGAGCTCCCCACTAGCAGATCTGATGGCAAGCTCCAACGAGAATGCATATTCTGGTAAGGGCTGCTCTCCTCTTTCTCTCTTTACTATGGGGAGTTAATAACATCATCAACTCGGAGCTTTTAAGGCTCTCTGTCTAAGGTTCACAATCCTAATAAAACTGATGAATCATGACTTGCAGCCTCAGCAGGTGAAATGACTGCCACGAAACTAACTGGCAATGGCCATGCTGCATGGAAGAATAATGGTGTGTGTTTACTGTTAGGCATCAGTCAAGGGCAGAAGGCACGAGATGAAATATGAAATCTAATTAAGCACCACTGCGCTCTCTTCCCACACACACACACACACACACACACACACACACGAAGGTAATTTCCTTGAAGTTTTTCTCTCTGGCAATTTAAAAATGAGAAATTAGAAAATGGTAGGTTCTTAATGACATTTAGCAAAAAGGTCTAAGCAGCTTTAAACAAATCAAGAAAATGACCAGCATGGCAGGCTTGCATTAACATAGGTATTAAACCTTCCGTTTTCTAATCCTCTGTTCTCAAGAAATCCTCCTATCTTTGGCAAGATATATTCTCCTTATTTAGAGCACATGATTTATGGCTGACTTTCCACACGGCTTTTATGAAAAGGCATTTTTAGCTGTCCCGAGTGTGTTGCTAACATCTGCACTGATGAAAGAATTGTAAAGAATAAAATTCACAAAGGATTACTGCTATCGGATTTTTAAAAGAGCAGCAATACATTATAATTTGATGTACTGATAGTTTTTGAAGTCCTGTCCAATGTAAACTTCAAAAGCTGATAATGAATATTTAATTCTAACACAACACACAAAGAAAGTTCAAAATCGCCAGCCACTAGGAAATTAAATCCATTAATGGGAGAACTAGTTTTCAAAGGATCTCTACTGTAGAGTTGTGACATTTCACAAGCAAAATTTTGAGCAGTAATTATATGTGTAAATTGAATTCCTCCTGTAAGTGGCTAACTGTGGGTCCCAGTGGCGACTGAGATGACCTTAGGCGAATGCAATCAGCCAGAAGCAATTGCAATTAGCCAGTGGAGGGGTAACAGTTGCAGCTGCCATAGGAAATAGCCATCCTTGGAAAGCTCAAGGATTTCTCGTGAATAGCCTGGCCTACAACGATGGACTATTTCTATCATGAAGGCCCTTAAATTGTCTTCCATTCTCAGGCACCAGCTGGGTTTCTATGGGACCTGTGAAAACAGCCAATTCCACTAGAGAAAAGACAGTAGGCATTTGAGTAGGGAGGAAAATGGAAGTTCCATCTGAAATCATGTGAATTGGCCTCTCTTGTGTTCCACAGACAGCGGCTAATGGAATTGGGAGGGGACCAGGGAACAGAGACTCAGACCTCCAAACCTTGCATAGAGCAGCTTGTCACTGGCTACATACTTAGATTAAAGGCAGAAATGAGGCTTATTAAGAGGAAGGCCATGACCTTGCGCTGTACAAAGACCTTTTGTGCTTGGGAGACTCATCTGCATGGCATACCTAGAGCATTCAGGGATTCCTAAAAATAAACAATAAGATGTTAGGTTCCCGTGAATCTACGGCGTTGTTTTGGGAGAGCCTCTCAGAAAAGGGCTTGGGTGCGCAGGGTCCCAGAAATGATACGGCATTTGTAACTAAGTCAGAATGAGACTCTGTACTTGGTGACTAGGGAGGAGAAGTTAAAGATTAGGCTGAAATCTTTGGGTGCTAATTAGCTGGAAATGTATTTTGTTCCAAAAACCTTGGCAACAGGGATGACAAGTCTCCTTTGGGAGAAGAAATACCACTGATTTCTTGTTTTCCCTGTCCTCACGACAAGCCATGCGTGACTGGTCTTCAAAGTGAAGGAGAGCTGGTAAAGCCCATTTGTCTTACGGGGAAGACAAGAACTTCAGTCTAGGTCTACAGTTAAAGCCAGAACATGGAAACAGAAGACAGACATGGCCATGGGCCAGGTGGAGGGGACAGAACATTCGCTCATTAAGCAACTACCACGTGGCAGTCACTGTGCTAAGCACTTTACAACAACCTTGTGAGACGGGTGGTATTATTATCCCCATTTTATAGTTGAAGAAACTAAGGCAGATATAAGGTAAAGGACTTGCCCAGGGTCACACAGCTAGTAAGTGGCTGAGGACGGATTTGAACTCATGTTTTCCTGATTCCAGGCCTGGAGCCACCTCAGTGCCCCATATTTGTGGTAAGTGCTTAGTAAATGCTTGCTGAGGAAGCACAGCGAGGAGACGCTGTAGAGATGTGTTTACACAAAGATGTGGAAAGGATTGGGAGAAGGATCCTACAAGAAAGTGAGACTGGTAAAGCCTGACAATGACCAAACCACTAAGGGATGGGATCTGTGTCATGGCACCCTCTCCAAAGCCCCTACAGCAGTACAAGTCAACGGCCTCACTAGAGACTTAGCTGAGCTTTACAGCTTCAGGATGGTCCCAACTCAGAGGCTGCCAATGAGATGTGGAAGGAGTTTCCTCTGTAAGTGTCTAAAACAGGTGGAAAGCTCGCTGACACCGAAGCATGCACAAGTGTTTGATCCACCAAGGTCCAGTCCTACTCTGACAAATCAGCCACAGTTTCCTTTCCAGCTATTGTCAAGGGACTACTGTTCTTAGAAATCCCTCAGGATGCTAGCATTTGGTACACACATGCCTTCCAAGGCTTTTCATGGAAATGAATATTCAAAATGTTACTGGGCAAGGGGTCCTGGCCACTTTCTATTATGTGAAAAATTCCACTAGGTGAAAAATGCTGGTTTTGGTTCAGATTCACAGGTTCCTCAGCATGGCTTGCTCCTAACAGCTAATATTCAGAAGTGAAATGCATTCTCTAGATGCTGTGAAGCTGCATTTTGGGAGCTAAATCAACTATCTTAAAAAACAGAGGACATATTAGAACAGGCTCTTCCAAAAACAAGGTCACAATTTGTGTATATGGGGGGAAATATGCAGGAAAAACTTTAGTAAAATTTTGATTACCAAACTAAATACATGAATGGTTTAAATTATGTCCATTAAAAAATGACTCATATATATGAAACACTCCGTGATTGGTTGTTTGGACCAAAACAACGTTACTACGTTGGAGTCGAGGCACAGTGTGTCTGACTGTGGCCGATCAGATCAATACAAGCTCACAGGCTAGGCGCAAATAATCCATATGAGCATTTGAAGTGGAGATGTCCCTAAATTTGTTCATCTCATGTTTCCTTTGAGATACTGTAATTCAGCTTCACTCATAGAGCACAGAGCTTTCTTTGACACAGACACACCATGTTGAGTGGTCCTGTGCTAGTATTTCCTATGTCTCAAATCAATCCCAAAATCCTTCAGAGAGACCTTGAGAGTGTCCTTGTATTACTTATTCTGGTCTCCATGTGAGTTCTCTGTAAAACTCCTTTAGGCAAACCTGTGTTTGGCATTTGAACAATGTGGCCAGCCCTTCAGAGAAAAGAGTTTAAATGCTTGGCAGTTGAGCTAGAGAAAGGACCTCAGTGTCTACTCCCTTATCTTGCCAGGTGATCTTCAGAATCTTCCTAAGACAATTCAAACAGAAGCGATTCAGTGGCTGGGCATGACGCAGGTGGACTGTCCAGGTCTCATAGGCATACAACGACGAGGTCAGCACCACAGCTCTGTACACCTTCAGTCTGGTAGTCAGTCTAATACCGCTTCTCTCCCACACTTTCCTTTGGAGCCTCCAAAACACTGGGCTAGCTCTGGCAACAGGTGTGTCAGCCTTGTTATCAATGTGAACATCCCTGGAAAGTAGACTGCCAAGGTAAGTGAACTTGTCCACAGCATTCACCATTTCTCCATTTGCTATAACTGATGGTTCCACATATGGATGGTGTGGTATGGGCTGATGGAGAAAATGAGTTTTCTTGGTGTTCACTGTTAGGCCAGAATTAGCATAAGCATTGCTTGCAAGCATCTGCTAAACTTCTAAATCCCAACTAATCTCTAAAGTGATGAGTCCAGTCATCTGCTGTCATAAGCATAAGGATCTCCCACCTGGAGACTTCTCAGACTAGGCAAGCTTTTCCAGGACTTGTGGAGATGATGTGACTTATCCAGGGTCACACAGACAGGATTTACACTCAGGTCTTCCTGACACCCAGTCTAGCTTTCTTTTACCTCTTTTCTGTAGATTAGTTGTGTCTCACTTTTCATGACCCTATTTGGGGTTTTCTTGACAGGGATACTGGAGTGGCTTGCCATTTCCTTCTCCAGCTCATTTTACAGATGAAGAAACTGAGGCAAAGTTAAGCAACTTGCCCAAGGTCACAGAGCTAGAAAGTATCTGAGGCCAGGTTTGAACTTGGGTCCTTCTGACTCCAGGGTCAGCACTCTATCCACTGTGCCACCTCGCTGCCCTCTATCCCCTCTACTACCCCTAAGCTGGATGATTCTCCACTGGAATTTTGAAGATTCCCACAAGACTTGCCCCAGGCAGCATTCCAAGCAGAAGAATGTTTACAAAAAAGATGGGCTTTTGTTAAAGGGAGAAGCTTGGTATCATTAACAAAAAAGCCTAAGTTTTTTTTTTTTTACTTTTGAACATCTATTTTCTTAAAACCTTGAGTTCCAAATTCTCTCCCCTCTTCCCTTCCCACCCAGCCTCCCTAAAAAGTCAAGCAATTCAACATGTGCCACATGCGTATCATTATGTATAACCCTTCCACAATA
>CM053624.1:9157073-9184600 GCA_028646595.1 Phalanger gymnotis | reverse complement strand
CTCTCTCTCTCTCTCTCTCTCTCTCTCTCTCTCTCTCTCTCTCTCTCTCTCCAAAGGATTGTTTATCCAACTGCATATAAGAATCTGTTCAACGGATGTTTTTCATCCACTTGTTTTTTCCTGTGCAAATAGTTGGACCAAAGTTTTCAGAGGAACAATGCATTTCATTTAGGAGACTCGTTTAATGAACACAGGCTTACAGTGATCATAATTTCTTTGTTCTAAATGCTCACCAACCATTCACTTAATAATCTGCTGTAGAATCCCTGCCTCCCTCCCCACCCCAGGAATCAACATCAAGCTTGTTGATTTATGGTCTGAAAGGTCCATTTTTCCTCCTTTTAAAAATAAGTATAATTTTCGCTCATCTCTAGTCCCTTGGAACTTTGGTTTCCCAATTTTTTTCAAATATTGGTGAAAGTGACTTGGCAATAACAACTACATGGTCTTGGAAGATTCCTTGGCACTTCCTTCTCCCTCATTTCTACAAGACCTTTCTGCTGATTCTCCCTCCCATGCATAGTTTCTCTCTCCCCATTATCTAAGTTTGAGCCCTCATTCCTCATTGTTCTCTCTGCATCTAGTCACTTACCTCTCCAATGCTGCCTCTGTACAGCTGCAAAATTTATATGCCTAAGCCAGATGCCTCATTATGCTAGAAGTGGCAGAAGCTCCTAACAGCCTCTCAAGATAAATTAAACTCTTCTGTTTGGCATTTCACGCTGCCCTTCACAGTCTGGCCCCTTGCCAGAGGGGCTGCACATGACTTCCTCTCATACACTCGACATTCCAGCCAAACTGGTCTATCTGCTGCTTCCTGTGAATCCCATGCTCTTTCCTGCCTCCACACCCAGGCTGGGCCCATGCCTGGAATGATCCCTTTCTACATCTCTGCCTCTTGGAATCTCTCTGTCCCTTCAAGTCTTGCCACCTGTTCTGTGAGGCTGTGCCTCATTCTACCACTTGTTACATTCTCTGCCCACTCATCCAAAATTTCCATATTTGTTTATCTCCATACACATTGTTTCCTTCATTGGAATATAAGCTTCTTGAAGGCAAGGGACTCATTCACATCACTCTACCCCGACTCCCCCACTTATATAAAAGCACTTGACATGCTGTGGAAACTTAATAAATGAATGGATACAACATGTCAAGGCAAGATGACTTGAATGCAGTGAAGGCTTCAGATGCTTTCATATCATTTCCTCAGTGATAATGAATTTTAATCCTTTGTTCAATATTTTTGTTTAGTTCTGCCCATATCAAAGATTATTCTTCTGGGTCAGTAAAAGGTCCTGCTTTCTTTGGTAACTGTTATCATCACACCTTCCACACCGAGAAGCAATCCTATCCCTTCTTTCTTCTTTTTTTGTCTACAATCTAGCTTTTAAAGGGTCCTCTTAGTTGTCCTTGACATTTATGATGAGGCTGGGATTATTCTGTGTTTTAGCTGTTCTAATGCCATTCTCGTAGATCAGGCCACACTGCCACATTTATCCTATATGCCTTGCCTCTGCTCCAATCTTTTGTAAATGTGCCTTAAAAATATTAACCAGTCGATGAGCTCACTATGTGGCCACATATGTCTTTTGACATATTCTCCTTTTTTCCTCAATGGAACGGTGTTATCAGAGTTTCTGTCATTGAGGGCCATTGGCCATTGAGGGCCATTGGTCATTGAGGGCCAAAATCTGCCATCCAGCAGATTTTCCAGCTTCCTTAAACTAGCGCTCTCCTAAAGCCTAGGGCACGTGTTAGGTTCAAGATTCCCCTCCTCATCTATTGTGAGTTCTGAAGTCATGTGAATGAAGGCATGAAGGTGGGAAACTGAATCTCAATGTAGTACAACAAAGAGCGTGTGATGGTGAATGGGATGGCATAGGATGCAAATGTCAGGTTAGGGAATTCAGTGTCTCTTTAGAGCAGAAGTTGAAAGAACTGGAGGTGTTTAGATTGAAGGAGACAAGACATAAGAGGGAGGTGGAGTGGCCATCTTTAAATACCTGAAATGTGGCCATACAGCCTCTGAGAGAGTGTCTAACTGCCACTTTATTCAGGAGGCAATGGGAGGCCACTGAGAGAGTTAGAGCTTAGCAGTAATGTGGTTAGATCTGTGAATTAAGTAACACTACTGGAGAGAATGCCTCATTACCCAACAATGCTAGATATATGATCCTTCTATGCATTCAGTCCCATCTGTGCATGGAGCTAATCCAAGGCCAGTCCCAAGCATGTCAGACATAGTTCCAGTCCCTGAGGAGCTTATGGTTCAAAATCAGTCCCATTTGATGTGGTCCAACCATATGAAGAAGACACAAATAAACAAACATTTAACAAATAAGCAATTTCTCCTTCAAGGACCTCAGTTATTTCTAAACAAGATGGAATTAATTGTGATATGACCTAATGAAACAGAAAAGGGAAGGGCATTAAAACTCATTTTATAGGCAGAGAAACAGTTCAATCAAGACAGAATGTGGCCCAAACTACCTAACTGTATAAGAGGAAGAAAGAAAGAAAGAAAGAAAGAAAGAAAGAAAGAAAGAAAGAAAGAAAGAAAGAAAGAAAGAAAGAAAGAAAGAAAGAAAGAAAGAAGGAAGGAACAAAAAAAGAAAGAAAGAAGGAAGGAACAAAAAAAGAAAGAAAGAAGAAGAAGAAGAAGAAGAAGGAAGGAAGGAAGGAAGGAAGGGAAAGAGGGAGGGAGGGAGAAGAAAGGAAAGTCTTTATGCCATGGAGTCCTACTTTAAGGGGCTATCTATCATACCAGCATTTCACACAGTGAATCCCCTCCAGGGCTATGGAAAGCTCTGGATTGGTTTTATATTCACAGACAACAGAGGGGCTGCAGGGAAATAAAGGAAATTTACATGTTAAAATTGAAGGAGAACTCATGAAATTTTATTAAATGTAGAAGCAGTTTTGGGTATAAAAAATGCACACCAATATCATGCTGCCTCTTATGTTAACATTCAGAATATAACATTGTGACTGTGAATATCAGTATATAATAGAACAATCATGTAGTCAAGACATTGTTTTATTCCTGACTTGGCTCTGCACTGCACGGAATTAGCCCATAGGACAGCGTGTCACCTGCCCGGCGGCCCGGTCTGCTACAAAGCCCAGCGTCATGTACCGTGGATGGGCTGGGAGGTGAAGAACAGTCACCTGCCACCTCTGGAAATGCAGTCCAGCAATCACCCTGTGAAACATGGCGTCCATTTCTGTAGGGCTTGTGATTTGCACAGCTCCTTCCTCTCTGAAGAATCCCCTGCTGTTCTCCCGTTTCATGCACTCTAAGGCTAGAACTGGAAATGAACTAATGGATCACACAATTCTGGCCTGGAGGGACCTCGCTGAGCAGAGGTCAGGGGATTGCAGCCAGAATCCTGAGGCGTCTTCCATAGGGCACTTAGCAATGTTTTCCTTTTTGATCTGGCTCCTCCCTCTGTGACCTCCAGCCTTGCAAGCCTCACGGGGAGTGGGATTCTCCCTAGGCTGGGAAACATCGGTGACATCCAAACCCAGTACTTTTCCCCTTATTGCAAAAAGTGAAGTGACTTGCCCAGAGTCGCACAGCCTCATTAATGGCAGAGCTAGGAATCAAAACCAAGTTTCATGAATATATGTACACTACAAAAAGGTACCTGCCTAATCTCTAATCTCTCTACTGACCTCCAGTCTCACATCTCCAGCTGCCTTCAGACATCTTGAACTGCATATTCTATTGACATTTAGACTCAGTATGTCCCAAAGAAAACTTAGTATCTTTCCTCCTAACCCTCTCTAGCCATCCCTACCCCCACTGCCCCCACTGACTATTACTATCAAGGGCAATGCCATCTTCCCTCTTTCAGATTCACAACCTAACAGACATCCTGGATTCCTCACTCTCTCTCACCCTGCCCCATATCCAAGCTGTTGGCAAGATCTGTCCATGTGTCCCTTGTACATAGCTCTTTTTCCCCTTTGACACTGCCCCCACCCTGGGGCAGGGCTTGGTCATCCTACACTGGAGCCTGCCATTAGTCTCTCTCCATTCCAGTCCATCCTCCATTCAGCCACTAAAGTGATTTTCCTAAAAGATCTGATCATAACATTCTGTACTCAACAAACTCCAGTGGTTCCCTAACACCTCCAGGATTCAATACAAAATACTGTTTGGCATTCAAAGCCCTTCATAACCTAGTCTCCTCCTATCTTTCCAGTCTTCTGACACCTTATTCCCCACCATGTCCTCTTCCATCCAATGACATTGGCCTCCTGGCTGTTCCACAAACAAGACCCTCCTTCTTTGGGCTCTGAGCATTCTCTTAGGCTGTCCCCCATGCCCAGAATGGTCTCCCACCTCATCTCTACCTACTGACCTCTCTGGCTTCCTTTAAGTCTCACCTAAAATCCCACCTTCTATAGAAAGCCCTCCCTAACGCTTCTTAATTCCAGTGGCTTCCCTCTGTTAATTACTTTCTATTTATTCTGTATGTAGCTTGTTTTGTATGTTTTTGTTTGAATCTCTCCCATTAAAATCTAAGCTCCTTGAGCGCAGGGCTGTCTTTTGCCTCTCTTTGTATTTCTGGTACTTAGCATAGTGTTTGGCACATAGTAGGCACTTAATAAGTATTTAATGACTAACTACCTATTTTGAAGAGTTTGGATCAGTCTCCATACAGCTCACAGGGAAATAATGGTGACCAGTTCCTAAGCATAACAATTTCCATTTCTCCATCAGTTGAAAGATACTGTTGTGACAGAACTAAGGAAATCTCAATAGCTTCAAGTCCAAGGACACCTCATAACGAGGCAAGCCAATTACTATTCATGCATGCTTCAGTAAAATGGGAAAAGAATGCTCCTGGTTCACGTGGCTACATGTGCCTCTCATACTTATTGCACAGCTTGGAGAATCTGGGGGCTAGGGGAACAAAGGGAGCTTTGTTTTTCTGATTACCCAAAGTGCCCTCCTCCAAGCAGCCCCTTCCCATCTCAGGGTAAGGTCCAAACACTTTGCAAAACTGTTCCAAATCAGGGAACGCTGTAGAGCCTCCTAAATGAGATTCAAAATCACTTAAATGGGTCCTGCCTAATTCTTCACAGAGGGATTAAAACAAAAAACCCATCATGAATGGAGATGTCTAGTTCTCAGACAATGAGTGTATTTGAGTTCATTTGCACATATACCTATCAACTTGCCTGAATACTAGAAGGGGAAAAGATAATACAAAGGAATTGGAGGTATACGTGATGTTAAAGAGGAGATAACTCCATATAACCCCTGTTTGCAATTGGGTTACTTAGAAAACCATGGAGAATGAGCAAAGAAAGTAGTTGAGACAATTATTATTTTAGTAAAGTAGCAAAAGAAAAAAGATTTTATGTAGCATTAACAAAATTCAGTAAGAACTAATAGAAAGGGAAGTCCCATTCAAAAGTACTACAAAATAACTAAGACGTTTGTGAATCATTTTACCGAACCATACTTAAGAAATATAAATATAACTATAAAATGATGAATGATGTGAATGGATTAAGGAATGTTTGTCATTCCATTTTGGGCCAGGCAGTGTAACAAAAATTATGTTACCATCTAAATCCATTTGCAGAATTAGTGCTCCACTAATCAAACCACCAAGGAGATACACATTCTAGAACTGGACAAAATCAATCAAGAGCAATCAATCCACAAACTTTATTAAGTTCCCACTATGTGCCAGGCACTGTGTTAAACACTGGGAGATACAAAGAAAGGTTAAAAACAGTCGCTTGCCTTTAAGGACCTAACAGTCTAATAGGAGAGACAACATGCAAGCAATTATGGACAAATGATATATACAGTGTAAATTGGAGGAAATCTCAGAGGAAAGACACTCACATTTAAGGGAGGCAGTGAAAAATTCATTTGAAGAAAAAAAGCTTTTTAAAAAATAGGAATAAAAGAGGAATACTAAGCCATCTCTTCATCAATCACTCAATGTATCAATCGATCAACAAGCATTTATTAAACAATGTTATCTGCCAAAAACAAAGAGTGAGAGAATTCCCATTCTCACTGGAGCCCATGTTCTAATAACAGTGCACATATAAGTATACGGAAAATAAATATGAAGCAAATAAAAACAAATAGATGCAGAGAGGGTACTAGTTAGTACTTGAGAAGATCAGGAAGGGCATCATGTAGAAAGTGGCAATGAAGTGGAATGAGAAGGAAGAGTATTCCAGGCAAGAGGGATGGCCAGAGCAAAGTCATGGAGATGGGAGATGGAAGGTCATGGGTGAACAGACTTCAAATTAAACTCTAACACTGTAAGCAGCAAAACTATTTGGAATTTTTTTTTAAAGAGAAAATTAGGTAGCTCAGGAAAACAGATCAAATGTGCAAGAATCAGAAACAGGGAGGTGCATGAAGGAGCTCCTCTGAGTAACAGGATCATTGCATTTGGAGCTGGAAGAGACCAGGGAGACCACTTATTTCAGCTGCCTCCCTTTACAAGGCAAAAGAGGCAAATCGATTTGCCTCCCAAGTCACATCAGCAGAAAGTGGCAGAGCTTGGATTCAAACACAGGCCTTCCAGATCTTAATGCAGAGCCCTTTCTGTGACAGGAGAACGCCACAGATTGGTACTGATTTTTGTGGGATAGAACCTGGCCTAATTGGAATAAGTCTCTTATGCTGAAGAAGACATTTCGATTCAAGTCAACATCCCTCTTCCCCTCATAAGCAGCTAGGTGGTGCGATAAATACAGCATGGAGCCAGGAGTCAGGAAGACTCTTCTTCCTGAGTTCAAATCTGGCCTCTGACACTTCCTAGCTGTGTGACCCTGGGCAAATCACTTCAACCCATTTGCCTCAGTTTCCTCATCTGGAAAATGAGCTGGGGAAGAAAATGGCAAACCCCTCCAGTATCTCTGCCAAGAAAACCCCAAAGGAGGTCACTGAGAAATGAAAAAAATAGTGTGGCAGGCCCTGTGCTGGGCACTGCAAACATGAAGACAAAAATAAAACCAGCTGCTTCTTCAGAAAGCTCTTGTCTCCTGGAGGGACATCTATAATATGTGCACAGATCAATAGAGATAAGGAACACATAAAGTAATGCAGGATCATTTCAGTCATGGGAGAGCACTAACAGTAGGGGGGTGATCAGAGCCACTCTTTTATGGGAGGAGCCACAGAAGCAGTGATTCTTTTTTATTTAAATTTTATTTTTTGTTACATTTTAAGTTTTGAACTGTATCCCTCCTTCCCCACTTGATCCTAGAGAAGGTCACCGTTTCACACATACGCACACACACACACACACACACACACACACACACGCATGCACGCACACACGTGGAAACAGAAAACCATACTATGTTTCTTATACTTCTAATTATCACATCTTTCTTTGGAAGTGAATAGCATCTTCCTTCATAGGTCCTTTGTAGCTGACTGAAGAATTTATAATACTCAGAAAAACTTAGTTATTCACAGCTATTCTTCAAACAATATTGCTGTTACTGTATACAGTGTTCTCTTGGTTCTGCTCATTTTACTCTTCATCACTTTATGTAACTCTTTCCATGCTTTTCTAAGATCATTGGGTTCAACATTTCTTACAGCACAGTAGTATTCCATCATGATCACATACCACGACATGATCAGCCATTCCCCAACTGATGGGCATCTCGGCAATTTCCAGTTTTTTGCTGCTGCAAAGAGCTGCTATAAATATCTGAGAACTCATAGGTTCTTTTCCTTTTCCTCTGATGACCTTGGGAAACAGACTTAATAGTGGTATTGCCAAGTCAAAGGGTATGCTCAATTTTGTAATTCTTTGGGCATAATTCCAGACTGCTCTCCAAAATGGCTAGATCAGTTCCACCAACCGTGTATTAACATCCCAATTTTTCCACCTCTCCTCCAACATTTGTCATTTTCCCTTTCTATCATTTGAAACAATCTAATACATGTAAGATGATATCTCAAACTTGTAATAATTTGTATTTCTTAATCAATAATGATTTAGAGAACTTTTTCTTATAATTATATATAGTTTTGACTCCTTCATCAAAAAACTTCCTGTTCATGTCCTTTGATCATATATCAACTGGGGAATGACTCATACTGTTATAAATTCTACAAAGTTCTCTATTTAAGATATGAGACCTTTAGCCAAGAAGCCGTCTATGAAACTCCCCCCCCCGCAATTTTCTGCTTTCTGTCTAATCTTTGTTACATTGATCTTATATGTACAATCCCTTTTTAATTTAATGCAATAAAATTATCCAGTTTACATATCATAATGTTCTCTCTCTCTCGTGTGTTCATAAATTGTTTTCCTATCCATAAGCTGAAGGGCTGCTAAATGGCACAGTGGATAAAGTGCTGGGCCTGAACTCAGGACTCGTCTTCCTGAGTTCAAATCTCGCCTCATACAGTTACCAATGCATGACCCTGGGCAAGTCTTGTTTGCCTCAGTTTCTTCATCTGTAAAATGAGTTGGGGAAGGAAATGGCAAATGACTCCAGTATCTTTGACAAGAAAACCCCAAATGGGGTCAAGGAGTGTCTGAAATGACTGAAGAACAACAACAAATCCTTAAGTCTGCTAGGTAATATGTTCCGTGCTCTTCTAATTTACTTATGATAAGTCCCTTTATATCCAGATGCTGTATCCATTTTGACCTCATCTTGGTAAATAGTGTAAGATATTGGTCTATACCCGACTTCTACCATACTGCTTTATAGTTCTCTCAATAATTTTTATTAAATATTAAATTCTTATTCTGAAAGCTTACATATCTACATTTGTCAAACACAAGGTTACTATAATCATTTACTCCTGTGTATAGTATGTCTACTGTGTTCCACTGACAGACCTTTTTTATTTCTTAGCCAGTTCCAGATAGTTTTAATAATTATTGCCTTATAATATAGTTTGAGATTTGGTACAACTAAACTTCCTTCCTTTATATTTTTTTCATTAATTCTTTTGAGATCTTCGACTTTTTGTTCTTCCAAAAGGAATTGGTTATTTTTTTCTAGCTCAACAAAATAATTCTTTTTGGTAATTTTATTGGGGGGGGGATGGCATTGAATAAGTAGATTAGTTTAGATAGAACTGTCATTTTTATTATACTGACTCTGCTCATACATAAACCATTAATATTTCTCCAATTATTTAAATCTGATTTTATTTGTATAAAAAGTTTTATAATTATGTTCATGTATTTCCTGAATTTATCTTGGCAGGTATACTCTCAGGTATTTTATGTTGTCTGTGGTTCTTGAAATGGGGTATCTCTTACTATTGGTGATATATATAGAAATGTTGATGATTTATGAGGGTTTATTTTATGTCCTGCTACTTTGCTAACACTTATTGTTTCAACTAACTTTTTAGTGGAATCTCTAGAATTTTCCAAGTATATAATAATATCATCAGTAAAAAGAGATAGCTTCATTACCTCATTGTCCATTCTGATTCCTTCAATTTCTTTTTCTTCTCTTATTGCTATTGCTAGCATTTTAACACAATATTGAATAATATTGGTGATAACAGGCATCCTTGTTGCACTCCTGACCTTATTGGGAAGGCTTCTAGCTTACTCCCATTACAAATAATCCTTGCTAATGGTTTTAGGTAGATGCTGCTTATCATTTTAAGAAAAATACATTTATACCTATGCTTTTAAGTGGTTTTTTTTAAAATAGGGATGAATATTTTATTTTGTCATATGCTTTTTCTGCATCTGTTGTTATAATCATGTGATTTTTGTTACTGATATAATCAATTATGTTAATAGTTTTCCATATGTTGAATCAGCCCTGCATTCCTAGTAGAAATCCCACTTGATCAAATGTACAATCTTTGTGATATATTGTTGTAGTCTTCTAGCTTGTATTTTATTTAGGATTTTTGCATCCATATTCATTAGTGAAACTGAAACCTTCTTTCTCTGTTTTTTTTTTTCATTTTGGTTCAGGTATCAGCACCATATTTGTTTCATAGAAGGAATTTGTTAGGACTCTTTCTTTGCCTATTATTCCAAATAATTTATTTAATATTGGAATTACTTGATCTTTAAATGTTTGGTGGAATTCACTTGTAAATCCACCTGGTCCTGATGCTTTCTGTTAGGAAACTTCATTTATGGACTGTTCAATTTCTTTATTCTAAAATATGTTTACTTAGATATCCTGTTTCCTATTCTGTTAATCTAGGCAGCTTATAGTTTTGTAAGTATTCCTCCATTTCACTTAAATTGTTAAATTTATTGGGCAAATAATTCCTAAAAATTGCTTTGATTTCATCTTCATTAGTGATGTAGTCACCCTTTTCATTTTTGATACTAGTGATTTGTTTTTTTTCTCTCTTTTAAAAATTTTTTATTAACCAATGGTTCATTTATTTTTATCAGTTTTCTTTCATAAAACTAACTCTTATTAACTCAATTATTTTCTTACATTCAATTTTATTAATCTCACCTTTAATTTTTAGGATTTCCAATTTGGTGTTTAATAGGGGATTTAAAATTAGTTCTTTTTCTAGTTTTTAAAAATTGCATACCCAATTTATTGGTCTGCTCTTTATTTTATTCATATAAGCATTTAAATATATAAATTTTCCTCTGATTGCTGCTTTTGCTGCATCCCATAGGTTTTGGTATGTTGCCTCATTGTCATTCTCTTTAACAAAATTGTTTCAACAATTTGTTTTTTAGGCCTTTCATTCTTTAAGATTAGGTTATTTAGTCTCCAATTAAACTGTAATCTGTATTTCCATGATCTCTTATTAAATATAATTTTTATTGCATTGTGATCTGAAAAGGATACATTTATAATTTGTTTTTCTGAAGTTAACTATAAATTTTTATGCCCTAATATGTAGTCAATTTTTGTGAAGGTACTATGTACCAATGAGAAAAAGGTATATTCCTTTCTACTCTCATTCAATTCCCTCTAGATATCTATCATATCTAGCTTACCTAAGGTTCTATTCATCTCCTTGACTTCTTTCTCATTTATATTTTGGTTAGACTTATCTAGTTCTGAGAGGGCAAGGCTGAAGTCTCCCACTATTATAGTTTTGCTCTCTATTTCCAATTGTAATTCATTTAGCTTTTCCTGTAAAAATTTGGATCCTGTAGCATTTGGTGCATATAGATTCAATATTGATATTGCTTCATTATGTATGGGACTTTTATCATAGTATGGTTTCCCTATTTATCTCTTTTAATTAAATTTATTTTAGCTTTAACTTTGCCTGAGAACATGATTGCCTACCCCTGCTTTTTTTTTTGCATCAGCTGAAGCATAATAAATTCTACTCCAGCCCTTTATTTTTACTCTATCTGTAACTCTCACTTTAAAATGTGTTTCTTGTAAACGACACATTTTCAGATTCTGGTGTTAATCCATTCTGTTATCCATTTCTGTTTTATGGGTGAATTCATCCCATTCACCTCAGTTATAATTACTAGTTGTGTTTTTCCCTCCATCCTATTTTACCTCACCATTTATCCTTCTCTCTCTCTCTCTCATCCCTCCTCAGATGTCTAATTTACTTCTGACCACTGCTTCTCTTCTTCTTCTAAGAGTCACTTATTTATCCTCTCCCCTTGCCCTCCGATTTCTCAATCTGCACACCCTTCTAATAGTCTCTCCCTTATCCTATCCCTTCGTCCTTCTATATCTCTGTAAGTTAAGAAGACTTTTATACCTTTCTAGATATCTATGTTATGCCCTTTTCAACTCAGTTCTGATGAGAATAAGGTTCTAGCACTACCAGCCCCCAACTCCTTCCTGCCCTTCACTGTAACAGTTCTTCCATTCATACCTTGTTTGTATGAGATGACTGTTCAGTTTTACCTCTCCCTACCCAATTTTGTCTTCTAGAATTAGACCATCACACTCAATTCAACCCCAAGCCTCATATGTGTGTATGCTCTTTCAAACTACCCAAGTAATGATAATATTCTTAAGAATTACAGATGTCTTCTCTTATAAGAAGTAAACAATTTGACCTTATTGAACCCCTTATAACTGATTTTTCATGTTTACATTCTTATGTTTCTCCTCATTCTTGTAGGTAAAATTTTCCATTCAGTTCTGGTCTTTTCCTCATGAATACCTGAAAATCCTTTAATTCATTAAATATCTATTTTTCCCCATTCAGGGTTACACTCAGCTTTGCTGGGTAAGTTATTCTTGGTTGCAAACCTAGCTCATTTGCTCTTTGGAATATCATGTTTCATGCCCTTTGGCCTTTTAATGTAGAAGTTGCTAAATCTTGTGTTATCCTGACTGTAGCTCCACAGTATTTAAATTGTTTTTTTTTCCTTAGTTGCTTGTAGTATTTTCCCTGTAACCTGAGAGCTCTGAAACTTAGCTATAATGCTCCTGTGAGTTTTCATCTTGGGATCTCTTTCAGGTGGTGATTGGTAGATTTTTTCAGTCTCTAGTTTACCCTCTAGTTCTAAAACTTCAGGGCAATTTTTCTTAATAATTTCTTGAAGTATAGTGTCTAGATTATTTTTTTTGATGATAACTTTCAGGTAGTCTGACAATTCTTATATTGTCTCTCCTTGATTTCTTTGCCAGGTCAGTTGTTTTTCTAATGAGATGTTTCACATTCTCTTCTTTTTTTCAAATTATTTTCATTTTGTTTTATTATTTCTTGGTGTCTCATGAAGTCATTAGCTTCCTTTTGACCAATTCTAATTTTTAAGGAGTTATTTTCTGCTCTAAGTTTTTTGATATCTTTTTCTTTGGTTGAGTTTCTTTTTACAATTTTCTTGACTTTCTTGCATTACTCTTATTTCCCCCCTCATTTTTCCCAACATCTCTTATTTGATTTTAAAATCCTTTGTAAGCTCTTCCATGAACTCTTTTTGGACTTATGGCCATTTTACATTTTTCTTTGAAGTAGAAGTAGCCATTTTGACTTCACTCTCTTCTTCTGAGTTTGAACCGAGATCTTCTCTACCACCATAGTAGCTGTCTATGGTCAGATGCTTTCTCTGTTGCTTATTTTTTTTAAGCAGCTTATTTCTTGGCTATTAACTTGGTAGTAGAGTCAAATTCTAGCCCTGGGCTGGGGTTTTTGTTGTTTTCTGGGCTCTACCTGGGGGCCCGACCTCAGGTATTCCTCTCTGCCCTGAGCCACAAGCAGAGCCCCCAGCGATGCTGCTGCCCCAAATGCTCTCATTCCTGTGGTCCCTTCCAGAGACTGAAAGCTTCAGCTCACCCCTCTGCCCCAGAACTGAAGCCAGGAACTCCTCTTTCCTGCTAGTGAACATAGGCAGCGGGGTCCTCACCCCTCTGGGACCACGCTGGCCAGTGCGCACTTACTCCTCCCTGCCCACAGCCACACTGTGGGACTGTGCATGGCCAACGCACCTGGGCCTCATGTCCGGAGGGCCCTGCAATCTTCCCTGCCCCCCACCCTGTACCTGGGGCAAAGGTTGTAGAAGCTGAGGCCGTTGACACAGCTGCTCCCAGGGCTCATCGTTTGTTGATTCAGGGGTATAGGCCTGGTGGTATGTGTACTCCAATTAGGCCAGACCACTGTCCTCCCAAGTTGTCTTGGGCTGGACAACTGCTTTACCCCAAGTTTTAATTATTTCTGCTGGGCTAATGTTCACTTTGAGGCATTACTTCAAATTATTTATTGCTGGAGGAATGTGGGAGAGCCAAGTAAATTCCTGCCTTATTCTGCCATCTTCCCAGAATCCTCCACTGGAGCTGTGTTTCAAAGGAAACTAGGGATTATACTAGGGAAGGATAATGTGGGAAAGCATTCCGGGTGATCATAATAAGTAACATTGAGATAGTGCTTACAATGTGCCAAGCACTGTGCCAAGCGCTTTATAATCATTATTTCATTTGATCCTCACAACAAACTAGGAGGTAAGTGCTGTTATTATCCCCCACTTTAAAGATAGAGAAACTGAGGCAAATAGCATTTAAGTGACTTGCCCAGAATCAAACAGTAAGTATTTGAGGCCAGATGTGAACTCAGATCTTCCGGAACCTAGGTCAATGCTCTAACTCCTGTACCACCTTGCTCCAGGTAGGAGGCAGACTCAGTTTCCTCATTTGTAAAATTAGGACAATAAGACAATCTGGGATCTTATTTTACAAGGATCTTATGTGGATTAAGTGAGACGACATACGTAAATCACCGTTACAGACAAACTAGCCATTAGTAGCTCAGGTTTTTCTAAAAGACTTTTTGTCCTACGTTAATGCCTTCTAAAGAAATCTTCCTTTTGGAAAATGAGGTTCCACACAGAGGCCATCCTGAATGACATTAAAAGAAACTGAACCTCAGTTCTGAAGTCTCCAAGAACATGTCTGTGCTTATGCATTTTATCTCTGATGACTGCAAACTTAAGTTAAAAACTAAAAACTCTTAACTGCTCATTTCCCCCTCAAGTTTTTGAAAGCAGGACTATGATAGTGCATCCTTCACCAAAGAAAATCAAGTGGCATCTGATAACTCATTTAAAAACACGATTGATGCCTTTACAATTATCTCCTGCTTAAGCTATAATATCTAATGTCTCAAGACACTGACCTGGAGGCTACATGGTGAGTTTCCCTGAAGAACTCTAAAATGGCCCAAGGAGGAGGAGGTGGGAGGGGACAGCTGCCCATCAGAGAGATGCCCTTTGAAAGCCTGGCCCTTCCTCAAGCCTGGGCCATCAGGGGGCATCCACCGCACTCCCCCCCCCCCCATCACTTGCCTTGTCGCAGCAAGGTCCCTTTCATTCCAGACAGACCCAACACAGTAATGAAAGAGTCAATGCATCGGTACACTTGTTGGATGCTGCCTTATTAAGGCAATTGTATCACCTGTGACTGTTCCCCTGCTCTCCCCGACCCCCACACACACCACACTGGCTTGGCTATGAAGGGACCTGCTAGGTTTTGTGTGATGCTTTAAGAACTTCAATGTCTATGTGCATGCTAACTCTGAGCATAATGTCTCCAGGGCCTTGGGGGGTGTAAAATGTGATTCGGCATGAAATGGGCTTTCCTCATCATCTCCACATAATAAAGCTGAAACCTATGCACGTTTGTATTTGTTTGTGGGGGCTCACGTGGGAGGGTGAGTGGTAGCTTTCTGCTTTCTTTCCTCATTGCAGCTAACTAGAGATGAATATGGTGGTTTCTCCCTTGCTGATGCGTGGCAAGGCTGTCAGGACTCTACAAATTTGGCACCTTCTAAAGCTAGCACTCTGGGGCAAATGTTCAGTGACTCTACCCTAGTTATAGTTTTCTAGCACACACTGCATACCATGCACCAAAGAGAATTTTTTTTTCCCATAGGTAAAGACACCAGGGCTTAAGCGAAGCCAATCGGAAAGGTTATCTCACTGATTTAACTTGGTGTTTCATTCTTGGGGGGCTAAGTTTCTCTTCCTTTAAAAAAAGTATCTGCTGAGATAGATGATTCTTCAGGGCTGTTCTGGAGCAGTTTGAGAAGGACACCGATCACACTGATCTCTGGATGACATGGAACAGCTCCAAGCTCGGTGGTGCTAATGCCGCTGTCATTAGACGGTCTGAGGTCTGTAACCGGGACAGAACTTTCTAAACAAGAGGCTCTGCCGGCTGGATGAAGGGCTTGATGGCAAATACCCAGACACACGGTAAGGGACGTTTCTGCTTTCAGGTCGGCGCCTTTGTCAACAAAAGAGATGAGTCACAGCAATGATGAAGCCGCGCAGCATTAATGGCATGCTGTAAGGTCTATCGAAGCGCCTCACGTACATTACCTCATCGGATTGTCAAACAACCCCAGGAGGCGAGTGTTTGTACGGTCCTCATCCTACAGGTTTGGAAACTGAGGGTTAGTGATTTGTTCGAGGGCATACAGCTAATAAATGACTGCGGCAGGATTTGAACCCTGGTCTTAACTAAGTCCAGCACTGTGTGTGTGTGTGTGTGTGTGGTGGGGTGATTTTCAAGAGGGTTAACATCAAATAACAGAAATATGGATGGAGACATTATGGTGCAGTGCAAAGAACATTATGTTTGGAAGCTGAAGACCTGGGTTCAGATCCCAATTCTGCTAATTACTATCAGTCATTTACATTCTATGCCCCACCCCCAAACCTCTCTAAGAAGAGGGAGGGCGGGTAGATGAGCTCCGTTTCCTTCCAGCTCTGAACCACCACCCCCTAAACCACCCTACTTGGATCACAATCTGCTCTTCACTCCGTAGCTAAGGCTTTTTATTGTCTACAGTGAGCCTTGTCTGCATAAACAAAAGAAAAAAACAATTTCAATATAATGTGTTGTCAAAATGCTGTAGTTGTAAGAAAAGGCTCAACTGTCCATCTTCAGAGTAAGACCTAGGGGCCAAAGCATCAATCCTGAGCAGCCACCGGACAGGCAAAGTAACTGGAAACCAGGCTCTAAAAAGCCTCGTTACTGAAACGACTCCCTAATAATACCTTTACACACACGCGCGCGCACACACACAAGCACACACACATCATCATCATCTCCCCCATTGGAGTCTGAGCCCCTTGAGATCAGGGCCTCCCTTAGTCTTTCCTTTGGCACTGAGCACAGTAGGTGCTTAATCAGTATTTGTTGATGGACTTTAGTATCCACTTAACTTTTCACAGAGTTTGGAACTTGCCCCAAACCACACAGCTGAACTGGACCCTGGGCCAGGTCTAGACCCCAGATATTCTGGCTTCCAGCCCAAGGTTCTTCCCACTAGACCATCTTATGTTTCCATGGAAGGAAAATAACGCTTTGCTTCGTTCAAATCAAATAAACACTTATTAAACACCAACATAGACAAGGCACTGGGTATATAAAGACAATAAAGAACCACCACCCGCCCTCAAGGATCTTAGAGTCTATTGGGAAACATGACACATACACAGAAAATATAAACTATATATGTAACAGGGACTGGCCCATGCACCAAGTGCTGTGGATAGCATCTCCTCACATGGAAAAGCTAGAAAGCCTGCTTCCAGGAGAGTTATGAAGACATGCAATAAAGTACCTTTGTAGCCTGTGAGCACCTGTAGACTTTCTATAACCGGTTCTGGTTTGCTAACTGGTTAGGAGAAGCCTTTCCCAATTGGCTGAAGAGCCAAATGAGGTGAGTCTCCAGGCCCTTATAGCACCATTTCTGGCTGGACACTGTGAGTGAAGGAGTCCAAGAGTTCCCTTGCCATCACACAGCCAAAGAGAACGGCCAAAGTTAGGATTTTATTGCTAGTGGCTTTTGAACAACCCTATCATCAACCCAGACCCAGTCTGACCACACGTTAGCTGAGCAGAACCAGTGCTTCGAGGTCTCTGCAGTCCCAGGGCTCCCCAGTGCATTTCCAAAACACATCATCCTGGTTTTCCATGGGTCTCCACATGGCGTGGGGAGATGCCTTCCAAGGTGCTCTGACCACGTGCCAGTCCCTATTACATATGCATAGTAATTACAGAATGATAAGGAAGGCAGAGAGAACTAAGAATTGGGGAATGGGATATAAGGAAAGACACTATGAAGCAGGTGGAGGGAGCCAGGTAAAGTGAGGAGTCCACGAGAGGTAGGAGAACACTCTAGATTGGCTGCGAAAGGGGAGCAACCCATGCAAAGGTAGGCAATCCCTAATGTGGCAGCTCTTCAAATCAGAGATATAGACCTTAAGGACTATCCATTCCAATACCCCTTCATTTTACAGACAAGGAAATTAAGGAACAAAGAGACTTAACCAGGGTCACACAGTTAGTACTCTACCCCTATTGTTCGTCCCATCCCACGGTCGATTTTCTCGAGGAGGACCCCATCCGGCCTTGACTGCTGCTCCTCAGTGTGCTGGTTTCCCTAATTGGAAGGTAAGTTCCTTGAGGGCAGGCCCTGTCCCACTTCT
This sequence comes from Phalanger gymnotis, assembly GCA_028646595.1. Taxonomy (NCBI): domain Eukaryota; kingdom Metazoa; phylum Chordata; class Mammalia; order Diprotodontia; family Phalangeridae; genus Phalanger; species Phalanger gymnotis. Next base: position 9,166,718 of record CM053624.1, on the reverse strand, counting down.
GCTTTTGCATCTCCAGCACTTTCCACAGTGCTCCAGACATGATAAGTGCTTCAAGTGAATGCTATTACATCCATTCATTCACTCACTCGATCACCTAGATCTTATTTTCCTTCTATGCTATTAAGTAATTAACCAGTTAACCAACAACTTTTCTCCTCAAATTCTGTCACCCAACAAACCTTGGAAAGGGAGACCAAAAAGCCACAACAGAAATGCCGGCAATGTTTACTTAAGTCCAGTCATTTTTCCCAAGTCTAAAGTGAACAAGAGCAAGGATCCTAAGGAAATTTCCACAGGGCACATTTTGATTCTTAATGAATTTTTATAGGATGGGATGGAGGGTTACAAACTCTACTGGATTGGCTGGGGAGTGGAGGTAAGGGTTCTTTTCCTTCTGAGTTGTTTCCATCTGTCCTAACTTTCTTTCCTTCCCCTGCCCCCAAATCAGGGTGTTTTTCACTGTCTTTGTGTTTTACTTGCTTTGTGTTTTAACAGATAATTTGTAGTGATACTTTGTGTTGGGATTGAATTTGGGCCTGGACAGGGATGGCATAGCTGACCTAACTAGCCAGCTAGCTGCTAGCTGCTAGCTCCTTTAGGTTGGCAAATCAGGCTTCAGTTTTGGAGGCGCCTGGGTGTTTGGAATGGGCTAGGGATCTTCATGGAGCTGTTTCTCTCTTTCTCTCTTTAAAATTTTTATTTCCAGGATGTTTGGTTGAGGAAATATTCTGTAATACTCTGCCTGGCACTTTTAACCAGCAGCATATTCAAGAAAAATAAACAAAGTTATATTGTCAAAAATGAATTTTTAAAAATTTCATATATTAGAAATGAAGAATCAGATAAAATTGGGTGGAAGGCTTTTCACAAGTCTATCAAGGTAAAGAGATGTGTAAATGTACAAGGCTGTATATTATGGGTGAAATAGGGAAGGGAGGAAAAGGTAGGGATGAGGAGTGCAAAAGGAATAGGAAATCAGCTATGCACGCCCTTCTCCCCTCACATCCTCTCTTCCCTTCAGGCATCCACACTCAGACCCTGGATGGTAGAACTTTTAGAACTTATCATCCACAGAACAAATCCAAAACAGTCTCCACACAGCATAGTGGTCCAGAGACAAAACAGTCTCTGGAAAGATTCTTGTCCTTGGGATAATGCCTTAGGCTAAGCCCCAATGGAGAACTGTGGGGAATTATAGGGTGTGCCAGTCTCCTTTATAAATGAACTGGATCCCCCTTTTATACTCTATAATAAGCACTGACTTGCTAGGAGGGATGGGGAGGAGAGAGATCTGTTGGAAAATGCAGGTGATGTAAAAAAACCAAAGATTTTGATGATTATTTTTAATAAGTTGATTCCTAGCATATTCAAACTTCAAAAGACATTCGAGATCATGTTAGTCCAATTCTATTTTACAAAGCAGTAAAGAAGGAGTGAGGGTTAAGCCTGAGAGAGCCCAAAGAAGCTTCAGGACTCTACGGCCTCCATCCCGTACCACCCAGCCCTGGCATCATCTCTGTGCATCTTTAGGAGCCAAAGAAAGGATGAAGAGAACGTGGAAGGAGATCAGTGGCAGAGGGGGCCTCTCAAAGGTCACACTATCCTGCTCTGCTGGGGCTGCTGGGCTCTGCTCCTCTCTTGGTCACTCTCCACATGGTCACTCTTTCTAGATGAACTGGATGTAAGGCTATCACACCAGGGAAACATGAGGGAGGCTATGGGACAGATCAAATTCTTAGGCAGCTTTTATTTATACCAAGCCTAGATTTCACCAGGGGAGCCAATTACAACTGTAGCTATGCAGATGGCTGTAAGGCGATGAACCAGTGGCCGGCCCATGGAAATGCCAAGTGACCGATCACCATCCAGCTTTGGGATGAGATGCCACACTGCAGAAGTTGACGGGAAGAAGGAAGCTGACCTAGGGGTAGAGCTCCAGGTGGGCACACCACGGTAACAATCTGCTTCAGTATCAGACTCTGCTAGGACACCAATCCACGCAACAGATTTACCCGTCAGTTGGCGAGGATTTAAGTGTTGTTTTTTACAGCAACAAGACTCAGTGAGTCAGAAGAGGATTAGATTCCACCCCGCCCCCTGCGCTGTAGGGACACTATCGGGCACCTGAAAAAGCTTCACCACAAGGGTCTTTGGGTATAGGTGCCTCCCACTCCCCATCAATACAAAAAGGAATGATGCAGAAGCAGGTGGAGGGAACAGCAAATTCAAACTCTCCCCTAGGTGGAGTGGCTTCACTACAGGTACCCAGAGGTTAATGGGGCCATACTTCACATCCACTTTCAATGTCCTGAACGCTATTCAGCCTATTACATGCTCCACGGAGGGGTTCTTGAAGAGGAGCATGGAGAAGGGAGAAGAGAATGAGACAGTGAGTGGGGGTGAGAATCCAGAGCCTGTCCATGTCCATACACTAGAAGGCAAAGGCCTAGGGGTCACTAGGTCATTTCTGGGCCCTGGAACAGTGAATGGGGTGGTGGGGAGGGCTGCTGTCTCCTCTCCTTGGAGGTCTGTAAGCTGAAGCCTTATCTCATAATGGAGATTTCTTTCCCCTAGGGGTTGTACTAGACGACTTCAGATTCCCTTCTGACTCCTGTATTCTGGGATTCGGATTCTCTGGAGGGAGCTGGGAGAGCAAGCTGCAAGCCCCACCTGGCGGCTGGTACGGACATAGCACCTGCAGCAGGTGCTCTCAGCTCCCCACTCTGGGTGCTAATAAAGGCCCCCAGCTACCTTTGGGGAGCTAAAGTGATTCAGAAATTAGAAACTAGAAGAAAGAGTAAAAGACAAGGATAGGGCATGAAATATTTTCACTTCAATTTAACTCCGAAGTAACACGTCTGATCAGTATAATACTAAAATTAGCTAACATTCACATAGTACTACTATGTGCTACACATCGTGCTGAGTGCCTTACGTAGATTGTCTCCTATGAACCTTACAACAGCCCTGGGAGGTAGGAGCAATTATTATCCTGACTTTACAGGGCAGGAAACTGAGGCAGACAAGATTAAGTGACTGGCTTTGGATCACACAGCTATTAAATATCTGAGGCTGAGTTTGAACCCAAGTCTTCTTGTCCCCAGGCCCGCGGTCCATCCACCAAGCCATAAGCCACCTCTGTTGATGCTGGGAAATAGAAATGGGTTGTAGTATGGGCATTTAACCAACCGCAGTCAACTGCTATAACAAGAAGAGAAAAAGAAACTAGCAGGTGCCTTGGCTAACATGATCCCTGTGCCAAGCAGGGATTCAGTAGCCATGGAGGCATTTGTTTCAAATAGAAATTTATTTGTGAAATCTTACAGGGAAAGATGGTACATCTGCTCCTCACATATGAAAGCCAATCTCCCTTCTCTGGGCCTTTGCACTGGCTGTTCCTCATGCCTGGAATGCTTTCCCTCCTTGGAACTAACACAGCTCAACTGCATATCTTAACTGAAGCCTTTCCTGATTCACCCAACTTCTGGTGCCCACTTTCCTTCTCAAACTACTTTTCTTCTCTTTCCTCCAGAGCTTTTGTTTCATTTTTAGACCTTGATCCATTTCTTCTAGGTATTTCTGTCTCCTGGCAGAAAAATCTACTTTTTCCTTTGAGTATCTGTTTGTGATTTTTAATCTTATTTTCTCCTTCTCTGGGGATCTCTAGAACCACAAAAAGTTTTGATTTGTTGTTCAGTCATTTCTCACTCTTCATGACTCCATCTGGGGTTTTCTTGGCAAAGATACTGGAATGATTTCACCATTTCCTTCTCCAGCTTATATTACAGATGAGGAAACTGAGGCAAACAGGGTTAAGTGACTTGCCCAGGGTCACTAGCTAGTAAGTATCTGAGGCCAGATGTGATCTCAGGTCTTCCTGACTCCAGGCCCAATGGTTTATATACTGTAGCATGTAGCTGCCCCCTCTCCCAGTATTTTTTGATTTGCTCCTCTCCTCAGTTTTATTTACTGAATTGGGACTTCGTGCCAGGACCAGGCCCTGTCCCCTGCTGTACTTTTGGGTGGCATGGTCACACCTGCTTGTTCTTACCCTCGTCACCTGGGTTCCTACACTGAGCTCTGCCTGCCAAGGTTATCTCCACCCATTCTCTACAACAGATTTTCCAGGGTCAGAGCAGTGGGTCCTCGGGCTCTCTCTGAGCATTAGGGACCCTGAGAGCCCTTGGAACTGGAGTATTGTGATCACTGCTTGCCGTCGCTCACTGGGGCTTTCTGAGGGAAGCCCTTGGTCCTTGCTGCCTCTGGACAGAAAAGCCTTGCAGAATCCATGGGTCTCTAGCCTGTTTCAGGTCTTGCTGGCAAGTTGATGATGGCAGCATTGATAATGGCTTTTCAATTCTTCAGGACACAACTCCTCCCCTGGTACAGCCCTCGAAGTCATTAATGTTTCTCTTGACCACATCATGTCATAGACCAACAATAGCCAGGGACTCCCCCTCCTCTCCACACAAATGCTTTTCTAGATATACTTTCTCATCATTGTATCTGTGCAGGTGATTCTGGGGGGACTTTTTTGTGTGTTACATTGTCAATGTTTCTCCCAACATCAATATTATTATTAATGATGATGAGATATGATAAGGAAGCCACACAGGCCAAAATGGAGAAGAGTCACACTGGCCAAGAGTCTGAGTTTCCCCTTGGCTCAGAGAATATGAGGTGCCAGAAAATTTAGATGGGGTCCAGGGGGGAGTTTCCAAAATGATGAAAGAAACAGAGATGATCAGGAAATTAGCCCTGAAAAAAAAGACTAGAGGAATAAGATTCAGTTGACATGGGTGAGGGAACCAAAAAATCTTGCTAAGTAAATAGTGGTCTCCAAAAATCTTAAAAATGTAGTAAACAGCTGTGGCGAGTCTCTTGAGGGCAGGATAAGAAGACGCATCTCTTGTACGACAGGCTGGTGCAAAATAGCGCTAGAACCATCCATTCCCCAGAGAATGCCCTGACTTCAAAGTCAGGGTTCTTGACCTCAGATCGAGGAACTTGTTGCTATTATTTTAAATGTGGATGGATGACTAAGTTTCGGCATAATGGGTTTCCTTCGTGATACTGTACATTTTATTTTGTGCATCTAAAAACATGATTCTGAGAAGGGTCTAGAGGCTTTACCAGACAGGGGCCACCAGGCCTGTGACGCCAAAATGGTGAAACATCCCTAGACTGGAATCGGAGGCACACTACCATGTATAAGCAATGCTAGTAAAAACCTCACTTCTATATCAATTATATACCATTTTATATGTTAATTACCACTTATATAGCCCTTTACATTGTGCAAAATGCTTTATACATGACTGCATTTGACCCTGACAAAGACCCTAGACCTAAATCCTAAGGGTATTATCATCCCCATTTTGCAAATGAGAATACTGAGGTTCAGCTTGGTTCGTTGACTTCCTATGATCACACAGCAAGTCAAGGTCAGAGGTGGAATATAAACCTTGGTTTCTTTTGATTTCAGGTCAAGGACCGTTGCTATGGTACCAGAGTGCATTAGCAAGCTCTAAGACTTTCCTCCTCTGGAACTTTCTAAGTAAGAGGTTGCAAGTGACTTTTCTGGATTCTTGCCCAGAGCTGGCTACATTATGTAGAGCCTGAACTCCCTCGTACTCCATGTTCCTCAAAAAATATGGCAAATAATAGAGAGAGAAGAAAAGGAGGAGAAGAATTCTTAGTAATCTAGAAGGTAAAGAGCTGTTTTTCTGTTAAAATGCCTCCAAAGGGAAGATAGTCAGAATTTTAAATATAGACTTATTTGACAAAGAAAATATTGTTGATTGACCGAAGCATTCTCTTCAGGTCCCTCTGTGATGTTCAGTAAATAATTTTCTTTCTCCTTTAAATTTCCCACCCACATTTATAAACTATCTTTGTGTAACTTATTTCAGGAATAGTATGATAAAAGACCTAGCCATTTTTCCCAGATCTTTAAAAAACTGGAGGGAGTTCTCGCTGAAATTTTTTAAAATAATACCCAAATGTCTGATTTTTCCCCGTAGGCCTACAGATGTGGTAAAATAGAACCCCTGCCCTTAGACCCTAACATCCCAGACCCAAATGTGCTTGTAGAGGAGACAGACACGTTGCTCAAGAACCCAGGTGAGCAAAGCAGCCAGGTGACAAGAATCCATAGAAGAGATTGCCCCTGGAGACAGCATATTGTGTGTGTGTGTGTGTGTGCGTGCGTGTGTGCGCGCACGTGCTCGCATGTGTGTGTGTGTGTGGGCGGGGGGGGTAGATGAGGAATTGATTCACAAGCTATCTGAAGCCAGGGAAGATTCCACTGATATGCCTATCTTCCTATTTAAATACACTTTATGAGCATATTCTATACACGTGGTAGGAGCATCAAATGTCTTCTTCAGTTCCTCCTCACTGACGACTTAGAAAAGTTCAAACAATTGGTCAATCGGTAAGAAGTAAAGGCCTGCCGGGGGTAAGCGCTGTGTGGGGAGCTGGGGATATAGAGACTGAGATGAAGCCGCCTCTGCCCTTAAGGAGCAAAGGAAGGAAGAGACGAATGAGGAAGCATTTATACTTACTACATGCCAAGCCCTGTGCCAAGCACTGGGAATACAAATAGAGAAAGTTTCTGTTCACAAGGAACTCACTTTCTTCGAAAGGATGACAGATGCCTCCATTAGAACTAAGTTTCTATTAGAGACCCTCCATGACTTTTGGCTCCCCTGTTTTTCTAGCCAGATTGCTCTCAATTTTCCTCTGTAAACATTAGATTTCAAGCAAATTGGCCTTTTCTCTGCCCCACCCTCACCCCGAACATATATACCTTCTCACAAATACATGCCTTTGAAAGAAATTGGACCAACCATAAATGAATTCCCCAAGGGGGAAAAACCCTTCAGAACCAGAAGCACTTGCAATTGAATTTTATCAAACATTCAAAGAAATGAAGATGTCTTAGAGCACTTGTAGGAGAATAAAGTGTGAGAAGCCTGGAAAGGTGGGAAGGTAGGAAGGAGACAGGCTTTGAACAGCTTTAAATGCCAAAGCAAGGATTTTCTGTTTGCTCCTAGAGTTTGCTGGAAGGTGGGGTGGGGCAGGAAGATACTTTAGGAAAATGACCATATAGATGAATGGGAGACAGACTGGAAGGAGAAGAGATCAGTTAGATAGCTACAGGATAGATAAGAGATAAGGAAAGCCTTCTGGAGAGTTGTGGCTGACAGGACATGTACAAGAGATGCCATGAAGGCACGAAGCAAAGATTTACCAAGAGCTTGGCGATCAAGGCCGACATCAACGTTGGGAGTCTGAGTTACTGCCAGGATGGTGGTGCCTTCGACAGTAACAGGGAAGGTCAGAAATGATGTGTTCTGCTTTGGACATAGATATCTTTGAGCCACCTGGGGGACATCTAATTCTAGACACCTAAGAGTAAACTGAAGTGAACCTCAGCAGGGAGGTCAAGACTAGATATAAAGACCTGGGAATCATCTGCAGAGAGAAAATAATGAACTAATGGGAACTGGTGAGATCACTGAGTAAGACAGTAGAGAAGAGACAGAGGCTATGGGCAGAGCTTTGGGGTGACACCCACCATTGGAGGGCAGAACATACATGAAGAGCCAGACTACAAGGAAGTGGTCAGCCAAGCAGGAGGAGCAGGAGACAGCCGGGCCAGAGTAGGCCAATGTCAAAGCTGCTTCCCTGCAGGATGAGGACTGAGGAAAGCTTGTTAGATTTGTCAATGAAGAGATCGCTGACAACTTGCCACTTTCAGCAGTTTCAGTTCCACGATGAGGTCAGAAGCCAGCAAGAGGAGAAGTGGCAGCACCGAGTGTTGAGGAGAGCCAGGGGACAACCGTTCTTGGGGACATGGAGTCACACGAAGGTTGTCTGAGGAGGAGGAGAAAGGGGCTTGGTTGTGGGAAGGAGCCAATGGAAAGAGAGAGAGATGGAAGACGAGAGAGAGAGAGGGGCAGCCAGAAGGGGGGAGGGAGAAAGGGCCCGGCCTGTGCTATATGTCCTTCTGTGGTCTGCAGCTTTCCTGGCCAGCTACCGCTTACGCTGAACGCTGAGGACTCCTGATTTTGTCTTAAAGGACTGGGGCACATCTCTGTATGAGTCTCCATGACCAACCCCTGCTCTCAGCTGGCTAATGAGATATCAGCACATCCCCACCAGCCCTCTCCCTCCTCCACCCAATTGTTTCTCTTTGTAGTTTCTGAATTCTATCTTTGACAGATTCCCCTCTCTCCAGGGCTGAACTTTTGAAGAATAGAATGTAAGGTCTTTGAGGGCAGAGATCACCTTCTTTGCCTTTCTGTGAATGTCCAGCACTTAGCATAGGGCCTAGAACACAGTAATTGATTGAAAAATGCTTGTTGACCAGCTGACTGGCTCTACCCAGACTGTCTCTGAACACTCTGACATCTGTTCTCCTTACCAAGGGTGCAGTTAACACAACCGGCCAGCCACCCACACTCACCCAGTTGAAATGCACACGTTCTCATCTGCTGGCTTGGAGTGGCAGCCTGCACCTTCGGGGTGGCTAAAGCCCCATGTGCTCAGGAACACAACAGAGGCTGCGATCATGAAATATCAACTTCCCTTTTGAAGTTTCAAAAGCAAAAATGGCCCTGATCTACTTCTCCTCATGCATGCAAAAACGAAAGCGGGTTTGCACAGAATCTCATTTTAAATGCTAATTTCAAGCTTTTTGCATAACTTAAAAAAGTTCCAGACACCTGTGAACAATTTCAAAGTGTGATGCTGCCACACCTGAGCCATTTACCTGACATTACAAGGCTGGAAACACGGCAACATCATAATTAAGAATTATTCGTATTGAAAATGCTTTTGAACAAACAGAAACATATTTTGTCCCCATTTTGGTGGAATTCCTTATGCAATTAGAATGCACAACCAGTAGTCTTGTGTTAAAAACATGTGTGCTTTGTAAACTTGAGAACAAAGCAACTATGAATCCAGTCAGCACCAAAAGCGTGGAGTAAGGCTCCAAATAGATCTCTGCTTTTTCTTACCATGGAAAATATCCTTTAGGGCCATATAAGTGTGATATTTTCAGTGCGGGCATGCAATTTCACCGGCATATGGAATTTCCAGATGAGGAAGCTCCATCCATGCCAGTTGGTATCATCTCTCCAACCTGCAGCCCTAGAGTGCCGTATGGGCACTAGCGATGTGGCCAGGGCTATACAGCCAGGACCTGGTAGAGGGAAGACCTGAATCCAGCTCCTCCTGCACTAATGACAGATTTCTGTCCTCTACGCCACACCCAGAGAGGCATCTCATAATCATGTAATTATAAGTGTGGCTATCTCCTGTCATTAGGATGTGCACAGAGTTCTAAATCCCAGACCCAGAAAGACTGGACAATATTGGAGAAGAATCACCACAGGATCTGAATCAGGACATGTGGGCTGAAATCCCAGGCACTTACCAGCTGCTACCAAGCCCTACATCCAATCCATTGCCCAAACCTAGGAGTGCTACCTCTGAAATAACATCTTACCTGTGCCCCTTCCCTCCTCTGCCCCTGCCCCCACTCTGGGGCAGGCCCTTATCACCTCCTCCGGCCTGGACCATTGCAGTAGCTGCTGGGGGAGGGACTCTGCCTGCCTGGAGGCTCCCCCCCAC
>CM053624.1:9108461-9156573 GCA_028646595.1 Phalanger gymnotis | reverse complement strand
CAACAAGTCCCACTTTCTCATTATGTGGCCAAAATATTTAAGCTTCAGATTCAGTATTTAACCTTCCAGTGAATAGCCTGAATTAATTTTAAGTATTGACTGATTCGATCTCCTTGTGGTCCAAGGGACTCTCAAAAGTCTTCTCCAGCACCACAATTTGAAAGAGTCAATTCTGCGGTGCTCAGCTTTTGACAGTCCAACTCTCACTGCCATACTCTGCTACTGGAGAAATCATAGCTTTGACTATATGGACCTTTGTCGGTAAGGCATTGTCTCTGCTCTATAATCTGCTGTCCAGATTTGCCAGAGCCTTCCTTCCAAGGAGCGAGCGTCTCTTCATTTCATGGCTGGTCACTGTCTGCTGTGATCCTTGGGCCCAAAAATATAAAATCAGACACTGTCTCCATTTCTTCTCCCTCTATTTGCTGGGAAGTGATGGAACCAGTTGCCGAGATCTTAGTTTTTTGATGCTAAGTTTTAAGTCAGCTTTTACATTCTCCTCCTTCACCCTCATCAAGAGCCTTCTCAATTCCTCTTCACTTTCTGCCATCAGAGTGGTATCATCTACCTATTTAAGACTGCTGCACCCCCTCAATTTCTAATTCTTTGCCACCACCAAAAGAGCTGCTATAAATATTTTTGTACATATAGGTCCTTTTCCTTCATTTCTTTGGGACCTGGTAGTGGTATTACTGGGTCAAAGGGTATTTACAATTTTATGGTCCTTTGGGCATAGTTCCAAATTGTTCTCCAGATTGGATGGAGCAGTTCACAACTCCACCAACAATGCATTAGTGTCCCAATTTTCCTGTATCCCCTTCAATGTTTGTCATTTTCCTTTTCTGTCATGTCAGCCAATCTGATAGGTATGAGGTGGTAGCTCAGAGTTGTTTTAATTTGCATTTCTATAATCAATAGTGATTTAGAACATTGCCTGTTCATATCCTTTGACCATTTATCAACTGGGGAATGACTTGTATTCTTAAAAATTTGACTTGTTTTGCTGAGCCTTTATCAGAGAAACTGCCTGTAACTCTCTCCTCTCCCCCACCCCAGTTTTCTGCTTTCCTTCTAATCTTGGCTATACTGGTTTGTTTGTGCAAAACTTTTTAAAATTTACCATAATCAAGATTATCCATTTTACATCTCATAATGTTCTCTATCTCTTGTTTGGTCATTAATTCCTCCTTTATCCATAGATCTAATAGGTAAACTATCCCATGCTCCTCTAATTTGTTTATGGTGTCACTTTTTATGCCTAAATCACATACCCATTTTGACCTTATCTTGGTATATGGTGTGGGATGCTGGTCTCTACCTCATTTCTGCCAAACAACTTTCCAGTTTTTCCAGCAGTTTTTGTCAAATAGTGCGTTCTTGTTCCAAAAGCTTGGGTTTGGAGGTAAACCTCCAAACATTAGATTACTATGCCCATTCACCAGTGTGTATTGTGTACCTGGCCATGTAGCCAATGTAAAGAGCTATAGATGATTTTCAAAATGAATTAAATAACACAAAGACCTAACTTCCTTCACTCCTTTGATTTCAAGGGGTCCAGAGAAGCAAAGCCAAGAAATGGATGTGCAGGGCTGACCAAAGAGGCCATGCTCTTCTGCCCTCAGTTTGTCATTTCCAACAGCTCTGCCCTGCACAGGCCCTAGAGATCCTCTGCCTGCTCACCCTAGGTGGGTTCGGTCAGGATAGCTCATCCAAAAAACGTAGGATAATAATCGTGATGGTCAAGTACCGCTCTAAGGTTTGCAAAGTGCTTTGTAAATAGTATCCCTGAGAGGGAGGTGCTATTACCCCCATTTAACAGATGAAGCAGACAGAGGCAATATGACAAAGCCAGGGGCATCACACAACCAAGTGCCTGGGGCTAGTTCAGAACCTGAGTCTTTCCCCCTTGAGGCCCAGTACTCTGTGCACCTGGTGCCACCAGCTGTACAAAACTTCAGCTCCCAAGAAAAAGAGACATACCTGGTATGTATCCGAAAACCACCTTTCCATTTTGGCTGTCTATGTCCCATTCCAGCAGAGTCTCTTCAACCTGTTTATCATCTGCCGGGAGTTAGGGCCTCCTGAGTGGCCATCCAGGGCCCTATTCCTACCTCTCACTTCTCTCCTGCATACCATCACTGGCTGAGGGCCCAAACACAGGTGATGAAGACATTTAGGACCAAAAGTTTGCTCTCCAAAGTATCCAGCCTTCATTCCTCATCTGTTCAATGGGGACAATAAAACCCCCACCTCATAGTGTGGCTGTGAAAGTCAAATGAGACCATGTTTGTAAAATGCTTTGCAAACTGTAAAGTACAATAGAAATGCTAGCCATTATTACTACTATTGAAAGCTATTCAGTACGAATCATGCGCAATGTGGATGATACTTTGAATGACATTAATCACTGGTGTAGCTTTTTTTCAAAGAGCAGCCTGGGACCGGGATCCTAGCCTTGTGGCACCTCCGTTACCACCTGCAGGCCTGATTTTCCTCATCTGAAAAATGGAGAGAATGCCCACACCCATCCCCCACGGTTTTGAGGATCAAATGAGACCACAAAGAAAGTGCTTTGCAGATATTAAATTCCCATTCATCATCATCATCATCATCATTATTATTATTATTATTATTATTATTATTATTATTATTAGCATTTTATTCACAAAACATAAATAGCAAAATGGTCCCAATGCAAAGGACTGGGACACACAAAAATGCAAAGGGAAGGACTTTTAGGGCAAAGAGTATGTTGGCGATGCACTCCACGCACGCCCCGCCCCCCCATAGCTAGCTACGTGATGGCCAGCTATGCAAAAATCTGAGTTTCTAGAAGTCAGCATCACTCATAGAATTCCTGTTTACTAATGTAGTAACATTAGTAAATTAGTTAAGAGACATGACAAGGCCTCAGAAGTCTTCTTCGCTTTCAGCTCGTTTAACCTGTGGGACCTCTCTGAGCATGGATTAGACGGGCTTGGATAGTCCTTTAACGCAAATCTGGGTTTCTAAGTCATTCTCAAAACTTCCTTTTCAGGTTGAATTTGCTAGTGTGAAGATTGTTCCTGTTCTAAGGAAAAGCCTGCAATTAGCACATGCTCAGCTGCGCCCACTTTAATATAATAATGATAACAACTAATAATGATAGCACTTTACAGCATTTTATGTTTTATCTCATTTTATTCTCATAACCACCTGAGAGGCAGTACCTGTAATTATATCGATTTTACAGAAGAATAAACTAAGACTGAGAGTGCCAGACTTTATCAGAGTAACACAGCTAGTTGGCGTTACAGGCAGGATTTGAACTCAGGGTTTCCTAACTCCAGGAACAATGTCTTAACCACTTAGTTGTATGGAATGTCCCTGCTTCTCTCAAATCCTGAGCCTTGTAGAAGTGAGCAAAGAAAAAGAGAAAGGCAGGCCCTGATCTGTTCTATCCTCGACATAGTCAGTGGCACAAAAGGCAGGTAAGAGGGCAGGATGCTGTGGGCCACACCTACCCGTGGGCACTCACAGTGGCCATCCAGTCCACTTCTTCCCACCCAAAATGCAGCCATTTCAGGCCATTTACTTTGTTGACCTTTACCCCTACCTCTACACTTTATTTCCATGATTTCCCCAAATGCACTTGCTTGATAAACATCTGATAAAATTGAGGGAGGTGGGGTGGGGTGGGGTGCAGGGGGTGCAGAGCCTGACAAGGGACTGCACAGCAGCAATTTCCCCACAAGGACCACTCCCTACGACCACCTTCTGACAACTCCCAAACAGCTTTAGCCAAAATTGCCAGGCTTGGTATGGAGGCTGGCGCTCACCAAGCAACAGCAGCTTTGCGTTTTCTGACGAGACAAGAGAGGGAAATAACCAGAATGGGCGTCTGAGCTGGGCTCATCCACAATGAGACAGATACAGCTCAATTCCTGAAGAAATTGGACTTTCAAGTTGCTCCCATATTTGTCTTGGTAAATATTGAAAAAGAAAAAAAAATGTTCTTATATCAGATGACCCACTTTTTAAAGGACTTTGAAAAACAGTGGAAACTTTTCCCATTTCTGAAACTCCATTTTTGGGAAGGGCCAAGATGAGCCACCCTGCCTTCTCTGCACTTTGACACCACGCCTCAGTTTCTCTCTCTACCCCTTTTGCCCCCCTTTGCCCCAGGCAAGTTCTTCCTGGAACCTCTGTTTTGCAGATGTGCCCAGGCCAGCCATGTCTTCATTCTCTGGATTTTACCACCTTGGCCCTTTCAGGAACACCGTCCTGCCCCTGCCCCCAGCTCCCTCTTATGTGTGTGTTTCCCACATTAGAATGTAAGCATATATTTACTACTCACATGCCAATACTTCAATGGGCCCATGAGTCCTCCAATGATTCAGGTCACGATGAACCCACGTATTCCTACCCTTCCTGTGTTCCTCTTGCCCATGTGTTCCCATCAGTTGGCCATCCTGGGCCCACCCCAAGTGCTGGGACCTTTCCTTAGGTCTTCCTGAACTCATGAGGATACTAGTGGGTATCTGCTGCCTCTCCAGGGGTGGCTCCCCCTCTCCCCGTTCTTGCCTCAATGACTCACATGGTCCTGAAATTAGCTAGCTTATAGACCCCCTCTCCCAGACCCTTTGGATACTGAGAGAGGGAGCAGGTAGAATCTTGGGAGGGAAGAAGGAGGTCTCAGGCACAGGCTGCTACTGAGGATTCCATACTTTCTCTGTAATTAAAGACACAGTCGCAACCTGGAGAGTATCTTGAAAAAGGGCTCCTTAAGCTGAGGCTACATTTATTCTTCCACAGACACACGTAACTGCAGTCCAACACCATTGGGGAGGGCCGAGCTCTCTCCTGATAAGGTACCTCAGGCCTGGAGCTCTCATTCTAAAAGGGGTTCACTGGGCCATCATCTCTGGCACTGCTTGACTGCCTTGTCTCTAAGAGGGGCCAATAAGGACCCCTCCAGAACCAGACCCATGACCCTATGATTCTACCATCCACATAGAATTAGCACTCCTCCTCCTCCTCCTTCTACTCTTCTTCTTCCTCCTCCTCCTGCTGTTCCTCCTCCAAATCCCAGCTCTTCAGATCACGAAGGGATCGGAGAGATTCTTCATCTTTATAGATTCAGATATAGATACAGATTCTTCACTTTATAGATGAGACAGGGGAGGCCAAAAGAGAGGCAGGAATGGGATACTGTGCTAGCAGAGGAGAACCAATGATCGCGCAGGGGGCATCGTGGCTCTTTGCTGGTCTTTCTTCAATGTGAATGTCACTTGCCAACAGAGCCCTCCCAAGCATGACAATGCACGGTCACCCACAGCAGACACCACAGCACGGTGGCCTCTCCCGTGGGTCCTGTTTGCCTTCTCTCAGTTCCTGGCCCCGGTGCTGACCAGGGTCCTGGTACCTCCAGTGTCATTTTCCACGACAGCGCTGTCCTCATCAGGTAAATGTCTGCTCGCTCCCATCATTCAAGTCTTCCCAAGTTTCTCCAAATCCTTCACATTCATGGCTTCTTACAGAACTGTACTGTGTGCACAGAGCAGAAACAGTTCGGCCATTTCCCAATCAATGGGAACCCACTTTCCAGGCATCGAGGGATTTAGAGACAGAACTAGGAGGAAGAGAACAAGTCGACAAAACAGTTCTATGACCAGCTCTCCTCCATCAACCCAAGTGGGCTATGACGCCACAGTCTTCAGCGTGCTGCGCGAATAAGAAGCGGCGCTAAAGACATCCAAGACATTGAGAGGAATGACACTTGACCAAGTAGATGTTGGGAGCAGCCTTAGTATCCCCAGTGCTTAGTGCAGTGCCTGGCACACAGTAGGTGCTTAATGAATGTTTATTGCCTCACTTATGGAGGCATTAGGGGATCCAATCTCAATGTATCTGAAAGAAGAGAGGAAACCAAAGGCTTAAGACAACCATATCTTACAATTACCTCCCCAAAGGTGACTGAGATAATATCCATAACTGCCAACTCACCTCCAAACCTACTCATCTCTCTCAGTCTCGATGACAGCATTCTGGGTGACAGTCTGAGGCAGGAGCAGGCAGGATTTCACAACTAACTAAAGAGAGTGCAGTGTACACAACCCTGTACCCATTGCTTGATTCGGGAGAGCAAAAGGCTGCCAAAGGCTAGTCCAGCAAGATGGCCCCATGAACGTGCCAAACTTACGCACGTTTCCTTGGAAGACATCACAACCAGGTCTATTACAGGAGGAATGAAATGGGGAGATGCAGAGTCACCTAGGTGTTCTCCACAGTCATGGAAAATGTTCTGTGCAGAGCCCCAATGGAAGAGGGATTCCCTACACAGGAAGTTCCTCTCGATGCTCCTGTTTGCTGGTGGCATTGAGCTGACTACGGCTCACCTGCCTCTATTCTTCCACCTCATCTCCTACTCTCTCTTTCTTGGCTTCAGTTGTAGTCCCCCATGACTTCTAGGGTCAAATACAAAATCCTCTGTTTGGCGCTTAGTGCCTGTCAGAGCCTCCCCCATTCCCACCCTTCTTTCGGCTTAACGTAGGCCATGCCCTGCCCCCATACTTTTTGATCCACTGACTCTGGCCTCTGCTATTCCTTGCATGCTCTGATGCCCTCTCCTTCTCCTGTCTCTTTCACTGGCTGTCTTCCATACCTAGAATGCCCTCCCTCCTGACTCCCTTCAAGTCCCAACTAAAACTCACCCTCTACAGGAAGCCCTTCCCAATCAATCTTAATTCTTGTGCCTTCCCTAAGTTGATTATTTCACTCCCGTAAGATCATAAGCTCCTTGAGGGATTAGCACAGTGCCTGGCATACAGTTGGCACTTAATAAATGCTTATTGACTGACAGAAAGTAGCCCTTCTCATCAAGGTCTACCTTTTCACTTGTGCCTCCTATTGCTTCTGGCAGCTTTCCCCCTCAATCTTCTGACTCCTCAGTCTCTCCCTAAGGGGTCCTTCCTTGCTGCTCACAAATACTCTCAGTGGGGATCAAGAGGCTTATTATTTATTGCCAGTAAAGATCTTCACCAGAGAAGCAACCTCATGGATGTCACGGGAGAGATGAAGGAGCAGGAGAGGGTGGGATGGTCAGGTCATTAGGCAGCCCTGAGCTCCAGCGGTATCCACATAAGAAAGTCAAGTGATTCCAAGGAAGCCCTTTAGCATGCCCGGCTAGGGAGGGTTTAGAAGAGGGATAAGGAATGGATGGTCTGCAATCTGTCCTCCTGGAGGGAATGTCCACATCAGTGAGATCACAGATGACAAGCCTTTCCACAACACTTAATGAACATTATCTCATCTGATCCTCACCCACCTGTGAGGTGGGTACTATTTTCATCTGAGAAGCTGAAATGACTCCCTGGGGGTCATGTGGTTAGTATGGGTCTAAGGGCTGAATTCGAACTCAGATCTTTCTGACTCTCTGCCCAGCACTCTGTGCACTGCAGCACCCCACACTGGTCTCCAATCCGGATTAAAGGAATGAAGCACTACTCAGCAAACTGATGTAAAAGTGATTTAGGTCTAACATCTCCATGGGACGTGAGCTGCCAGTTTGCATTTGCTCCTTGATGTGCACACAGCCAATTTAACGTGGGGATTCTCCTGTGTTTGCCAAGCGAGGCACCAAACGTTGTGAAGGTATCTTGTTTTCCAACAGCAGTCTTCGTACATGCAGAAGTGTTCAAGGAGAAGGCAGCGGGTATACACATCGAATTGTGAACACTGTATTGCAATAGATACATGCGGTAGGGTGGAAGCTCCAGGAGGACAAGGCTTCATTCACTCTCATCTTCGGGTCTACTCGTATCCAGCATGGTGCCTGGGATACAGCAGGCGATTAAAGAATGCCGAATGGTTGATTGATTAAAATAATGCTGAATGAAGGAAAAAACAGATCCAAAGGAACAGAGTACACACGGGGGACAGAATGGACAAACAGCTCCAGTGAGACTTAGCAAAGGGTTTTTGAGTTGGATCAGTATTTTATCGTACACATTTAGAAATGTTATTCTGATTAGGGTTCCATAGGCTTTACTAAACAGGCTGCCTAAGGGTCTGACAAAAGATTAAAAAGCCCAGGTACAGAAGGAAGGAATAACAGGGTTGGGGAACCTGAGGCCTCGAGGCCACATATGGCCCTCTAGGTCCTCAAGTTAGACTGAATCCGTTGGATTCGAAAAGCTGCACTTGAGGACCTAGAGGTCTATTTTACTCATTAAGGTGCAAGGCGGACAAAGGTGCCGCAGATAGATTTTCAATAGCGAGACCTGAAACCCAGAGCCCCATGTGGTTCACCTCAACAGATTTAAGCAGCAAATTCCATTAACCAGAAACCCGATACCCCGAACCTTCTGGGTGACAGATCTTGTTACAGATGGCTGAGGCCGTGTGGGCAGGGAGGTTCTGAGCACAGGCTGGATCATTTACTGAGATAGATGGGAGAGGCTGCTCTGTGGCTGTGGCCTCCTATGGAATGACGTCACATTCTTTTAAAGGTGGCAGTGGTAGCCATGGTGATGCCAACAAGCATATCATGTCCTTGGATCCTCACAACAACCATGGGAGGTGGGGGCCCTTATTATCCCCATGTTACAAATGAGGAAACAGAGGCAAACAGAGGTTTAAGGGACTTGTCCAGGGTCACCTGGATTCAAACTGAGGTCTCCTTGACTCCTAGCCCCTCACTCTCTCTCCTCTCTGCCCGCCCAGACACTGTGTCTTTTTCCTGCTTACTCCTGATGAAGAAGGTAATGTCCATAGAGGTCAGCAAGGCAGAACAAGCTTTAAAAAGCTAACCTTGTAGGCAGTCAGAGGCCCTGATTCGGGGTGGGACTGAGTCACACACAGAGACTGTCAGGTCAGTCAGGGGCTGCACTCTGACACTGGGCAGTTACACAGGTAACTTCCTTTCTTTTGCCAGGAAGCTGACGCCTCATGCTGACTGTCCTCTTGGTGAGGGGACGGTGTTCTCTGGGGCATGGTGATCTGTACAAACATTAGCACATGAAGATTAATGCTTGTCTTCCAGAAGAAAACCAATATCAAACAGTGTAAGAAGGAGCTGCCCTGAGACCTTCTGACAGAGGACCGAGGTTTGACGCAGCCTCTTCCCACCTGTGTGTCCTTTGGCCACTCCCTGGGCCTCTGAGACCTTTGGAGGCCTCCCCTATGAAACCCTGAGGGTCAGACTGAATGACTCATGAAGTGGATTCCAGCTCCAGGGCGGGCTGTGGATCCTGCCAGGTCCTTCTGTCCTCTGATCCAATGAACAAATGAAGGCTACAGATACATTATTTATATTGTATGTGAACATGTGATTTTCCATCATATAAAGTGAAGCCCTCTGGGAGAAAAAAATGAAAATACAATGGGGAGAAAGCATGGCTCTGCCAATTAATTCCAGAAACGGAAAAGAAATGGCCAATAAAAGCTGCCTCTAACATGTACTCTATGCATGAGCTTCAATGTGTCAACAGTAATTATTTTGGACAATAAAATAGAGCCATAAAAGGGGTAATAGGATTGAACAAAGGCTCAAATTTTGATCATCCAGGAAAGGAAACTGTCAGTCTGCTAATAAAATAAAAGTGATTCCGAGGGACACTGATCCTTGAGTGCCAGCAGAAAATGCGGGAAATGAAATCTTATCTTGGCTGATATTCCCATGCAATAATTTAGGCCCCAGGGCATTGGGACCAGGGCTGGGGCTGGGGAGGGGGAAAAAGGGAATAAGCCTACAATTTCTAATTAGGGAAAGGAGGTCCTTCCATATGTTACTTCCTGACAGTCCAAAGCAAAGGGAGAAAGATTCAAGTTTCAGTCAGAAATATCCCTTATGAAGAGCCCAGGAAGGAAGGCAACTTTGTTCATTCACCTCCTAAGCAAACAAAATGAAATACAACTATGACCAGCACTGGAAACCTATGAGAGGCCCAGCTTCACTCTGCAGTCCCACAGCATTTTCATGGGGTATTTTGTGTAGGATCTGAAGCCTCCCACCAGAGTACACGGAAGGCATGACATCAGAAACATCGTGCTGTAGACACAGACAGACAAGGCAGCCTTTCTTTTTCTTATTAGCACAGTGCCTGGCATGTAGTAGGCTACTCATGTTTACTGGAACGAGTTGAATAGAGAGAATTGGCCTACCAAAGAGGACTTCCCAAAGGCAGAGCCCTGCACCCAAGACCTTCCCAAATCTCCCTGCTTAGCAGGTCTCTGCAGTCCTGGGCGGGCTCACTCTTCATTTGCTAGGCAGCCTCCTGACCTGAGAGTTCACTCCACTTCTGGCCTTCTCACCATGGGTTTCCTCCACCCCTATGGCCCCTTCCTCCGATTGGTCAGCTCCTCCCAGGGCCTCCATCTTAAGGAGAGTGCTCAGGCCAGCTAAGTCCCCATTCCACTCCAGACTTTCTCCACCATCCCCCATGAGCAGTCGCCCCGCTTTAGAATGTAAGGTCCTCCAGGGCAGATACTCTTCTTCCTTAGGCTTGAAGTATATTCTTGGCCTTAGCACAATGCCTGGAACGTGGTAGGTGTGTAGTTACTTCTGGCTGATGTGACTCCACACGGCTGCACAGTCCCTTCTTCTCTGGGTGGGGGTGGAGGTGGAAGGGATGCTGTCACACCCTCCTCTGTCTCTTCCTGAATTTGCCAAGCAAGTTTCCCAGTTGTCTTCAATTAGTGAAGGTTCTCTCTTAGAGGCAGATGTGCTCTATGGAACTCCTAGATAGGTCAAAGTTCATTAGGTGGTTTTAAGTGTCGAGGCCTCCTTTGGCCATCTTTGGTGAAGCCTATGAACCACTTCTCACAACAGCATTTTTAAATACATAAAACAGGTAGGTTTTCTAAAGAAACTGATTATGTTGAAATAAATATAGAGTTCTTCCCCATCCAAGTGCAGGTACCCCTTGAATTCTACCCAAGGATCCCTGATTAAGAACCTTTGCTCTAGGTGAACACGCATACACCCACACCCACACCCACCCACCCACCCACCCACACACACTCCTTTGGAAAAAGGAAACAATTACATAGCATTCTGCTAATTGCCACAAGCATTGGGAGGTTGGGTCCCCAGAGGGATGGCTGCTAACTTGGATTGGGGGTAACCCTTGCTGTAACTATTTTTCCAAGACTACAGCTTATAAGTCCCATACTGATAGGCTTTCAACGAACAGCCTGCCTCTACATACAATTAGCTCTTATTTTCCCCTGGGTCAGGGGCACATTCTCCCACAAAGGCAGAGAGTCTGAGGGGGGTGGCAAGAGTGGGCACAATTTTAATGCAAAATGGTAGTAAGGCATATGTCTAGATAGGGGACATATGGCCAAGGCTACTCCTACTTCTGGAGCAGCAGGGTCTCGATACCCTTTCGCTGAGGATGGTACATGAGGGAAGATGCCAGATGAGCTGCTCTGCTATGCGGTGGGGAGGAGGGAGGGCCCACAGAGGACGGCCAGTTTCAGCTGTGAAGGTGGCTAAGTTAGGCTTCCTAATAAAACAGCATATGGTCTCTTCTGGAGGGATGAATCAGTTGCTGGGTGGGGCATCCTGTCCCAGAGAAGCACTGGGCCAGGCAGGATGCTTGGCTGCTGGGCTGGCCTCTCAGAGAAAACAGCATCTGTGCTGGGTGGTTGATCTGGACCACCTCTTGCCTCAGGCTCAGCTGGATGCTACTGAGCTATTTCAGAAAGGGCAGAGACACCTCTGGACCTTTAACCAAGGATTAGAAAAAAATTTCTCCAGTTCCGTTCCCTCAGGATCTCCGCTCTGAGGCTTATCACCTCCAAGGAAGGGGGCAGAAGTACAGCCTCTTCCTAGCCAGGTTCCCTCAGGGAGGATCTCATCCAGACTTACGGTGATCACTTCCCACACTTTTGTTGAGTCTCGTGCAAATGAGGACTGGGGACAAGGGGGTGTGGACAAAGTGTCCCCAGACAAGTTCACTGTCTCTGCTACCTTTTCATGAACAACTGAATTATACAAAGCCTCAGGATCCCTTCTGAGGCACAACAGACTTCATTTACTCCAGAAAGGGCTTGCTTTTATACTATGTTGTCTCTATCTCTAAGGCCTTTATAACTTTTAGCTATGTTTTTTGAAATTTCAAAGTCCTGTATTTTCAAAAGTTTCAAAAGGGTGGGGAGAAGGTGAAGTTATGGTTTTTGGTGAATAACCTAGTACCAATTCAAGCACATTATGCAGTCCCCACAATCATCTAGACACTAAAAGGGGTAGAGGGCAGAATGCACCAAAGTGTGTTGTTTTTTGTTTTTAGAGGCTCCATGGTTCAAGATAAAAACAGCTATTTGAGACTCACTGCGTCTGCATTATTTGTTGACTATTTCACTGTCAGCTCTTCAAGAGCACACACTAGGTCTGCTAGGAGGAACCCAGTTCAGGTCAGTTAATAAATGTTAAACAAATACCAAATCTGCTTCTTCCCTCAACAATCACTTAGCCAATATTTTGCATCAGAATTGAAAAACACAACTTGCACCATCCCTGCCTTTATACGCTGCCTTTATAAGCATGTTAAACCATGATGGAGAAAGATGGAAAAACAGCCTCAGATCAAGTTTCCAGAAGTCCACAAGGAAATGTTGAGATGGTGATAAAAGCAATGAGATTGATGTTTAAAAAAGAAATGAGACACAATTTACAAACACCAACAAATGCTAACTTTCACACTATTCATAAAATGATTTGGCAAAAGGTCAAGAATTTCAAGGGAAGTGAAGAAAAACAGAAAAGGGGGCCTGCCCGAGCCAGATCTCAAGCTAAAGTCTACAGCAGTGAGCGTCAGTCCCTCTCATCCTTGTTGTAAGACCTTCAGAAAGTTACTTAGTCTTTCTAGTTTGAGTTGCTCATTTACATCCATAGAATCATTCTACAAACATTTATTAAGCACCTATTACATATCAGGCATTGTTTTTAGGTGCTAGGGACAGAGCAAAAATGTCTTCATCCATAGAGCTAGAAAAAATAGTATCAAAATTCATCTGGAAGAACAAAACGTCCAGAATATCAAGGGAATTAATGAAAAGAAATGCTAGGGAAGGTGGCCTAGCCATACCAGATATCAAACTGTACTATAAAGCAGCAGTCATCAAAACTACTTGGTACTGGCTAAAAAATAAGAGGGGTAGATCAGTGGAATAGGTTAGGTACACAAGACACAATAGTCAATGATAGCCATCTATAATTTGTTTGATAAACCCAAAGACCCCAGCTTCTGGGATAAAAACTCACTATTTGACAAAAAAATGCTGGGAAAGCTAGAAAACAGTATGGCAGAAACTGGTCATAGACCAACGTCTGACACTGTATACCAAAATAAAGTCCAAATGGGTAGACGCTTTAGATGATAAAGGCTGATACTACAAACAAATTAGGGGAGCAAGAAATAGTTTATCTGCCAGATTTATGGAGAACAAGAGATAGAGAACATTATGAAATACAAAATGGATAATTTTGATTACATTAAATTGAAAAGTTTCTGCACAAGCAAAGCCAATCCAAGTATGATTAGGAGGGAAGCAGAAAACTGGGAAAGATGTTTTACAACTAGTGTCTCTGATAAAGGCCTCATTTCTAAAATATATAGCGAATTGAGTCAAATTTATGAGTCAAAGTCATTCTCCAATTGAGAAGTGGTCAAAGGATATGAACAGGCAGTTTTCAGAGGAAGAAATTAAAGCTATCTGTAGTCATATAAAAAAATGCTCTCACTCACTACTGATCAGAGAAATGCAAATCAAAACAGCTCTGAGGTACCACATCACACCTATCACATTGGCTAACATGACAAAACAGGAAAATGGTAAACGCGGGAGATGTGGGAAAGTTGGAACGCTAATTCATTGTTGGTGCAACTGTGAGCTCATCCAACCACTCTGGAGAGCAATTTGGAACTCTGCCCAAAGGGTTTTAAAAATGTGCACACCCTTTGACCCAGCAATAGCACTTCTAGGGCTGCAGCCCAGAGATCATAAAAATGGGAAAAGGACCCGCATGTACAAAAATATTGATAGCAGCTCTTTTTGTGGTGGCCAAGAACTGGAAATCGAGGGGATGCCCATGAATTGAGGACTAGCTGAACAAGTTGTGGTAAATGAATGTAATGGAATACTACTGTGCTACAAGAAATGATGAACAGACTTCAGAAAAACCTGGAAAGACTCATATGAACTGATGCTGAGTGAAGTGGGCAGAACCAGGAGAACATTGTACACATTAACAGCCACAGTGTGCGATGACTGATTTTGATAGACTTAGTCCTTCTCAGCAATGCAAGGACCTAAAACAATTCCAAAAGACTCAAGATGGAAAATGCCATCCGCATCCAGAGAAAGAACTATGGAGTCGGAATACAGAGTGAAGCAAACTATTTTCTTTTGTGTTGTGTTTTGTTTTTCTTTCTCATTTATTATAATTCTTCTACGCAACATGACTAAGGTGAAAATGTATTTAATAGGAATGTACATGTAGATGCAATATCAGATTGCAGGCCATCTTGGGGAGGGAGGGAGGAGGGAGATGGAGAAAAATCTAAATTATGGAAGTGAAGGTTGAAAACTAAAAATAAATAAATTAATTTTTAAACATATCTTCTTCCTCAAGGAGCTCAGATTATCCTGGGGAAAAGCAACATGAGAAAAGATCAGTTAATACTAAATAAATATAATATAAAGTAATTAATAAGGGGGAAGCACTAACAACCTGGGGCCTGGTCCCTGAGCTGAGTCTTGATGGCAGGTCAGGATTCCAAAAAGTAGATGTAGGCAGAAGGTAAATGCCAGGTGATGATAAGGAAATCATAAAGGACTCTGTACTTGCAAGTTACTGCTATCATTACCTATGAGCAACAGAAGACAATTCATCTTGTAACCTCCCGTCTGGCCTCATTTCTGACCCCAAGACAGAACTAGCAAAAATCACAGTCCATCTTATTAATGATTTCACATGGCTCTTGGTTCTTTCTAAAAATCAAGCCCACTCTCCAAAGATTAAAATCTGTTACCACTGAGGATATAAAATTTACCATGTGTCAAAGTCTCTGGGAGGCAATATGGAACAGGGGAAAGATCCTGGAGTCAGAGAATCTGGGTATGAATCCCTTTTATGATGCTCGCTGCCTGTGTGACCATGGATGAGCCAATTAAGGCAGCTAAATGGTGGTGCAGCAGATAGAGATGACCCTGGAGTCAGGAAGACCTGAGTTAACATCTGGCCTTAGACACTCACCATCTAGGCGACCCTGGCAAAGTCACTTACTGTACGCCTCAGTTTCCTCAACAGTAAAATGGCAATAGTGAGAGTACCTGCCTCCCAGGGTTGCTCTGAGGATACAATGGGATAATATTCATAAAGGGCTTTGCAAATCCCAAACCACTGGCTACTGTTAAGATTACTTAGCCTCCATAGACCGTATTTTCTCATCTGTAAAATGAAGGGATTGAACCATGTGACCTTGGAAGTCCCTGGCTCCCTTGGAGAACTATGATCCACAAGCCTACAACTGAACACATGGACAAAATAATAATCTCTTGTTGGTCTGACTGTTTAATTCCGGCCTCATCACCTGCACACTACGTCTGTCCAAAATGGCAGACTAGGGGAAGAATTCTAGAGTCTGTCCCTCCTTTCAGTACAGTTCCAGTAGCAGTCTGAGCCTGTCTTCTGAGGACCATCCCAGCTACACATGGCAAAGTTCACCACATCGCTCAGTGATCACGGTTCTTTGTGGGCCATGGCAACCCATGAAACCAACTGAAAAACCTCACAAAACGGCTTTCGGTCCCGTACAGCCCCTATCTGCCTCTCCAGCAACAGTAGCAGAGCTGCAGGAGAAGGGGTAAGAGAATGCTAAGAACCACCTACTTTGTAGATGGCTCTTGGCGCTTCATATGGGAGATCCTGGTTTAGTAACGAGGGAGCAGCTCTACGACCAGAGGAGACAAATCCTGAGCTTGACGTCTGGTGAGATGAGATGAGACAAATGAAGGAAGTCCCGACTCAGTGGAAGGATGATTTAGAGACAGAGAGTCTCTTTTGACAGGACAGTAAAGGAGTTGGGGGAGTTGCTTTTACTGAGCGCCCAAAGCTAAGAACCATCCTACCATGGGACATTCCGTTATATCATCGTGTACTACCCATGACAGGGATTTGCAAAAAGACCACCAGGAATTCAATTTGAATCAATCGCTCAATCAGTCAGCAAGTATTGATTAAGTGACTACTCTGTGCCAGGCACTGGGCACACTGGTAGAAAAAAGGAAACAGTCTCTATTCATAATGAGCTTACACTCTAACGGCAGAGACAATAAATACATAAATATAAATAGAATAAATGCAAAGTGAACAAATACAAATATATACAAAGTTGTTAAATGCAAGGTAGTTTGGGAGAGAACACAAGCAACTGTAGGGCTCAGGAAAGAGCAGATGGGGCCTGTGCTGCATCGTTAAGGAAAGGAGGATCTTGGTGAAACTGAGGTGATGAGGGAGGGCACTGTAGGCATGGGGCGCAGCCAGTACAAAACTAAAGAGATGGGAGATGGGGTGTCCTGTGTGAGTAACAGAGAGAAAGCCAATCTGGCTGGATCCAAGAGTATGGGAGGAGAGGAACATCCATTCAGGCTGGAAAGGAAGCCGGGGCCATGTTGTGTTGGTTATGCAACACCTGTTGTAGCAAATGAAGGGGTAAGGTTATTCTGTGATAAATTCAACAAGACTTTTCAAATTAAATGAACATCTATTTTTATATTGAGTGCGACTTCAATGCAAAAGAGGAACAGGTAAGAAATAAATTGGAAAATATGACTGGAAATAAGGAATGAGAGAGGTCAATAACTTGCAGAATACACAGAAGCCTAATGCTTAGATAAAGAGAATACGCTCTTTGAGAAAATAAAAAACCAGAAGGTGATGCTTGGTGAGCACTGAATAGCAAACCCCTCAAAATGGAATTGATGTTTTAACAAACAGGAAAAGACTGTTCCCTGAATTAGTTGTTTACAGACGGGAGGACTCTAACGGCTGGAGCAGAGATCAGTAGGTGTACAAAGCCAGAAGAAGGAGGAAAAACAAGAACAGGGAGATGGCATACAATTAAAACAAACAGTCAATAAACATTTATTAAGTGCTTACTATATGCCAGGCACTGTGCTAAACACCAGAGATACAAAAAAGAGGCAAAAAGCAGTCCCTGCCCTCAAGTAGCTCAGTCTAAAACAATTCTAATCTGTTTTAGTTAAATAAGGTACTGATGATATAAAAGGTCTTTGTGAACTTTGATTTAATCAAAAGGCCACACTTGAGGACCTAGAGGGCCTCAAGGCTGCAGGTTCCTCCCCCCTGCTCTAGACATAGTAAGTACTTAGTAATTGTGCAGAATGAATGAAATGCTGATCAATAACTCAAGCAATTTCTTCCCCTCTGGGAAATGCCTGTTTGCCAATGGGCAGATGAGAATCCCCTAAAATGCTTATTAGTGTCCCACCTGTCTCCTGGTCAGTAACTAGAATGAGAGTGGGAAACTCCTTAAAAGCAAAAAGAACTGTCTGCTCGGTTCTAGAAACTTTCTGAAATATTCTTCAATGTTTTATCAAATCAGCAGTTCCCAACCTTGGGTCTCTGGACTTTTAAAAAATATGTTCATAACTATATTTCAATATAATTGGCTTCCTTTCTAATTCTATATATTTTATTTTATACATCTTAAAACATTCTGAGAATAATATTAATGATAATAGCTAATATTTATACAGTGATTTCAGGTTTGCAAAGCACTCGATAAATATAATTTCATTTGATTCATACAACAATCCTGGGAGGGTCAAAGATGAGGAAGCTGAGACTAAGAGGGTGGAGTGACTTAGCAGGAAACATAGACAATTACTAGGTATCTGATGAGGGATTTGAACTAGGCTCTCCCCCCAGGCAGAGAGCTCTATCCATGGTGCTGCCTAGCTACCCCAGAGGGTTAGGCTTCGTTAGACTGTTACAAAACAGGTGAAGAACCCGTCTAAATGGTTGTTACTCTGTAACAGATTCATTAGAAGGCACAGTCCTTTGCACCCAGGAGGCATTTGATAAATGCTGGCTGAATCTAAATCTAGCAGATTACCAACGCTTCCTTTGGGGACTGTTGTAACTTTTTGTTTCTTTTTTTTTCTTTTTGTACATTATGGGACCAAGAACAGTTGGCCGGATGCGCAGAAGAGACGGGTACGGGGACAGGAAACCTAAGAGCCACCTCTTGATGGCTTCCTCCTTGGAGGAGAAGGGGCTTGGTGAGTCTAATTCAGGCTGTCAGATAGAATCCTAAGGAACAGGTTTCTCAGCTCTTCCCCAAAAATCAAACACATGCAGGGAAGGTGACATCTTGCTAAGCAGAGTGTTTGTAAACTGAAAAAAAAAAAACCCAAAACTATTTTCTTTATCACTCACCCACATGATCATTTTACAATCACACTTTCCTGATACTCCCATCCTGTTTGAGCACATACACGCGCAAATATACACACATATTCACATTCCCTTTTCATAAAGCATTATTCTGAGAATAATACCACCAATAAGAGCTAGCATTTATAAAATGCTTTAAAGTTTGTAAAGCTCTTTACAAATGTGATTGCATTTTGTCCTCGCAACAAGCCTGGGGTCTCAAAGTCAAAGGGAAGGCAGATATCACCTGATTCACTATTTTCAGACAAGAGGTGAGGAATCGGAAGCCCAAGGGGCTGTCTTGATTCACATCTGTGAACAATTTCAGAAAGGGTTTCTAAAACCTCACCTGATGTACTGTTAAATAAAAGAAATATGAGTGATTGTCTCAACTAATGCAGCATCAGCGACAGATTTGCTGCTGTTATTCTGCCTTCTTTATCCAGATAAAGGATATGCTTGACCTTAGGTTGTTGGACATGGCTGTTCAAGACTTGGATCCAGGCATGACCAGTCAGCTGTCCAATCTACAGACCACACGAAGCTCAAAGGAAGAAGACATCAGAAGGTTCAAAAAGACTATGATGTGCCAGAAGGCTGGGCTGAATGTAATCAGGAAAAACGTAAACCTAGATACTTCACGGGTACCAGATGGGAGAGGCACGGCTAGAAAGAAGTCCATTTGAAGAAGACTGGAGGGTCTTAATGGACCACAAGTTTAATATGATTCCACAGTGAAATATGATAGGAAAAAAAAACTGAATACAAACAAGCTGCATCAAGACAATCCTGCCTAGGATTAAAGAAGGGATATTCCTTCTGTACTTTGCCCAGGTCAGATACAATTTACAAGTCAATCCACTTGTGTCTACTTGATTCACCCAACTCTAACTCTCCCCTATGGCTCCAAGAAGCTGTAGTGTGCACAGTGGCCACACCCTGTTAAACCATTTCAGCAGATAGGCAATAAACCAGGTGACTGAGGGGTCTCAAATGCTTCAGTGAGTTGGGAGATGTCTCCTGCAAGCATGTGAAGACTTCCCCAGGTGGAATGGGTAAATGAAAACAATTTGTTGCAATGGCCACGAAGGTGTCTTCTTAGAGCTTGGTCAGACACTGAAGACACCAAGGTCATCACTGCATACCAGACCATCTCGACTTTTGATGGTCGTCTTGACTTTTGATGGTCGTCTTGACTTTTGATGGTCGTCTTGACTTTTGATGGTCGTCTGGAGTTTTTTGTCTTGCCGCTGGATTTCAATGACTCTGGAAGAGAAAGTGAAGCCAAGGACTTCACAACTCTCCCTCACTTATATCTAATTTATGTGTGAGTTAAAAGACATTTACAGAGAAATTACACAAGGCATGATACAAGGACACTCTCAAGGTTTTTCTGAAAAACTCTGTAAGAGATTGTGAAAAATGGGAGATGCTGGCACAGGACTGCCCAGCATGGCGTGCCCGCATCAAAGAAGGCGCTGTCCGCTATGAGCAGAGCAGAATTGCAGTAGCTCCAAGGAAATGTGAGATGTGCAAGTTTAGAGCCACGTCCACTCCAAATGTTCACATGGACTATTTGTGCCTGATCTGTGGCAGAGCCTCCAAGCTGGTATTGGTCTGATCAGCCAGTCACTGTACCTTGACTCCAACATAATGATATCATTTTGGTTCTCTTTGAGAACACAGGACAACCCTTTATCTTCCTCTCAAAGCTACTCTTCCTACACACCCTGGCCTCTAGGCCTCTGTATGGCCTCCCTCAGGATGATAAGTTCATCACCTGAAAACTCACCATCTTGTGGCTTACTCATCTTTGACATTCAACCCCTTCAGCAACCTCTCCCCAGGACTGCAGAGTTGGAGGAGAGCAATAAACCCCAAAGCCTTCCTTAACACAGGGCTCAGCACTTTCCAGGTAACTCTTCGTTTTCCATCAGCAACCCTGCTTGGTTTCAACTCCTCAAAGTTGGCCCTTCCCTGCCCCCTCCAACTCCTTTCAGCTTTCTTTTGTGTTGTCCTCCTTTACAGTAAGCTCTGAGGGCAGGAATGTCTGCCTTTTCTGCATTTGTATCCCCAGAGCTTAGCACAGTGCCTGACACACAACAGGAGTTTAATAAATGTTTGTTGACTATGTATTAGGTACTCTCCCTGAGACTGTATACTGACCATACTTTCCTCTCTATCCAATGTCAACCTGGAGTTAGCCAATACAACCCTTCTCTTATCGCAATTCATGACTTGCCGAATTCCAATGCTGGATTATTCCATCCTCTGTCTCCTTCTCTCCTGCACCTGTGCTGCTGAAGGAGCTAGTCAAGCTGAGGTCCTCACCACAGCAAGGTAACAATCTTTTTGCTCCCCCGGATTCTCTATCCCATTTTCCTCAGTGGTTATTTCAAATCACTTCTCCCCTCAAGCCCCCCACATCTCTCTCTTCCCCTGATCATTCAGCAGTGATGAGATGTGCCCTATGTGGCTCCAAAGGGCAAAATGAATAGCAATGAGTGAAAGCTATGGAGACAGATGTCAGGAAAGAATCCCCAGTACGTGGAGCTGTGCCAAGGCAGAGTGGGCAGCCTCGAGAGGGCCTAGGCCAAGCTGACATTGAATCACTGACACTTTTTCTTCCAGTCCAGTCCTTCGACCAATTCTGAATTAACCTAATTATATTGATTAGTCCACAATGCTCTACTTTCTCCATTAGAATACTATGAGGTATTCAACAAATGTTTTACTCCATTCTAGGTAAGCTCTATCTGCAGCATTCTCCTAATCTACTGGCTTAAGAGTCCTCTCAAAAAAGGAAACATGCTAAGCCTGGTACATGTTGCTCCTGGCGAAGCCAGGCTGGCTCTTTGTTTGCCAACCACCTCTTTTATGATCCACCCCAGAGTCTTCCCAGGAACCAAAGTCAAGCTCACTAGCTTATGGTGTGCTGACTCTGTTCTTTGTTTTTTGAACATGAGGACATTTGCCCTTCTCGCAGCTAGCTCGTGGTGCTTGTTTCCCACAATCATTCAAACAACACTGACAAGTGGCTCAGCACTCATATTTGCCAGTTCTTTCTGTACCTAAGGATGGAATTCATCTGGGCCAAGAGACTTGAAGTCATGAAGGCAACAGTAGCTCTGTTACGATTTATTTTTTTTTTTGGAGGGGGGAAGGCAGGGCAATTGGGATTAAGTGACTTGCCCAAGGTCACACTGCCAGTAAGTTGGTCAAGTGTCTGAGGCCGAATTTGAACTCAGGTCCTCCTGACTCCAGGGCCAGCGCTCTACTACTGCCACCTAGCTGACCCTGTTATGATTTTCATAATTTATCTTGGGTATCAACTTCTCTTCAGTCACTTTTATTCTGATATGGAAATGTTACTGTAAAGTATAGAGAGAAAACAGAAGCAAAATTAAGACTGGATGTCATGGGAAGACAGACAGACAGACAAAAACAGAGGGAGAGAGAGAGAGAAGGAGGGAGAGAAGGAGGGTGGGAGAAAGGAAGGAAGGAAAAGAAAGAAAGAAAAAGAAAGGAAGGAAGGAAGGAAGGAAAGGAGAGAGGGAAAGGAAGGAAGACCCAAATAGGTATCCATATTGGTTTTATAATTTATTTTGTTGTGGATGGCATGTAAAAAGATATATAAGCCAGAAGAATTTTATATGAAGGCATATAAAAAAATCAATAGCAAAATTCTTTCTTTTCCAATAATACTCATAATTAAAAGTGTCATTTGTGACCTGGAAAAAAATCTCACAATCAATTTAAATAACACATACATACAAATTAGTATGAAGCCTCACAATTTGACAGCTTATAAAAATATAATTAAAGATCCTAAGGACAAAAAAACCACCTAAAAACTTGTTCATCAAAATTTAAGGCAAAATTATTAGTTTTTGAAACAAAGGACATATCTAGATCCCAAGGAGATCTGACCCTCCCAATAAAGGTCCCAGCTATATCAAAGAATTTAAAGTAGCACCATTTGTGAGAGCAGAAAGCCTAGAAACAAAGCATACATCCATCCATTAGGAGATGGCTAAAACAAATGGTGGTACAGGAATGTAATGGAATACTACTGTGCTGTTAACATTGATGACTATTCAGAGAAACATGGGAAGCCCTGCCTCCAGGGTTGCGCCACCCCTTCCGCTCAGGACTTCGCCAGTGGCCCAGCTGTCTCTTGTCCTGGGCATCCCTCTGACATGCAGCCTTGCTCCCTGGGTGAGTTCCTTCCGGGCCTTCACTGGTGGGTGATAGAAGGGGGTGCGGGCCATCGGGATCAGCCTCCAGGCCTTGTTGTTTCAGACTTTCCCCACTTTGCCAAGGTGCTCCCACACAGATACCTTCCCCTCCAACACAGAACATTTCAGCTTCTATTTATTAATCATCTTCCCCCATTAGAACATAAGCTCCTCGAGGGCAGGGGCAGTTTTTATTTTTGCTTGTATTTGTAGCCCCAGCACTTAGCACATGAATATAAAGCTGGATCTGGAGTTAGGAAGGCCAGAGTTCAAATGCAGCCTCAGACGCTTAATAACTGCATGATCCTGGGCAAGTTATTTTTCCTCTGTCTGCCTCCATTTCTCCATCTGTAAAATGGGGATAATAGCCTGGACCTCCCAGAGCCATGGTGAGGATCAAATGAGATCATGTGGCAAAGTACTCCGTACCCCTTACAGCGCTCGACCACTGCCTGCCAATTCCCTGGGGAGCTGGCAGAAGGGAAGAGAAGTCAACAGACAATGACTTCATTCACGTAAATGGAAAGAATGGCTGGAGTCGGGGGACGGGCTCCTGGGAAAGGATGTGATGGGGGATAAGAGTCTCCAAAGCCAAATCCACACGGCTCACCGCCATATTCTATGAACTGAATGTGCCTTCCCCAACCCGACAGAGTACCTCATAGGCCGGCGGTGCCGTGGGCACTAACGCTTCTCCACCAAAATTAGGACCGGGGAACTGACTCTGAAATGTCCAGTTTGTAGCACAAACGAATCCCAGCGTTATCGGGAGTTCCCTTAGAATCAAGGAGTCTGCCTCATTCTCGGTGGCATGAGCCTCAAGGGCTGGCTTTACCAAGAATACTTAAAGCTGTTACTGCAGTCCCTTGAGTTGGCGTTAAACAGCCCATTAAGGTTTCCTCTTGTCTCCCTTGAGACAGAGAAGAGAGGCCGGCTCAGTCCTCCCCGGAAGCCTTCCGCCAAAGCTCTTCCAAAAGACGTGTAGCAGGTGCCGAGCGTGAAATGACCAGCCTGTGGGGTTTTCTACAAGAAGCCTTGGTGTGGGGGCTGGGGGCACCTTTGTGTGGAAACTCCTGCTTGTGAGGAAAACGAAAGCTCAGAAACTCTTCAGCCATCCAAGGTCTTAAAGCCAAAGCCAGTGCTTTGTGTGAGTCCCCATGTGACTCCGCCAGACCCACATGCACCAGAACGCTTCATTGTAGTTATTGGTCAATCACGGGCCTGGAGATTTAGAGCTGGAAGAGCAATCGGAGGCCATCTGGTCCAATAAGGCAAAGGAAGGTTAAGGAACTTGCCCAAGGTCACCCCGACATTAAGCGTCAGAGGTGGGATTTGAACCCAGGACCTCTGACTACTGGGTGAGTGATCTTTCCTCTGTACTATGGTCCTTCCGATCAATAAGAATTTATTAAATACTGATCATCGTTTAATATCAATTTCGTAACTTCAATAAGGGCCAGAGCTTGAACCAGAAGAGCCTGGACCTAGCAGCCTCTTTGTTCTCTGAGTTTACTCAGAGAATACCTCTTCCTATGTCAACAAGGCCAGACGGGGCTGACTTAAGAGCATTCTTTCCTCTGTCCATGGCCATTAAGGATGGGCCCCCTAAGCCAAGACGCTTTCTTGAATAATGTGACTTTTTCTTATCATAATATTTTATGGACATGTGCTATATTATGGCATGTTAATGGTAAATTAAACACAGAGATCCTGGGTTGTAATTTCAATTGACACTTTGTCAACTCTCTTATCTTTCTGTATTTACAACCTATTCAATTAAGAAAAGTCCTTTTCTTGTGGCATGGTTAAACATACATGAAGATCGTAAATTTGAGTCACACGGACATGCTCAGTTGTGACTATTCTAAAACTGTACTTAAACCTTCTCATTCTTTTGTTCAGAGAATCAGATTTCATCTGGCTCCATACATGTATGTATGCTGCCAGCTTTAAGGGAATAAATAATATGAATTTACATATCACCTAGCTTGTTTGCCTCTTTTAACCAAACTTTCAGGTTGACAGTACCTAGCCTGCACCAGGCATTGGGGATGGTGAGGAAGAGACAAAAAAGGAAACAGTCCCTGTCCTCAAGGGGCCCTCACTTTACAGGGGAAGATAGTACACATAAAAATACATAAAGAATATAGAAAATAAATACAAACCATGGGGAGAAGGGCTTACTGTCTATTCAAACTATAACAGATATAGGTTCCTTTGGACAGGGCATCCATTCCCATGCATGATAAAATCCAGGCAATAGACATTTTTCATCCATTTTGTCTTTTCTGTGTGGATGGGCAGGACAAACTTCCTTGAGCCATTACAGCTCTCTGAAGGGAGGCTCTGAAATGTTTAAGGGCTTGATGCAATCAAGATGTCACCTGCAAACAAAAGCATCTGGAGGGCCTCACCACCTGCAGGGCATCTCTTCTAGACCTAGACACTCTACTGGACCCCTTCTTCACACTACCTGAAATTAAAACAACGAACACGAATCAATCAGCAAACATTTACTAAGTGCTTGCTATGTGCCAGGCACTGTGTTAAATGCAGAACATACAACTGACAAAAGCAAAAACAATTCTTGCCCTCAAGGAGTTTATATTCAGCTGGAGGAGAAAGATGAATACATATAAGATAAATGCAAAGGAGACAGATGCTAACTCAATTCTCACTAAATTAATCCTAAAAAAACCAAAATCAAAATCCAGTCCAGGCCATAAGGTTCCCAGTTCTTCCTAACAGCCTTTGTTTTGAAATAAGCAATCCCAGGGCTTACAAATACAAAGACACTTTGGAATCTCTTCTCTGGAAGAGAAGCTCAGCAGGAGGGAGGTTTTTTATTCAACAACTGACAGTTGTACACACTAGGCTCTGGGGGACATTCTCTAATAACGGAGATAGGACATGAATACAAGTAAGAAAAAGACTGGGGAGAATAGTGTATGTGGCCTGAGAGAGAGCTAGAGAAAGTGCTCTGGGAAATCAGAAGGGCACAAGGTCACTTCTGGCAGGACAGACCGGGGAGTAGGCAGCGCCTGGCCTGAGACCTCGAGGTGGGCTTGAAGTTAGAAAGATCGAAATGAGAATGGCACAGCCAGGGAGAGAGCAAAGGGCACATTCGGTCTGGCTGCCACACAGACGGTTTGAGAGACCAGGCTGGATCCCAGAGAACCTTGAATGTCAAGGTAAGGAGTACGTACCTTCTCCAGCAAGGGAGTGAATGGGAAGGATAATTTGTGAAGACTTCACAGGGTAAAAACATAGGGCCAGCTCTCTTCTTATATTTCTGAAATAGAGAACGTCTGAGGGAGTAGGAGAGGCTTGGAATATAACCCTGTAATGACTCAGCTAACTTCTGGAAAGTCAGGGCCTGAAGCTGTAGGTGTACCCTTCTCTCTCTCTCAGATGGGTCTCCCCCAAATAGGGAGATAATGGACTACCTGTGAGCTGTTTGTTCTCTGCTCCATTTCTTCTCCTAGACTTTTGGACGCCACCTCCCCACCCCCAGCAGTTGAATTCTGGATAGGGAAAACCTGAATGGACTGGATCTACCTGGTTCCCTAGTTCTCTGTCTAGTTTTTCCATGCCTAGATTGTAAGCCCGCCTCCCAGCCAATGGTGAGAAGGGATAGAGGTGGGCAGGAATCTTTGTACTAAAAGTATATCTGTCCCCCGAACTTCCTTTTTACTCCACCTCCTCCACTAGCTTTCCTAGTGGAGGCATGCCCAAATCTTGCAAGGTTTGTAAAATAAATTCACTTCACTTCTCCTAAAGATGTTTCTCCTATTATTTGAATTTTCCATCCCACACAGTTGGGAGAGAAGGGAAGCTGTCCACGAAGAAAGCTGTGGGTGAGGGGAGGTCAGAGGGCTGAGAGGTTATGGCGACAGTGTAAGGAATGAGGATGTGAACTCTGGGGGGCCATGGGAATGGAACAGGAAGCATGGTGAGGCAAGCCAAGGGGGAATTTCTGACCAACTGCTTTTTGTTTTATCAAAATCTGGTGAGTCATTCAAGTCCAATGTACTTCTTGCTCATTTAAGAGAGTTCTTTTAAACGTCTCCATTTCCCCAGGGCTGCTGGGTGAATAACCAAAAGACACATAAACTTTTAAATGCAATCCAGGGGCTAAACACAGCCTTAAAAAGGAAAAAACCCGAAGGCAGCTGGCTTGAAATAGGAGTTATCTGGCCATCTTGGGCTGTGTATGGGGAAGACCTGACAGAGGACAGGAGGCCATGCTGGGCTGAGCTTGGGAAGAGGGGTAGAGGGGACTGGGGAGCTCTGAGTGCCAGAAACAAGATTCCTTTGGAGAAAAAGCGCCACTTTCATTTGGTGACTCTAACAGCTGTGGAAGCAGAAAAGCGAGAGGATCCCTCAAGTTAACTGCATCCCCAAAGCACATTTTTATAGCCTGAAGGCACTACCCTCAATTGTGTACCCACAATGCTGCAAATGAGAGGTTGCAACCCATTTGAAAAAGGAGCTTTACAACTCCTGTTTCTGATCTGCCAAGCTGTGCTTCAGGGGAGCCAAGACCTCATCAATGGGAGCTCTGTGGTAGAAATCAGAACTCCCCCCACTCCAGCCTCAATGACAGATCCATGGATCACAGGGTTAGAATCTACTCTAATCCAAACACCTCACCTGACAGGTAGAGAAACTGACACCCTTCCCCAAGGTCACACAGGTGATACCTTAAGCCAGGCCCTCCAACTAAGGAGCCAGCACTCTCTGCAGCGGACCATGAGATGGAGTTCTGATCTTACTGAGGGGAGCCTCCCTCCAAAGGTATAATTTCAGAAACTGTCCACATATCTCATGCCAGGCAACTCCTGTCCAGGTTATCCTGTAAGTCTTCCAGTGGGGGAGGGAGGGACAGCCAGGCAGGACACGGGGGAGCTTTGTGGACTATCAGCCCCCACTCTCACCACAGGACAATCATTCAACTTTTCCACAATATATTTTTATATCATTTTTGTTTTGCAATTTGTTGCTGGAAATATGTCACAGTCTGTTTGCACTGAACATAGAGCTCTCTGCTGCCCTTTGGGTGACCCATAATTTTGTTTCCCTGGAGACTGGATATATTATGATTTGAAGCCATCACTGGAAGAATATTGCTGTCAAAAGAGGGTGTTTCAGGGAGCGGCTGGGCCTCAGTGAAAGCCCATGTCGTTGTCTGAGTACGAGGCAGCCCACTGGCTTCCTCCTGCTGCACTACTGGCTCCACTCATGCTTTGTCTGCAGGGTCTGTCTGGGAGGTTTGTCCCGATGGACCAGCTCTCTAGGCTATCCGAGGAACGATGGTAGGAGATGGGGACAGGGCCTGCTCTACAACAGGGAACTTTCAGACAGAGAAACTCTCTCCATCAGGCAGCTCTCTGTGCACCTCCCAGTCTACTGACGGGGGCCAAGAGTCCCGGCGGGTCTGCAGACGTGCCTGGAGGTGTCAGAGGTCGCCTTGCTGTCCCACCTGTCCAGGAAAACTGGGCTATGCTGAAAATAAAGCAAGTGAAAGACCCAGACTTAAAACCTGAATTCGGGTGGTGTTTCCGCTTACACTGTTTCAGTGATGAATCGGGAAAAATGCCAACATTTTAAATGGCATCAATCACACCATCAGAGAACACTTATTAAGCACCAATTTGTGCCAGGATCTGGGCTGGATGCTGGGAGGTCCAGTCTCACCCTCCAAGAGATTCCAGGATGATGTGAGGAGTAGGTGTATCGAGGTGGGACAGGCAGAGAGCGGACCGCGAGCAAGCGGAGCCAATCCTGGTGTGAGGCCCCTATGAGCTGCTCCAGGACAGTAGGCTGAGGATACACCCCTCACGGTGGGGCTAGGCCTGGAGTCAGGAAGACCCGAGTTCAAATCCAGCCTCAGACTGTGGGGGCTGGCTGGGTGATGCTGGGCTAGCAGCCTAAGCCCTTTGGCCCCTGTTTCCTCATCTGTACAACAGAGATAAGAACAGTCCCTACCTCAAAGGTTCGTTGTGAAGATGGAAGGAAGTCATGTTTGAAAAGCACTGAGCAGTGTCTGGCATGTGTCAGGCCCTACGTAACTGATGTATGTGTTTGTTTATGTTTGTCTATGCATGCATTCATTCTTCTGCTGAGCACAATATGAGCTTTCTGGAATACTATTTCGCCAATCTGTCCTCTGCACCACCAAACGATCTTACTGTATGCAAAAGGTGTGATCAGGTCATGCTCTCCATTCTGTACCTTCTGTGGCTCCTCATTACCCAGTGCTAAAACATAAACTACTGGTCCTTGCCTTGGAGGCCCCCCCTGCCCAATCTATTTCCCAGCCTTATTTCTTCCAGACAAGCAGTTGCTGGGCCTTCCCTGGCTCTGTACCTTCTCTCATTAGTGAAGGCCACCCCTCAGTAATGTCCATCCTCCTGAGGCAATCCTTGTCTTCCTTCAAAGGTCATCGGAGGCACAACCTATTCCAAGAAGCTCTTCCTGACCCTACAAAGACTAAGGATGTAGAGAGGGACTACACCCGTGCTCTTTCTGGAACAGGGAACTTCCAAGAGAGGAAACTCCCTCCAACAGTGCAGGCGGTCAGCATCTTCCTGAAATTTAGTCTCAGAGAGCTACCTAGTGGCCTAAGACGGTGAGTGATTTGTCCAGGGTGGCAGAGTCCGCACGTGTAAAGAGAGGGACCTGAACCTGAGCCTTCCTGGCTCTCAGGCCAAGTTGCCGCTGCCTCTCAATTAGATTTTCTGATAGTGATTTGTCTTGATAAGTCACTGACATCCCTTACCACACCTTTGACATTCAGAGCACAGAGAATGCTGCCTTTTACCTTTCCACTGATGGTGCCCTGCATGTTCTGAACCCTTCAGAAATCTGCCAAAATGAAATGATTTTGTAAAGGTTTACCACCAAATGGGTCACTGGCAGAATAGTGTCAGGAAGTGGAGACAGCCTTTTACAGCTGGTCATTGTGTCCTGACATGAAGAAGAACTTCACCAATGGGAAAGGATTGTCCCTTCTGAAGAGACGGTCAGGGAGAAGCAGGGCAGAAGAGTGGGCAGGAAGCAGGCCTGGCAGGCTTAGACACCTACACTCATGTCTTGTCTTGGACAGATATTGGGCACATGACCCTGGATGAGCCCCTTTAACCTCTCAGTGTAAGACAACAAACTCCCGAGCCACCTGGTCTCTCAGGAAGCATTTATTCTTTACTCTGTGCCAGGTACTGTGCCAAATGCTGGGAATACAAGTGAAAGCACAAAGACAGTTCCTGCCCCTGCCCTAATGAGGCAGATAACATGTAAGCCATTAGCTACCTACAAGCTAGAGAAGGAGATCTGGGAAGGGGAGAAAGGCCTCCTGAAGTAGCTGGGTTTGAACTGAATTCTGAAACCAAGAATGAAGAGACTGAAATGAGCAGGCAGGGTGTTCTAGGAATAGGGGAAAGCCGGTGCAAAGGCCTAGAGGAGGGGTATGACACATTCGAGGTCGTGTAAGTGGGCCAAAGCAGCAAGATCCTGGAGTGTGAAGAGTGGACTGAGGCATAAGAAGGCTAGAAATGGAGGAAAGGACCAGGTCAGGAAGGACTTTGAATGCCAAAACAATACCAGAGATCCTGAGAGTCACTGGGACATTCTGAGTCAGGCCCTGAATGGTTGGCAGGTGGCCCTGGCATGGAGCCCCAAAGTGCCAGGGATGAGGAGCAAGAGCTGATATTGGTGCCCTCCTGGAGCCCACCGTGTGGATCCTGTCATTCCCTTCTGTCTTTACAAGCCAAGGAAGGATGTGATGGAAGCAAAAATAGCATTGCCAGGTACTGGTGTCACTGTCTCTGGCCCCTGGGCCCAGAGCCCCTCAGCAGCAGCCCTTCAAGACATCTTTGCTCAAGTTCCATACAAAGAAAGACAAGGAGGAGACTGTGCCAAGCAGAGCATTGGGGGGACAAAACAAGATGGAAAAGTCGAAGAGACTCTGGATTCTCTTCCCAGTGCCCGGTCCTGCTGCCGGCTGGGGAACAAGGGCCCTGAAGGCCTCCTGATGGGCCACTGACTAGAGCAATGGGGTGGGGCAAGAGCATTTCTCCTTCCTGGGCTTTTAATCAGCAGAATATCAAGGCACAAAGGTAGATATTTAGTCTTTATAAAAGAAAAACCACGTCTGTATTTGTCCTGCTCGGGCACGGGCTCTGCAGCATGCGGGCTTAGTACCATTTGCGGGCACCCAGAGGTGAGGTGACTTTCCCAGGGTCACACAGCCTCATGGGGGTGGCTGTGGAAAGGACAAAAGGAGGCAGCACGGGCGAAGCGCTTCTCAAGCCTTAGCTCACTGTATCCATGTCGCCAATACCCTCATTCCAATGAACC
Source organism: Phalanger gymnotis (assembly GCA_028646595.1). NCBI lineage: Eukaryota > Metazoa > Chordata > Mammalia > Diprotodontia > Phalangeridae > Phalanger > Phalanger gymnotis. Next base: position 9,125,529 of record CM053624.1, on the reverse strand, counting down.
ACTGGGCATTTAAACACTAAGTCTAATCCCCCTAAGAAACCAAAAGCCTTGCTTTACTCAGCCTCTCTTAACATTCTCTTTTGAGCAAACATCTCAGGTGCTCCCCAAATTGGCCTCAACCACCTAGAGAGGCAGCACTGCCTGCTGGTTAGTGCCTGGGCTTGGACTCCAGAAATCTGGATCTGCTTTCTCCCTGGGCGACCTGGGCCAAGTCACTTCATCTCTATGGGCCTTGGTTTCCTCGATGATAAAACGAGGGGCTTGGACCAGACGACCTTCCTAAATCTATGACCCTACAATGTCATTGAGCCTCGGTTTCGTCATCGGCCACACGTGGATACAAACGCTTGTACTATCTCCCTCAAAGTGCCCTGTAGAGGCTCAACCCAAGAGGGATTTAGAGTTACTCTGCTGCCTGAATGCTTTCTGTTTCCCAACACCAACCTTCTGCTCCAGCAGACGGGCCAACAACTGGCCGTCAAACACGGCGCACCCGAGCCCAGGCTCTTGCTGGCAGCACCAGGCACAAGCCCCATCCTAGTTGGACTCTGAGGCAAAGCCAAGACCTTTTGCTCAGAGCCAGCTTTGCCAGCTACTCCTGCCCACAGGGTCTCTTCCCCTTCTCAACTCCGTCCAACGCAAAACGACTAACACGACAAAGGGCTTCAGCAAAATGGCGGAATCCAGGCTACCAATCAGTCATGTGGGAAACCAAGAAGCTACAGAAAATAATAACAAAATACATCAGGCACTTATGAGGTGAATTATTAAGGTATAAATAGAATTTATATAAACACAACTACAAAAGAATTTTCACGGCTATAAAGAAAACTCCCTGAGGAGAGCCAGCGCTTCATGTCTAATATAACAACACCGCCTTTATTACGTCTGTGTATCATCACAGTAAACCTGGCACTATTTATCACTCCACCGATGAAACTGACAAAGGTAGGCTTTATCGAATTAGACAAAGTATTATGAAAATCAATATGGAACGAAAGGTCGAGGAGGAAAAAGGGGTATTAAGAGGTCACGTTTCTACAGCCCCCAATATGGGCCGGGCACTGTGTTAAGCAGTTTCTAACTGCGACCTCGCTTGGTCCTCATCATAGCTCTGTGAAGAAGGAGCTGTTATTACTTTCATCTTATGGTTGAACAAACTGGTACAGAGCTTCAGTGACTTGCTGCCTTGCCCATTCGTAAGGGTCTGAGGCTGGATTTGAACTCGGGTCTTCCTAACCCCGGGTCTAGTACTCTATCCACAGTATGACTGAGCTGCTCCTGTTAAATATGAGTATTACCAGACCTGAAAAGCTACTGCAAAGTAGTAACAATAGAGAAGTCCCCCTGGGGAACAGATTAGCCGAGCGAGGCTTGGAAGGAAATGGGGCCAGCAGCTCACACTTGGAGTGGCCGACTGGCACAAAGCATGGAGAACTCTTTCTAGGGGCAGTATTGGGTGGGAAAAGGAGCTTAAGAGCCCCACTCTACCTTATCAGCAAATTCCAAATGGAGGAGGAAGGTAAATATTAACAAGTCATGCAGTTAAAAAAGTTAAGAGGAAAACAATTGAATTGCTTACAACTGTGGACAGGGGATGAATCTGGCACAAAAGACAAACTACTTTGTAATTTAAAAAAAAATGCTTTGAACAAATAAACTAGATGCATCGGCATAAAAAGTTAGGCTATGAATTAGGGAAACATTTTAGATAAATCGTCTCTAATAAAAATCCAACATTCAAAATCTCTAGGGAACTGATATAAGTCTGTAAGACTGAGAGCCATTCCCCAATAGCTAAGTGGTTAAAAAAGATGAATAAACAGAAGAAATACGAGCCATGAACGTCTAAAAGTGATCAAAACCTCTAGAAATCTCAGAGGCACAAACGACCACAACTCAGAGGTGAGACCTTACACCCATGAAATTGTCAGATAGTAAAAAACAGAAAAATGAATGCTGGGGGGAACACAGGAAGACAAAGATACCAACGCATCGCTGGTGGAGCTGTAAAACTGGCTAAGCATTTTGAAAAATAATTTGAAATTATACAGGAACATTTCCAAAGTTGTTCCTCTGCCTTGGACCTTTAGTAATTTGGGACTTTTGGGACGACTAAAGATGTAGTAACAGTGTTTGGCACATGGTGCTTTAATAAATACTTTGTCTGACTCATAAGAAATGACCTATATGTATCAAAATATTAATAGAGGTATTGTTTATAACAGCAAATAGCTGGAAACAATCTCCATGCCCAATGACTGGGGAATAGCTGAACAAAGTTCAGCATGTGAAATATACTGCAATACTACCGTCAAATGAGAAATACGAAGAATTCAAAGAAACGTGAGAAGTCAGGCAATATGGTTCAGTGGAAAGAACGTGGGATGTGAGGTCAGAGAACCAGGGCTTAAATCCCGGCTCTGCAGCTTACTACCTGTGAGACCTTGGACTAATCATTCCGTTGCTCTGGGACTCCGTTTCCTCATCTGTCAAATGAAAAGTGTGGACTGGAGGACTGCTAAGATTCTCTCTCACTCTACATCTATCATTGCATGAGGTGGGTAGAGTGAACAAGGGAGAGCCAAAGGAACCACATCTACCATACTTACTACCACAACTATAAATGGCAACAAGACACGGGAAAAGCCGAGGTTAACTCGTAAAGCCCAAAGTCCTTCTTTTGTAAAAAGAAAGCTGCGATGCGTAAGATTGCATTTATTGCCTGTGCAGTCCACTTTTTCTTTTTTCTCACTTTCACCAATGGCTGCTCCAACCTCTCCACTTGACCCCCAACGGCCCCCTCACAGCAGACGACATTTTCTCTGATTCTACTGAGAAAAATGACCGTCGTGGCCTCATTGGTCTCTCCCACGTCACATTCAAAGCCCCTCTCTTCTTCTCCTGCCCTCTCCCCCTTGGGTCAAGCTTTCTCTTTGTAAAAGCCAACCTTCATATTACGGGTGAGGAGACTGAGGCTCGGAGGGATCACACAGCAGTACAGAGCAGTAAATGCACCCTAAGCTGGTTTCATTGGCCCATCCCCTTTCTTAAAACCTCGCAGTGCTTTCTTTTGCACAACCCAGTCAGCCCTCATAGGGACATGTTGTCCATCTCTACCCCAAATTCTTATTGATATCATCAAGCACTCTGCTTAGGGACATACAGAAGAAGGCCTTTACCCGTGTGGGAGCAGGGATTCTTAGGTGCTAACGGCATCAGATAATGGCATTTACCGTAAGTGTTCACTGTATTAGGGGTGAAGCAGATGGGAATTTGAAATCCAAGGGTTAACAAACTATGCCAGAAATGGGTTTTCCTGCACTTTCTTAATATAAACAGAACCACTATTTACTCTCACTGGCAAAGAAGACCTTTTAAACAACAAATGCCCCCCCAACCCCCCCCCAAAAAAGAAAAAACCCTGCCCCAGGGAAAGTGTGAATCAGCCTGCGTGGGGAGGAAGCCCAGAGCCCAGCTCTGTTCAAAGCACCAGCTTTCACAAGATCTGCACATGATTTCATGTTGGGGGTGGAAGGGGGATGGACAGAGAAGAGACCAGAGACATGGAGACAATGAGGCAGGCTAAACAAAATAGCAACACTGCCCTTTAAGATGACAGGGCTTTGTGGTTTGTTCCAAATACAATTAAGACACTTGAAAAAACACCAGAATTGAATCACAGAACCCAGAGCTAGAAGGGATCTTAGATAACTGCAGGCGGTGTAGACGCAAAAATCCATATTCGAAAACTGATTGTCTGAAATAAAACACAAAACCCCAAAGAACTCAATTCAATTCAACATTTACTTTGCTGACCACCTACTAAATGCAAGTCACTGTGTTAGGCACTGGGGTACAAAAACAAATATGGAGCAGTTTCTGCCCTCCAGGGGCTTGCACTTTATTGGACAAAATCATATGCATACTGAAAAGGAAGTCAGTGAAGGCTTCTGAGCAAGGGTATGACACAGCCAGCCCTGTGTCCTAAGGAATGATGTGAGTAGCTATGTGAAGGACGGATTAGGAAGGGGAATGCCTAGGAGCAGGGCAACCAATGAGGAAGCTATTGCTAGAGTCCACATGTGAGCTAAAAAGGGCTTCAAATGGAGGAGGGAAGGTGACCGACCCAACCAAGGAGGAGGAGAGACGAGGTCCAACCCCGAGGTTATGAACCCAGGTGACTGAGAGGATGGTTCAACACCAGTCTCTTAAAGGTTGGGATTCTTCCACCTCAGAATTTCTATGCCCAGACCCTAGCAAAGTGGCACTTCATAGATATGTGGCGATCGATGGATTAAGGTTAGCCTAGTCTTCAGAAGTCACCCTAAAACAAATGATATACTTAGACAAAGCCACCAGAGTCCAAAAATCCTAGGGTGGGAACCTACAAAGTTAGTCTGGCAAACAGAAGCAAATCTACTAAATTTTTTGTACATGGTCAGTGTGAGCTGTTGGATCTTAGAGATCAGGGTTTGCCATCAGAGATGGATTACGGGGGAAGGTGATTTAAAAGCTCTCCTTAGAGCTCTCCACCTACCACCCATGACCTTGGTTTTTTAAAACTGTTTTGATAACTATCTCAATATGATCCATTTCCTTTGCAATCCTATGGATTTTATCTTAGGCATTTAAAAGCATTATACTGAGAAGGGCTCAAGAGGGCTTTGCCAGCCTGTGCCAGAGGGGTCCAGGGCACAAAAATGGAATAAGGCCTCACACAGATGAACTTCTTGTCTGTGGCTTTCCTGAATAGGGGAGGAGATGCCAGAGAAGAACTAGGTCAACACAACACAAAGGGCCATGACAGGCCATGGGTGTTTGCCACTACAGTGTAGAAAACTCAGTCTGCATACTCCCTTCAAACTCCATTTTGTAGGTCTAGAAAAGCCCTGGGAACTATGTATTTTCCAGGGATCTGATCTGGACTTAGTGGAAATGGAACTATCTAGTCTTAGGCTTGAATACAGGAATGGAGACAGTAAAGTGTAGATTTCCACCACAGCCATCATTGGTGTCATTTTTCAAGAACTCCTGAAATATACTACTTTCTTCTTTCATATTTAACCTAAAGAAGCCCAATTAGATATGAAGGGGAGGGATGATCCAGCCTCTGATCTGGGCGTACTCTTGGGTAGTTGGCTGACGTGGACATTGTGCTCGTCTACATTTCTGTCCTTGTCTCTCTCAGTCTGACTGCCCCAAAAAGGATTTCCCCAAGGTTCGAATCTTCTTTTGCTCCTCTCAGATCCTTCACTGGCATTTTATATTTCTAGTCAATCATTATTTTAAAAAAATAATATCTTCTGGATCTTTGTGGGCTTCTGACCTTTGGAGGGCAGCTTTCCTCCTCCTTCCTCCCCCAGATTCTTCTGCTTAGCTCAAAACTGCTAACGACAACAGGATGGCAGAACGCTCAATCCACAAGACTTTGACAATCATCCAGTCCAAATCCTCTTCCTTTATAAATGAGGAACATGAGACCCAGAGAGACAGAGTGATTTGCTCATCACCACCCAGCTGGGAAGTAAGTGATGAACCAGAGCTCTACCAGAGGGCTTCGGATTCCAAGCCTGGTTCTTCTTCCTTTATAAGACTGTATTGTCTGTCAGAGTGGACAGTCTTGTTACTAGACCAATGATGTGTGGTGGACAAAGTGACTCATTACTAAAATTGAGAGAATCAAAGAATGTGGGTGATGGATGGGATCCTGTATTAAACTCATGCAAGTAATGGGCACAGGGACAGACGTGCCCTCCTGTGCTTCTACCTGCCCAGTCTTCAAACCCATGCTTTTGTCTCACCTGGATTCTCTTTCAGCTCTTTATCCTGGAACAGCCAAGTGCCCTGCGAGTCCCCTTCTTCCAGGGGTGAGCTGTGAGCAGGGCTGCCATTTTGGAGAGGAGCCTAGGCCAGCCCACCTGCCTGTGCTTCAGAATCCGGGGATTTCAATATCTCTGATACTCCCCTTTCATTCTCTCTCCTGTCCACACTCCTTTTACTTGTCTCCACCCATTAAAATGTGAGCTCCTTGAAGGGAAGGAATGTCTTTTTGTGTGCCAGCTCCCTCTACATGCCTGCTGGCTTCTAAGCATGTTGCCACATAGTCCAGGACCTTGCCTCTGTCCTTCCACTCACCAGTAAATACCTCTCATGGGCCACACTCAACTGGCTTTATTTCCAGCCTCTCCTGTAGCATTTGGTGCCATGCAGGAAATCACCCTGATCTGGCAGCTGCCTGGCAATGCCTCAATCTCCTGTCGTTGGGGGTCTTAGGGTGGTTGGAACGAGGCTTCCTCAAAGAGAATGGATTTGAGTGAAGTCTGGAAGGAAAGGCGGGTCTTAGAAAAGAAGAGAGGAAAGAAGGCACTTGAGGCAGAGAGAAGAGCACAACCAAAGCTAGAGGGACAGGAAATGAAAAAGCCAACGCTCAGGAACAACGAGCAGCCTGGTCTGGCCAAGGAGAGGATTCTTTCTCCAATGCGTCTCAATTCAAAAGTGCCTGTCAGAGGATCCTAGGGCTCAAGCTGGGGCCATCGACCTCAGTCCCTTTATTTGGCAGGTGAGGAAGCTAAGGCCTAACATGGTGAGCTGACTGGCCCAAGGTCACGGGAGTGATGAGCATCAGAGGCAGGCCTTGAACGGATGTCCCCCGACTCCAGAGTTAGCGCTCCTCCTCTTCCTACTCTACCCTCTTATTGATGCTTAGATACAAAGACAAAAAAAAAGCCCCGGCCCTCAAGGAGCTTCCAGTCTACCAGAGATTACATCTCCTTTGCGCAGTGTCCTGGGTGCTGAGGGAGATACAAAGACCAAGCCCAAGCCTCTGCCTTGTGCCATCCCCGCTCATCCTGTCTGTCAGATAATGGTATTTTCTGGCGAGTCTTTAAAGACCTCCACACGTACACATACAAACACGCACATGTACACATGGGAGGCAAAGGGCGATTTTGCATGTGCACCACAGAACTAAAGAAGCTGGCCAACACTGCTATGAAAGAGACAACAGCAGACACCCTCCTAACCTTCAAGTGCCATATGGATGTGAGCTCACGGTGGTGGGGGTGGTGGCAGAGGCCTTGTTTGGTTCAGCCCGAGGCCAGAGCCAGGAGGAATAGGGGGAAATCAAGAGCCCGATTCAGCCTTGATTTCAGGTAAACGATCCTGACAGGTAGAGTGTCTGAAAACGGGAGGGGCCACTGTGGGAGATGGTGGGCCTCCCCTTAAGGAGGGGCTGGGGGGCTTCTGTCCAATCTGTGGCACGGGGACTCTTTGAAGGGTCTGGTTTGGATGAGTTTCACCTCTAAAATTCTGGATTGATGAGATAGCCAGTGTTTAGAGCCTGCTTCTGCGCTCTGCCTTTTCCTTCTCGAGCTTGGGTCAAGCTGCTCTTGGACAACGAGGTTTTCATGTCATGTCAGTAAAACATCCCTACATTTCAGGTACTCAAGGTAAAGAATATGTTGTAAGACTGGTCTGACGACATCGCTCTCCTACACTGGAGAATGAAACACGGACTCCTCTGATTCTTAAAGCCCTTTACAGGCTGGTCCCCACAAACCTCCAGCTGCGAGGCCCTGGAATGCCTTTCTCCCTCACCTCCGCCTCTCAGGATCACTGGGCTCCTCTGAAGGCCAGCTGAAATGTCATTTCTTACTCGTAGCCTCTCCTGGACCTGGTTGCTGGTGCTTCCCTCAGTTCGCCTGTATCAAACAGACAGCCGAGCTTCCTTCAGGGCTCCGCTCACGGCCCGCCCTCTGGAAGAGGTCTCCCCACGGGCAGCGAGCACCTTCCCTGTTGGTGCACACCCATTCGGCCTGTCTGCATCTTGTTTGAGCAAAGTTCTTCTCATGTTGTCCCTTCCATTTAGATCTCAAGGTCTTTGAGGGCAGAAACCACCTTTTACCTTTCTCTGTATCCCCTGTGTCTAGCACGGTGCCTGGCATCTCATGGGCATTTAATAAATGCATGTTGGTGGACTGAGGTACCGAAAGATCTCCAACGCCCCTTCTGTGAAAGGTGTCTAAGATTCGTGGGGACAAAGTCAATATCCTTTTAGGCCACTAGATGGCAGTGATGGTCCGCGTCTCCTGACCCCCAGACCCAAAGAGGACTGCCTTGAATGGCTAAGCTAAGAAGGAGGCCTATGGCATTTTCCCATTTTTTATATACTCAGAAGGCCAGAGGGGTCTCTGAGAAATGATAACCTAGTTCACCCTTCACCTTTAAGTGAGGCGGAGGGGTCATTTAACAAAACTGGCCCCTCTAGGGCCGGGAGCAAGAACAGGGGCCTGGCCCCTCAGGGTGGTCCAGCCAAGCCAATAACTCCCAAGACCGTCTCATAGGCTCAGGGCTCAAGAGCTGAGGCCATCACATCAGCCCTCTGTCAGGACAAGATCCAAGGCCCAGAGAGGGAAAGCACCTTGGCTCCAATCAAATTCTAAAACAATCACTGGAAATACCATATTTCAGTGAGAAGTTAGCATAAAAAAGATATAATTTTCCCATCGGGTTTCACAGATGCCCTGAAATCTAAGTCCATTGACCCCAAGTTAAGAAATGCTAGTATATAGGAAGCCCTGCTTAATACACAAGAATACAGGGGTCAGAGGTCAGGGCAGCTTTCCTAGCCTGTCTAGTTCGAAGGCCTCGGGAGTGGCCTTGTCCTGCTGGGAGCTGGGCTCCTCCAACCCTAAACACCTAGACATGAACATGAGTTCTGAGCCTTCTCTCTCGGACACCTGGATGGTCTGGGGGAGGGGGTATTTGTACTTTGGGCCATGTCTTTGAATAACTCCCCTTTGAAAAAGCCAATTGATGGTAAGTAGCTCAATGGCTCAGAGGCCTAGTGACAGACCCCTAACTATGGGAGGGGAGAGGAAGGAACACTGCCAGAGAGGAGAGAAACACCCCAAAGAGCAGATGAAGCAGCCTGACTGGCAGAGGGAGTAGGAGCACGCCAAGCTGCAAAGGCCAATATGAGGCATCTCCAGGGGGAGAATCCCAGCTGCCATATGTCAGATCAGAGAGAGCCTCATGGGGAGGTGGCCTTGGGGTGTGCTCTGAAGGAAGCCAGGGGATCTAAGAAGCACAGTGAGGAGGGAGGGAAGTGGCCGGGAGTGAAGAGGGCATGAGAAAGGCAGGAAGGGGAGGAAGAAGGGAGGACAAAGGGTAAGATGGAGGAGGCCGATGTCAATGTCACCGAGCACAAGTGAAACAGCACTGCCCTCAAGGAGCTTACAGTCTAGCTGGGGGAGACAAGGTGTGCAAAGATGTGCCAAACAACTTGAGAGGCAAATCTCCCTAGCAGCTGGAGAGATTCAGAAAAGCTTCCTGCAGAGGGATGGAGCCAGGAGAGAGAGCCCAGTGTTGGAGGCAAGGGAGCCCTGGGGCCCATTGCTGGAGAAAGAAGGGCATGAAAACTGTGTCTGCCTAAGGGCAGACACAGGAGGTTTCTGAAAACAATGCTGGCCCTGTCCTTGTCCTTCCCTCTCCTCATCCCAACCAGCATGTGATCCAGTCTGTGGCTCCTGGGGAAGCACAAGAGGAAGCCCCTCCACAGCTTGACTTTTCGTTGGCATTTTCCAGACCAGCAACCTGCCTAGGTATGGGAACACTCCCAATGAGACTCGCACTGGGAGCCCCCTTGCTGAGTTGGACTGAAGTGGGGGAATCTGGAGAGCCCCATCAAAGTCTGTCCCGAGGTCAGGAGAGGAGAAAGGGCTTTACCCACAAACAAAGGCACCCAAAGAATTCTAGGCCCCTCTGAACAAGGGGCCATTCCAGCTGCTCCACACTACACACAGCGTGGGTGCCTCAGCCTCTGGAAACAGCTGGCTCTCATTCTGAAGCCAAATTTTGTCTCAAGGTCTAGAAAAAGGGGCCTTTGCTCTTGGCTGGTCGCAGGCCATCAGATGGACTGCAGGAACTAGCATGGAGTATGGAATCAGAAGTCATGTTCAAAGGAGTACAGACCATCATACTGTACCACCCGCTGGGCAGACAGCCTGGCTGGGATCTAGCTCATCCCTCCCACCCAAACAAGGGCTCCCTCCCAGCCTGGCCTGGCTAGAGAACCTCTATAGAGAAGAATGGTCCCAGCACTCCCCAAAGGCCATGAACTGGTCCAGAGAGTGCATGGCAAGGTCCCAAATGGCCTAGAGTTGCCCTACCTCCTCAGCCACCAAGGCCATCCCAAAGTCTGCACAAAAAGGGGGAGGCAGAGTAGTGATTTGGATGGAGCACTGGACCTGAAGTCAGAAGACTTGACACAGATCCTCATGAACTCTGTGACCTTCAACATCTCCCTGGAGATGACCCTCAATTTCATGGCTCCTAAAGTTGCTTACAGTTTGAAATCCATGATCATACATCTTGGGATAGCTGAGGTACATAACAAAATCCTTAGATGGTCGGAATCTTAGCCAGCACCTCAGACAGAAGGCAGAAGTGGGGACAAGTGGCCACCATGCTTGGACTGTGGGGGTCCAGGCTAACTTGCACTCTGACCCCCGAAGCAAGGCCAAAGAATGTTAGGTTCCCTTGGGCTCCTGATGGGAAAATGCGTGTAATCAAATGAAAGCCATTGCCTGGGGTGTCTCTCTACCTTGGCAACAGATCATAAACATAGGCTGTCCCCAAGATAGCAGGCTCATTAAAGTTCATTTGTTAGTCAGTTCTTGGCTCCTAGAATGCACTTTTCCATTGAAATGTTATTATACATGGTGGTTAGGTTTCTAAGCCTGGCCACAAAAGCTTGTCTGGCCCATAATGTGGTTGAACTATTATATTATACTATTATTACAATGGACCCTAACCACCATTAAGAATAATGCTTCTCAAGGGAAAATGTATCCTGAGCTCTGTCTCAGTGGCTCAGAGCCCATCTCCCTCCCTCCAGAAGCCCAGAAATGAGACCAAGGACCTCCCTCCTCCAATTCCTGCACCAAACCCCAACATCAGAGGCCACATTCCTCAGGCTCCAGAGGCAGCAGTAATAGCAAAAGCCAGGAGGCCGGGGTGTCACCTTCCCTTTGGATCTAGGGAGGGGGAAGAAGCTTCTCCAACTGAAGTTCTCATGGGACACCTGGCTGGGGTAATTACTCCCACATGAGGAGTATGGATAGGTCATGATTTCTGAATCAGAGGCTGGTTAATCTGAGTAGGAGAAAAATAAATCACATTTATGGCCTGTGCCAATCCAATTAAACACAATATATGATCTATAAATCCTGAATCATAACCTAAGTATTCATTTACTAGATGCCTAAAGACATGGCTATGTGGTGGGACCTCCAGTGATTTGGGAGAGCCAACAGGAAGGAGCCATCTGACAGTGAGCAAGCAGCCTGGGCAGGTGTGCGCTCTTGAGAACTGCCCAGGTACGCGGCGGGGACAGCTTCTAATCCTGCTTTGCCCCTCCAAGGACATCACTCCTGGCAGGGCCCCCTGTCCTGGGGTGATAGATACATACACACACACACACACACTCACACACATGTATGGAGCACACACTTCTTTTGGCAGGGAGGTGGGGGACAGCAGGTAGGGCTCATAGCACTGAGTGGTTGGGAGGACCAAATGAGATAAGGTCTGGAAAGAGCTTGAGATTCTTCCACCCATCCTCTAAATGTGACTGTGCTGTTAGGAAAGGCACGGGAGGTGGATGCCCAGCATGGGAGGCTTTCAAGGTGTCGGCACAAAGGTCCACTGAATGTCCAGCTCTCCATATCACACTGCCCCCAACCCCACAGGGATACCAGAGACAAAGGACGGAGTGCTGGGTCTAGGAGCAGCCCGGGAGCCAGGGGCAGGGTGGCATTCCTTCCATACCATGTGCTTCTGACACGCAGGCAGAGCCATGAGAGGCCCCAGCCTGAAGGACCCTCTGGGCCCACTTTCTCTGTTCTGTAATTTTTGCCCTCCCTGTCCTAGGCCTGAGCCCCTGACCATGGGGTCCTACTGGGGCTCCCAGTCAGATGGCCTATACCTGGCTCTCCCAGGGCCCCCGAGACATCTATGCCCTGGGCAGGGACCAGGCCTGCCTCAAACTTCTGCCAAAGGCTTTCAGAGTCCCTTCCCTTGCCCTCTGGGCTCCTGTCTTTCATGCCTCCCTTCTTACCACCCCTGAGGCTGCCCCTGTGACCACTGCTTCTGGAGAAAGGCTTATTATATTTTATGTTATAAATAGGTTAGTTGACTATGACCCTGGAGTTACTCGACTAGACCAATACCCCAAAGAGATCAAAGACACAGCAAAGGCCTCTCTGTGCAGAACGTTCTGGAGCAGCTCTGAGGCCTGATCCTGAAAAGTAAGAGTCACCCTGCTAACCAAAGGGTGGTCCAAGACAGTAACAGAACACGGCTGAGCCACAAAAAATGAAGACGTTGCCAGTTTCAGCCCAAACTGGGAAAACCTCTAAGACAAGAATGCAATGCCATCCACCCTGCAGAAGAAATCATCTGGGGAGCCCAATACACCAGCCAACAGGCCCCTAGGCCTCAAGAGGAGACCTCCTGCTTACTACCATTCACACAACCAGGGGAGGAACTGAAAATGCCGAGAGAGACACACATGCTCAGGCACAGTCAATGTGGGGATTGGTCTTGCTGGATAAGGTGTGTTTGTGACGAAGCTTCTGTTCTGTTTTGTTTTCTGGGTTGGTTGTTTTCTACACGTTTTATGGACGGAGATAGTGGGGGGAGCAGATTACAAACGTATGTAAAAACAGATAAACGTCTTTGAAAAACACAGGTTAATCTTATGGGAGCTACTGCTTGCCCCTGGTTCAAGAAGAGAAGGAGACAACAACCTGATGTGCTCAGGCCAGCGACCTCTGTCAGCCCATGGAGGCTCCAGCACAGCTCAAGCCAGGGGCTCTAGGCACGGAGAATTCCCCTCATCTTTAAGGCAAGAATGTGGCCAATCAATTGTGAACGCGGGCTTACGATGGACAAGGGGGCCAAAGAAAAGACGGTCAACTGTTCTGGTTATTCTGGGTCTGGCTCCAGAAACACTATAATACCAAAACGGATCACTGATGTTTGAGGTGCACAAGCCAGTCTGTAGAACCCTGAAAACCACTGTTGAGATCAGAAGGTGGGTTTCCCCTTAGCTCTCCTGGAAGAAGCCAAGATCCCAAAGGAAATTTCAGAAGAGACTTACAGTTCTTGATGTCACCCTGGAGTTGAAGGATTTGGGGAACAGGCATTGTGAGGATGATGATATCGAACTGCTCAAAGCCTCCCACTTCCTTGTGGACTTCCCATTTGTCATCTTTAAGGTAGATTTCAGTTACACAGTGCCCATATGAGACTTCCACCCCTGGGATAAAAAGGAAGCTGAGTTTAGATCTTCTGGGAGAGAGAAAAGGGCCGGCTCTGAGATCAGCTGCCATGTGACCCAAGGTAGGGGGAGCAGAGAGCAGAAGGGGCACCTTTGTCCAGAAAATTACAGGCAGGGTACATGGTCATAGGAGGACAGGCACAGCGTGCATTCTCTTACTAAGTTTATTCACCCGTGTTCCCTCCTCAATTCTGAAGATACAAGATTTCTTCCACATCATGGTGGTCACCAGAATCCTAGCTCTGGAGATGGAAGACCCCCTTCGAGCACGGAATCCCGAGCCTCTGAAAGCTCACTCAGGGTAATCTAAGAAAGCAAAGGATGTTTGACTTCCCAGAGGCAAACGGAAAGAAATCACCATCTACACATCTTCAGTTTCTGTCGGCAAATTGTGGGCAGCTCTCCTTGTGACACTCATTTCCTCAGGGGCTGGGGTTAACCTGCTATTCGTCAATCAAAAAGCATTCAAGTATTGGCTATGGGCCAGCCATGGTGCCAGGCTAGGAAGACAAAGATAAAAGGGAAAACAGTTCGTGCCCTCAAAGAGCTTGCAGTGTCGGGGAGAGAGAGCATGGGTGCACATCAGGACACAGCAAATGAACACATCGGCTTGAGGAAACCAGGGAGGGAACCGGCAGCTGGGCACCCAAAGTGGGGGCAAAGGATCATGGAGTGCTTCCTGAAAAAGGGAGAACTTAAGCATGAGGGGAGGTGAGGGCATTGGAGGACTAGGGCCAACCAGGGCAATGCCTTGGAGATAGGAGATATGGGCTACATGTGAGGATGAGCAGAAAGGTCCCTCCTAAAGGGGAGGTCACCCCCCTCATCCAGAAACAAGCATGGCATTTGGTACAGAGGAGGGCTTTTGCCCTAAATGACTGAGTGAAAATTGCTAAGAGACAACGGAGCAGAGGCTCCCATCTGAGGAGCGCAGCCATTACCTATGTAACCCACATTCTCTCCTTTTCATTTTAACAGTAAATGACCTGCCAAGGATGGGGCACAGAACTGCATAAATCAACAGACAAACTGAGTGGCACTAAGGGCCACAGGAGTTACATCCAGCAGGCGGGAGCCGTGTCCTGGACCTGTGCCCTTGAAGAAAGAGACGCAATCAGCTTTGCAGCAAACAAAACAGAAATTTACTTTTCAGATTTCTGTAACTCATGTTTCTTTTAAAGATTAAGGGACAAAATGATAAATAAACTCACTATGGATGGGCCAGGTGGTGCAGTGGATAAAGGAGTCAAGAAGACTCATCTTCCTGAGTTCAGACCTGGCTTCAGACACTTATTAGATATATGACCCTGGGCAAGTCACTTCAGCTGGTTTGCCTCAGTTTCCTATCTGTAAAATGAGCTAGTGAAGGAAATGGCAAACCATTGCAGTATTTCTGCCAAAACAACCTCAAATGGGGGCAGCTAGGTGGCACAATGAGTAAAGCACCAGCCCCAGAGTCAGGAGGACCTGAGTACAAATCCAGCCTAAGACACTTGACACGCTAGCTGTGTGACCTTGGGCAAGTCACTTAACTCCAATTGTCCTGCCTCCCCCCTCCAAAAAAGACTGCACAACATTTTTTAGGCAATTGCTGGAGAAAATTTCCGAGAAGTAGCAAGCTAAAAAGGAGATACTACATAGCAACAGAATTCACCATGAGTCCAGAGACAAATAGATTCAACTCCCCCAGACACACTGTCAAACTACAAAGACTAAATGATTAAAAGGAATTTTCCAAACAACTAAAAAGAAAAACGTCACTCCTCAAGATAATCCAATTCAAATCCCTTTAGATTAAGTACCCCTCATGAGAAAACACAAAAACATAATTTTGAGAAAAGTCAATAGAAATCAGCCTTTACCCCATGATCTTCTAGAAATAATATTTGAAAATTTAAGGTAATTTTTTTTAATATTTTCAATTCCCCATAAAATTCCTAAGCATTTTCATATGAAAAAAAAAATCCAGTCAAAGTAGTTTATATGGAAAGCAGTGCAGGAACAAACCTTGGGGTAATTCCTAGAGAGACCATGCAAATGGGAATATTCAGTAAGCCAGCCATAGGTAGCTGTCCACTAACACTTAACCATTAAGTCATCAGAAATGGATTCCATGTAACTATGCCACAAGATTAACAAACGGAGACCATCTGGAGGAGGACCCTGAGGTGCTGGGAGATGAAGAGAGGCTGAGGCTGGGTCTGAGGCCAAGACCCCGCCTTCCAATCTAATGCAGTCTCCCACTGTGCCAGGGTCATGGAGTCCCATGGTGCTGCCTGTCCAGCTGACTTAATTCCCACTGTGAAGCTGATTAGAGGGCAAGCCCCTTACGGAAAGGAGCTGTTTTGTTGATGTCTCTGGATCCCCAGTTTAATAAACGTTTGTTGAGTGAGTGAATGGGCCCTTCACAGAGATGACTTGGTACTGAGAAACAAATTACTCCTCCTCTCTGTCCTCTGTGAATTTATGTGGGCTGGCCAAGGGAATGACCACAAACCCCAGACTTCAAGGAATAATAAAAGGGCCCAATCTCTTAAGGAAAAACCTGGAGCCCAACTAACACTTTTTAAAAAAATATTTTATTTTTTCCAATTACATGTAAAAACAATTTTTAACAATTTTCTGGAGTTTTGAGTTGCAAAATCTATTCCTCCCTCCCCTCTCCTCTCCCCAAGATGGCAAGCAATCTGAAATACCACCTGATTCTTTTAAATAATGTTTCACGATCGAAGAGGTTCCTTGAGGTGCCACGAAATTGCAGTCTCCTTCTTTCACCACCATTCCTTCAATGGCAGAGGTGAGTGGCTTCAAAACTCCTTGCGTTAAGAGCTCGTCATAAAACCTGAAATGAACGAACAGAAGTGGTCAGCACGAGCAGAGAGAGCTAGAAAACAGTAGATCGGCCCTTTGGGAATTGCTACCGCTTCTAATTTCTGCTTGGAGACTGTGAGCTCCTTAAAGGCAGGAACTGGCTTTCCTGTGCCTTTTTATTCACCTACAGAATGAGCGATTAATTCATGCTTATTTAATGGTAGATGGAATGCCCATTGGTGATCAGCAATCTTTCTGACAGCTCCCCTTTCCCAAAGATATTCATGGTTAAAAAGCCCTTTCAGGACAGGAGCCCTACCAGGGAGGAGACACAGGGACTCCTCCCAACAACATCCATCCATCATCATCCATCCACTGCCCATCACATCATCCATCCCCAATGTCCCCAACTTGACAACTGCGTGCTAAATGAAACTGACAGTCTGAGTGGAGAAGGGTAAGGACGTGAGAATCCCCCCTTCTCATGGGACCAAAGGCCTCTTTCCTCAGGCATTTCTCATTTCTTTCTGCGTGCATGTGTGTGTGTGTGCGCGCGCATGCGCCTGTGTGCAACACGGGCAGCCTCAAGGATGAGAGAACATGGGGCTACTGAGGTTAGGGCCTAACATGGGAGGTCATTAGTGTTTCCACAATCCGGCTAGCAGTTTCTGTGGGGGTGAAAGATCCACCCACAGCCAGCACCCAGAAAGATGCTGACAGCACAAGTTCTTTTGATCTGCTTAACTAAAGAAAGCAAGGTGAAGGGGCTTGACAAGCTTACTTTAATTCAGCATACAAATATCATTCACTTATTTCAGGGGAAAAAGCCAGCACACTGAACTTCAGAGCAAATTACAAACAAAGTACAAACATCAACAGACAGACCCGATACAATTCATAGTTACCAACATC
>CM053624.1:9091872-9107961 GCA_028646595.1 Phalanger gymnotis | reverse complement strand
TAGGGGTTTGGGCCTGGGGCTTAGCACTTAGTAAGACTCAATGAAATATGCTGAATTACTCAAAGCAAACAAAAGTCAAACTCTTCAAGAGCACTTGTTGAACTAAGTGCTAAGGAGCCCATTTTGCTTACCAACACAATTAGTCACCCTGCTACTTGCAAGATCTGAAATTTCAGTTGAGTGATGAATGATGGGATCCATCATCAGTAAAATGAGAAGCCGGTATCAAACAAGGCTTGATAGGAGACAGGAGGCCTGGATCCTAATTCTAGTTTCACTCACTTCCAAGTCACTTCGCCCCAGTCTGACTCAATTTCTTCATCTGTAAACAGCACTTGCCTCCCAGGGTTGTAGTTAGGACTAAATGAGATAATACTTGTAAAGCACAATACAAATTTATTCTGTTTTAACTTCACCGCTGGGATTCCAGATCAGATTGGGAAAGCACCTAAAGGTCATCTAGCTAACACCTTAATTTTACAGATAAAAAATGGGTCCCAGAGAAGAGCTGCTCAAAGTAACTCAGGAAGTCAGTGAAAAGCGAAGCTTCCGGGCTCCTGCCGCCCTCCCTCCTGCCCACCTGCACCCAATCTTTCAGAGAAGCAAGAGGCTGTCAGGGTCACTGATGCCACACCGTCTTCCCCATCTTCCACAGAGCTGCCAAAATTATCTTCCTAAAGCATCAGTCTGAACACATCCCTTCCCTGACGAAAGACCCTCCATGGCTCCCTATTGCTCACAGGATGAAAGACGGACCCTTGAGGCAGGCACCCCCTTTAGAGCCTGCCCCTCACAAAATGCATGGCCCAGACAATTAGACTAACTCTTCCCGTTCTCAAGCTGCCTGGAATACCATCCTCATCCTCTTCTTCCTCCCCACCTCTCTGTAACTCGGCTCAGGTACCACCCCCTCTTCCCTGACATCTTCCCAGTGTCCTCAGTATTAGCCTTTCTGCCTTCTAGATTTCCTTTTCTTTTTTTTGAAAGACAATCGGGATTAAGTGACTTGCCCAGGGTCACACGGCAGGCCGTGTCAAGTGACTGACATGGGATTAGAACTCAGGTTCTCTGGACTCCGGGTTCACTCTTGCCTTCTAATAGTTTGTCTTCAGGGCTAACCCGGGTTAGCACAGAAGCTCCTGGAGGAAAATTGTTTTTTCACTTTTGCGTGTGTATTTTCAGTGCTTTGTAAACAGTAGGGGCATAATAAGTGTCTTTTGAGGTGAAATGTTAAAGTTAACAAGACAAGTCTTCGTGCTAAAACCTTGGGGCTCCCTTACCTCCACCTGCCGGATTCTCAGGTATGTTCGTAAAGGGATAAAAATCAGCCTTTTGACTCATTACCAGCCTCAAAGAGGAGCGGCGAGGGTCAGGCCCGGCCTCGACCCACGTGCAGAACCACAAGGGCCAGGTGGGCGCGCACCGAGAGGGGGGTGGTCTGCTAGTAAATGTTTAACAACCGTCCCTCTGCAGGAACCCACGCGCCCCATTAGCATCTTCCTGGCCCAACCAGCCGCCTCACTTACCTCCGGTGCTGCTGGGCGGAGCAGGCCGTGCGGGTCACATACTGGGCCCCTAGGTCTGCCCCGCACAGGGGGTCGCGGGCGCTCCGGGCCGTGGTCATTCTTCCCCCTGGACAGACCGACGGACAGAGAGGGGGTTCAGAGGGCGGGGTCTTTATTGGGGGGTGGGGGAGGGGACAGGGTAGTCCGAAGCTGGACGGTGGGCTTTCCCAGGTCACGGCCTCTTCCGCTTCTAGCACGCAAGTTTGGGGTTTGGAGCGAATCAGCACGGGGGGGGGGGGGCTCCGGGGGAGGGGGCGCTGGCCACGCCGCTTCTGGCCCTCACACCTTGCTTACGCCATTCTCTGGGCCTCAGTTTCCCCACCTGTAAAATGGGGCAGCTTGGCCTTGACGACCTCTAAGATCCCTTCCACGAAAACCAAGACACCAGTTGCTACTTATGTGACAGCCTCAGTCCCCCCACCCCACTCCGGGCCTCAGTTTCTCCCTAGGCACACCAAGGTCTGGGACTCCTAGAGTGTGAACAAGCCCAGCCCCCAAAGCAGGAACCAATGGGGAAAGGAGGCTGCAGGCCAGGGGCGCGTGCCCAGTGGAAGCTCCCTGAAGATGACGTCACCGGCCCAGCAGAATAAAGGCAAGAGTGGGGGCGAGGCCCGAAGGTCTAGGAACTTGGAGGCGGTGCCCCGACGCGCATGCGCGCCCTCCCCCTCCCTTCCGAGCCAGCCCCTCGCCCTCAAACTTGCGGCCTAGCTATGAGCGCATGGCCGCGCATGCGCTCAGAGCTCCGAGGGAGCTGGAGGAAGGCGCCCCGGAAGGCAGGCTTCACGCACGCACCTGAGTCGCGCGCCTGCTCCCACACCGCCACGCTCACGGGTCGTCCCCTTCCCCGCTTCAGCAGCGCCGCACACAGGGCGCCCGTGAGCCCCGCGCCCACGACCAACACGCGAGCCATGGCGGCTCTGCTCCGCTCAAACTCGGCACCTCGCCCCGCCCCCTGACCCCTAACCCGAAGGCGGCCTCCTCCCTGGGGTCGCGGCGCGTGCGCGTCTGCGTCTGCGTCCCTGGCGCATGATAGGCCAATCGAGACCACGGGTTGGAGGAAAGTTAAGAGGGCTCGGAGGAGGGATCTGAGCTAAGCCACTTCAAATTGCCCGTAACCCCGCGGGTGCCCCAGTGCCCTCAAGGAACTTCCTGTCAGATGTGCTCACAGGTACTCCTCTTTGTTGCCCAGAGAAAAGAGAGGGTAGGATTGGAACCCAGGACCTCTTCCAGGCCCGGCCTTTTCCAAGGCCCCAAGCCCACCCTCCCCCTTTACAGGTGCCTCTTCGGCTCCCTGTGCCTGAGCCACTTGGGATGCAAAACTGAACCTTCTGGAGTCAGGTCAACAAGCATTTATTAAGTGCCTACTGAATACCACACCTACTTTGGTTCAGCATGAAAGCTGTGGCCACATGCAAACTGCCCCAGCTTCCTGCTCCAGACACTTGGGTCCCTGGGCACCTCCTTCGCCCCTCCCCCCTCCACCCCTCGGCAGATAAACAGACCAAGTGACTGATTATGGCTCAGAAACTGATTACCTCTGCAAACGAACCTGGTCAAATTTAGCCCAGGGAGGGTTAACCGACAAACGTTAATGGCCTGCTAGGGCCCTCAGCTACAAAAAGGAAGAAGGAAACTTCCCTACCCACGAGGAGCTTGGAGTTCGTCCAATTTTGTTGGACTTGTCAGAGCTCGTTCAGTCCCCACCTCCTTCCAGGCCAGGTCCTTACCATGCCAAGAGGAGGCATTTAAAGAGGACCTCAGCAGAGCCTAATTTTTTAAAAAAACTTTGAATTGTCTCTTACATTCCAAAGTGAAGACAGTAATAGCCCTGTCTGGTTCTTTTCTGTGGTCGATTGGGGGAAAACAGACTTTAAAAAAAAGTTGCTCCTAATAAAAGTACCTAGAATGGAACTGACCAACCCCACTCCACTCCACAACAAAAAAGGTTCTAATTATTTTTTCAGTCACCAATCTTAAAAAGGTCACTAAGGATTTATTTGCTCATTCATTAATTCAACAAATATTTGAGTCTCAACAAAATGCTAAGGATACTTCCCTGATCTGAACAGACACATCAAATGATAGCGTGAAGGGATCCTACAGACCAAATCAACAACCATTTGTTAAATATCCTTTCAGCACAAGACCCCTCATTTTACAAAAACAGGCTGCAGACAAGTTAAGTGATTTGCCCAAAGTCACATGGGTCTTTGGTAGCAGAACAAGACTTAGAATCCACGTGGTGTCTATTTTCCCATAGTGCTGCATGACCTCCCTCACCTGTGCTTCTTAGCTTTGTGAAGATCAAATGGGAAAACATTGACAAGTAGAAAGCTTGTCCCAGAGGTAAGCTCCTGGATGGTAACTTGCCCATGAATCATACCTGGCCATGTGCTGCATCAAAGGAATACCCTCCACGTGTTTGTCCATCAGAACACCTGCAATTAGTGGGGTCAAAATCAGTGTTTTGGATGGCAGTAACAGTGTTGTTGCTGGCGTTGTTATCGGAGACCACTTTATTGGGGAACAGGTGGGTGAAGTGTCTACTTATCATTCTTAACTGAGGCCCAAAGTGGAGGAGGTGAGGCTCTCGCCAAAGGAGCCGATGGTCTGGCAGGAATCAGAGGAGGGTTGCCAGACGCTGGAGAGCTCTTCTGGTCCTGACCTTTGTCATCACAGGGATCCCCATGGACGTTAGTCAAACTGTCCAGTCAGGCTCCCAAGGGCATCTTGTCAACTATCCCTCTACTGCAGCCATCCCTGTCTTGAGTTACAAAGATTTTAGCATCCACTAGTCAAATCTTTGTGGCTTATTCCCTGCCTTACTGGCCATTGTCTCCTTCATAGCATGGCATCAATCAAAACATTCTTCACAAGGGGTTACTCTCATCACAACCTCAAGGACATAAAGTCCAGCAGGATGCAGGCACCAGGATTTCAGAATCTGTTTACTCACTGGCTAGCTGGACAGGAATTTGCTCATCCCAGCAGGGGCAAACACTGCTCATGCCAGTTGGAGTCTGAGGTTTATTTGAACATCAAGTTTCTTCCCAGGGTCAGCGGAATAAAAGATGGAATGCCACCATGTCTATATACCTTTTTGTCACACTTTTCCACCTTGGAAATCTACCTTTGATTCCTACATCATGATTGCCCAGTGAGGTCATTAAATAAATTTAGCTTTATATAGAGACAGTGTCACTGATAGCCTTGTGTTTCCTCAGTATGTCTTCCTTGGGGGATGGGTAGATAGCCTCAATATGCACATAATCTTTCTTTCTGCCTTATCTGTTCCCTTTCTTTTATACCTTCCTCCTTCCACCTCCTTTGGAGTTTTTTGACAGCACACTCATGCCCCTTATCAGGACAAGAGTTCTGTCCCTCCTCCATAGTAGTGGTCATGGCAGTGACCTTCAAGGTGCTTTTTAAAGGTGGCTTAGAAAAAAGCAAGGTCAGGCTAGAGGAGGTTAGAGTATTTCCTGCTTTTCTTGGCCCACTTACTTGATGGTGGAACATGGAGACGAGGAGGGTAAAAACCCTGGGGGCACTGCTCAGCTAGAAAATAAAAATCAAAGTCTGATTCCTGCAATTGCTGTAATGTGTGCCCGGTATGTACTCTATGTTACAAGGTAATGGTTGGAGAAAAGCAAAGTGAAATTTGGGGAAAGTAAGGATGCCTTTTAGGTCCAGTTATCTTCCCGGCCTAATACATTCAGCCCATGTGGATTGGGAGAGGTAGATTTTGGCAAGCTTATGCCACTAGCTTAAAAAGCGGACACGGCAAGGCCGAGGGCTCCAGTGGGAATAGACGTGAAGCAGGAAAGAAGGAGGCTTCAGCAGGAGAGGCACAGTCTCTACCTTAGGACTAAATTGGCCCTTGGAATGGGCCCAACACACCTGTGTCTCTGTTAATCCTACACTCCCCCACTATCTGTTCTGCATTAGAAATGCTTCTCATTTATAATCCTTTTCCTGATCCTAAATCTGTACAGCTAACAGGAATGGAGAGAGGGATGACTCCAGATGGAATTATATATGTAGAATTTTCATCTGGGATAAAGCTGTCTAATTCACTAAAATTTAATGAAAGCAAGAAATGCCTTTAGCAAGCTAGTCATCATTAGCAACGAATCTCCAGAATGTCAACAAACAGAAGTATTTTCAGCTGGAGATGACATAGACACATACAGAGAAAAGTGCATTGGTGAAATCATAGAATTTCTGAGCTGGTTGAGACCTCAGCAGCCATCTGGGACATGCCATACCCCAAGAGTCTCTCCTCAAGGATGCTCCTGCCCCCAGATAGCTGGCCTGTGCCTGAGGGCTTCGGAGGGGGGAAATCCCTGTGTGTGGAGGCATCCCTGTCCACTTCTGGGTGGTTCTCATTGTTAGGAAGCTTTTCCCTCATATCTCTCCTCCATTTCCTTCTTTACTACTTCTGCCCAACTCTCTGAGGTCTGCTCTGGGGCCAGACCTTGCCTCTCCCCTATGGTGGCTCTTCAAATGTGGGAAAATAGCTCTCAAACCTCCCCTCCCAGCACCATCCCTTCCCCTCTCTTGAGTCTTCTCTTACCAAAATAACTATGCCCATTTCCTTCAGCATTTCCTTATCTGGCATGAGCTCAAGGCCATTTGCCATCCTATCTTTGTCCTTCCTAAAATGTTGCCCAGAACTGAACACAATACTCTAGATGTGGTCTGACCAGAACCATCTGTTCCTTTTTTCTAGAAACTGCTCCTCTCTAAGCAGACCTAAAAGCACATGCTAATATTACAGCATAAAGGAAAATAGGCATTTTGGAGAGGCTCAAGAAGAGATACATACAAAGCAAATCCAATTGGTGTCCTTAGGACTCTAGGTAGAGAGTACTATTGAGGCAGCTATGGGCACAGGGCACAGAGCCCCAGGCCTGGAGTGTGGAAGCTCTCGGTTCAAATCCAGCCTCAGACGTGGACTACCTGGGTGACCTTGGGCCAGTCCATTCACCTTTGTCAGCCTCAGTTTCCTCAACTGTAAAAAGGGGATGATAGCAGCATCTACTTTCGTTGTGAGGATGAAGTGAGATAATATTTGTTTAAAAAATTGTTTTTAAGTGCTTAGCAAGGTGCCTGGCACATAGTAGGCACTTACAACTACTTATTCCGTCTCTTCCCCCGCCCCTGCTCCCCATTACCACCTGCGTTTGTGCATAAATACCTTTCTCCTGCTGGCACCAAAGGATCGTACTTTCTTATAATGCAATGACTAGCCTCCTCCTTAGAGGATCAAGAGCTCTCATTTATACGATGGCATTGAACATTGCAGACCATCTCCGACCTTTTCCACATGTTGGACATATTTGATGCGCTGTTTTTTTTCTTTTTTATTCTTTGTTGTGAGGGATGGTTCTGTGATGAGGGTGTGTGGATCTAATGGGAAGTGTAAGGGAGAGAAATTAAATGAAATCAATAATTTTTAAAATAATATTTTTTCCCCAATTATATGTTAAAACAATTTTAAACATTTTTTAAGCTTTGAGTTCCAAATTCTATCTCTCTTCTCATTCCCCTTCACCCTCCCTCATATGGTAAGCAATGCAATATAGGTTATACACATGCGATCATGTAAAACATTTCCATATTAGTTATTTTGTACAAGAAGACTCAAGAAAGAAACAAAGAAGCAAGGAAACAAAGAAAGAGAAAAATAGTATGCTTCAGTCTGTATTCAGACAGTCTCGGTTCTCTAGAGGCAGTGGTACTCTTCATGATGAGCCCTTTCGGATTGTCTCAGATCATTGTATTGCTGAGATTGGCTAAGTCATCTACAATTCTCCATGAAACAATGTTTGTTGCCGTTACTGTGTACAGAATTCTAGTTGTGCTCACTTCACCTTGCATCAGTTCATGTAAGTCTTTCCAGGTTTTTCTGAAATCTGCCTGCTCATCATTTCTCATAGCACAGTAGTAGGCCATTATATTCACAAACCACAATTTGTTCAGTCATTCCCAACTGATGGGCGTCCCCTCAATTTCTGAGATCAGTAATTTTGAAAGAGCCTAATATCTATTACATGCCAAACATTTAATGGTGCCTCTTTCCTCCTCATCTGTGTCAGTCTTCTACCCTCCAGTCTCTCGTAGGTTGATATTCCTGATTCTCTTCATATTCCTTTTCTCTGTTTTCTCCTTAAATCGCTTCTCCCAGTCTTTCCAGGAGAACTTTGTTCTCTATGATAACCTGCAGAATAGAGAGGCACTTCTCAAACCTTTTGCTTTCTCCTTTGATACATGTGTACTTTTTCCACAGATAGCAGTTACCTGTCATTGGCAGTCAGTCAATAAACATTTATTAAGCACTTTCTATATTCTAGGCACTGTGCCAAGTCCCAGGGATACAAAGAAAGTCAAAAAACAGTCCTTTCCCTCCACCAGCTCATATCTAATGAGAGAGACAATATGCCCATGACCATGTACAAATAAGCTACGTACAGGGTAGGCAGGAAATAATCAACAGTGAGAATGCATAAGAATTAAAAGGTATCCAGTGGAGGATGGGATTTTACCTGGAATTTGAATGAAGTCTGGGAAGCCAGGAGGTAGAGAGGAGGAGGGAGACTCTTCTGTAAGGTTAATGGGATATAAGATATTCCCTGCCCATTAATAGGCCTCACTGTGGAGCCCTGGCAGAGCCTATTAGGCCCTGGGCCATGGGGATTTCCATACCTTTCCAATTAAGTGCTGATTTCCAAGCTTCTCTGCACTAAGCCAATCAAGTGCCTAGTCTTTGATTGGAAACAGTATACATTGTATTGCTTGGAGGGAGAGGTGTGGCTGGAGAGAGAGGCAGAGGGAGGAACTTGCCTAGGGGAACTTGCTTGCCAGAGGCTTGACAGGAAGAATTCGTGAGATGTCAGTGCTCCCTGGATTGGTGATAAGCACCTTCCTAAATCTTGCCTTCTGGTATCCTAATAGTAATGTTCCAAATAAATTTTTTGGTTTTGTCTCGGAGGAAGAAAGTTTATTCTATTTTGCAAACCAACCCTGGGAATACATATGCATATTCATAGCAGCTACTACGAGTATCTTATTGCTGTTACATCTTCCAAGCATGGCGGACAGCAAGGGTAAATGCCCGGAGCTGAAATATGGAAGGTTTTGTTTGTACAACATCAAAGAGGCCAGTGTCACTGGATGGAAGAGTATGTGGTGTAAGAGCCTAGAAAGGTAGAGGTGGAAGGCAGGTTCAGTCATGAAGGGCTTTGGGTGCCAAACAGCAGATTTTATATTTCTCTGATCCTGATAAAGCTCAAAACCAGTGGAGTTTATTGAATGGGGAGGTGACACAGCAGACTTGTGCTTATGGAAAATCACCTTGACAACTGAGTAGAGAATGGATCGGAGTGGAGATAGACTTGTGGCAGGCAGACCAACCAAGAGATAATTGTAATAGTTAAAAGATTAAGTGATAAGGGCTTGAACTCATGGGGTGGCAATATAGAGGAAAGAAAGGGACCTATGTGAGAGAGGTTACAAAGGTAAAATTGGCAGACGTTGGCAACAGATCAGATGTTGGGTGTGAGCGATAAGGAAGATGACACCTAGGATGTGAGCCTGGATGACGGAGGGTAGTACTCTTGACAGAGGTAAATTAGGAAGAGGAGAGGGTTGGAGTGGGGGTAGATAATGTGTTCAGTGTGGGGAATTTTGGGTTTTGAGATGTTTAATGGGTAGTTAGAGATATGAAACTAGAGGTTAAGAAAGAGGTTAGGGCTGGATAATTAAAATTGAGAATTATTAGCATAGAGAAACTAATCAAATCCATGGGAGCTAGAGAGATCAATAAGTGAAATTTGGACACAGAAGGGAAAAGCCCAGGAGAGAGCCATGGGGGTTGCCTACAATTAATGGGCATGACCTTTGCTTTTGTTTTAATAGTATTTCTTCCATCTCTGAATTTTTTTGGTTGCAAATCTACTATTCTCTTTCAGATTGTCCATTACTTTAAAAAGGTTTTCCATCTGTTGTTAATTTATTTGTTCTCTTGTTCGTTAAACTTCTCTGATTTCTGTCCTTACTACCATTCCTATTTCTTCCTTTAATTCTTTTGTTGATTGTCTTTAACTACTCTGGAGATTCTGGTGTTTGCTCTGCCATTCATGGAGGCAGAGAACTCATTATTGTTGGTGAATTATTTACTCCTACTTCTAGGGTTTTCACATTGCTTTCTATTACTTCATGACATGTAATTCATTGTATTGAAACTCCTTTTTCCATTCTGTACTCATTTATTCCAGCCTTCCTTTTGTTCAAATGAGATTTCCCATGTGATATATTATTTGCTTTCCCCTCTTTGCTTTTGTTTTGTTACTATTTTCCTTTTACATGGGGGCCACATTTCTTATTGTTTTGAAGAGGTGAAAGAGACCCAGAATTGGAAACATCTTCTCCATCATTGCTCTTACTGGAAGTCTCTCACATAGATTCGATATGGGTATCGAGATAAAAACTTGGCTGGGTAATCGTTGCTGTTCTCTCTATTCCTGGTGGAGGCAAGAAGAAAGGGGAAAAGACTTAGAAGAGTCATTTGGGGGATTGTTTTGCCAAGCTAAGGCAGGATTGCCAAAGAGCAGTGAGGGCTCAGCTGAACTTCTGTGCCATGAATGGGTCAAATCAGTTCAGTTCCAGGACTCTTTGGAGCAAGAGTAGAGAAATCCAAGTGTTAAAGTGACCCAGAGATGAGGATTCACAGGTCAGGAAGTACAGAAAGTTCATGGGGTAAAGGATTCTAGGCTAGTCTTTACTGAAACATGAAAGGGCAAACAAGATAGGCAGGGCTGGATCTGGAGGCAATTAGTCAGTCAGTGATCCCTCTACAAAGGCAAAAGTGAATGTCTTCCTTCATGGAGCTTACAGTTCATCCGAAGAGTCAGTGTGGACACATATAATGGATACAAAGTGAACACATGGCAATGATGGGGGATGGGGAGCAGAGGTGAGGGAAGTAAACTGAGAGAAAATAACTGGTACATGATGCTCTTAACCTGAGCTTTGAAGAGCAGTGAAGCTAGAGGGGAGAAGATAATTACGAGAATGGAGATGGGTCAAGGGGCTGAAAGTGAGAAGATGGATCTTAAGTCAGTATGGATTTAACAAGAAAGTGGCAGAAGTAGAAGGCTGGGTAATGGTGGTCAGAATAGAGTGCCAGTGTTCTGGATCTTCGGGGCGGTGTAGTTCTGAGAGATTGTGAGGTCCGAGGTGTGGCTGTTCTGCTATGTGTCTGATGTAAGATGGTTGGAGAAGGAGGTCACTGTAGTGAAGGACATTGAAGAATTGTGTGGTTAGGTTGTGAGAGGAGATGTCAACATGTATATTGAAATCTTTGAGGGTAATGGCTAGGGATGGGGTGGAGAGGAAGAACCTATGACAGGGACTAATGTCATTGAAAAAGTTGGGAGAGTTCCCAGAGGTCGGTAAGTGACTCTCCATGGATGAACCTGAACAAAGGAAAGGTAATTGAGGGATGGTGGTAAAAGAACAGCTTAGGAGTAAGAGTAGGGAGCATGGAGGATCCTCTCAGCCCTCTGTCTGCTCCCTGGAGCCCAGAGGAGTGGGAAAAGTGGCTGCCATTGAGGTGACTAGAATGGATATCATGTCCCCCGATTCCTGGCAAATCAAGGGGGAAGAAGGAATGTTGACTAGGAAGTTTGAAAGTATAGCCACAGGACTCAAAGCACACAGTAAAACTTAAGAAGTGATACATAGACCAGGTGGAGGAAGAAGAGAAGGACTGGGGGTAACTGAGATGAGGTGAGGATTTGGGGGGCACACATGCTTAGCATTTTGCCACTGGTTTCTGTTCCCCCCCACTCTAAAGAAATCTCCGTCTTTAAGGTTCCAGGTGACTTCTCCATTGCCCTGCCCAGTGTCCTTCTCCGTCCTCGTGCCCTTTCATCTTCCTGAACCTTTGGCTCCATGAAAGGCCATTGAAGCCTTGTTGTTGCCGTGCTCTAACTTCACCTCCTTCACTTTGATTTCATGGCTTGGTCTTGCTCTCTGTCTTCTCCTTTGATCACTGCTTCCCTGTCTCCTTTACTTCCTCTTGTTCCACCTTTTCCGTAAGTGCCAACGTCTTTCCAAGTTTCTGCCATTAGCCCTTGTTCCCTTCCCTTCCTATCTCAGATTTTACAACCTGAAATCCCTGATTTTATTGGTTCCTGAGACTGCTTACCCCACCCTGGATTCTGAGAGTAAATCCATGGTTAGCTTTCCCCTTCTTTTCCTGCAACCAAATCTGGATTCATGATTCTGACACCTGCTCGCTCTTTCGCTTCTTAACCCTGTGACTACATACTCCAAACCACAAGAGTTTCCTAGGGTCTTTATCATAAAATAAAAGAATGCAAATTCAGAAATATTTGTAGAAGAAAATTGCTAGTAAAAACTAAGGTTTCTAAACTAATCTTTAGAATTTCCCACATTATTTCAGCTTTTAGGTATTATTCCCCCCACCGCAGGCTACAAGCCAGAGAGAAAACACTGTGATGCCCTTCCTGGCCTCACCCTGGCATGATCCTCCAACAGCTTTGTACTAATTTGGGATTCACAGTATCTCAGCGGGGTGCCAGCAGATCTCTAGCCTGACATTTAAACAAGACTTCCAGTTATAGCATCTCTAGCCAGTAGTCACCTAGTCTTTGATTGATGACCCTCCAGTGAAGGAGAAGCCATTTCTTCTAGAGGTAGCCCACTGGCCCTTTTTTGTTGTTGTCGTTCAGTCTTTTCAGTAATGTCTGACTCTCCCTGACCCCATTTGAGGTTTTCTAGGCAACCACTAGAGTGGTTTGCCATTTCCTTCTCCAGCTCATATAACGGATGAGGAACTGAGGCAAAAAGGGTTAAGTGACTTGCCTAGGGTCCCACAGCTAGTAAGTATCTGAGGCCAGATTTGAACTCAGCTCTTCCTGACTCCAAGTCCAGTGCTCTGTCTATCCATGGTGCCACCTCACTGCCTGGAGACCCTTCACCATCCTAGTCACCCTCCCCTAGATGCTCTCCAGCTTTTCAGTGTCCATCCTGAAATGTAACACCTGGAATGAACTCAGTGCTTCAGATGTGATCTGACCAGAGCAGAGTCCAAAAGTTATCATCTCCCTGGACATCTCCCCTATGACTCACCTTTGGGGCTCCCCATCACCCCGTCGACTCTGTTGACCTTTATTCAGACAAACCTTGATGATTCTGAACACTGCCTCCATAGCTCTCTAGCCACATGGCCAGCCTCACATGCACTTGTAAAGTTGTTTTTTTTGTAAGATTTGACATTAATCTTGACCAAATCACATTCTATTAGATTAAGCTCAACATACTCACCTGTATAGATTTCTTTGGATGTTACCTGTCATCCAACACATTGGTTATCCCTCATATTATCACCTGTAAACTTGCTAAGAATGGCCTTTATACAAATCATCGATTAAAAAATATTAAAAAAAAAAGTTCAGCTACAGATCACTAGAGACTTCTTTGAAGTTGACGTTGAAACATTAATGGTTCTTCCTTTAGTCTAGCCACTCGGCAGATCTCCATTTAACCTAATTATACTATTACCTAGCTCGTGCCTATGAATGAATGAATGAGTAAAAAGGCACTTATTAAGTACTTACTACTTGCAAAGCATTATAATATTTGCTGAGAGAGACCCCAATCAAAAAGGGGTCACTGTTCACTGGGGAAGGTAACACATATAGGAGGGCTCAATTTGAAGGCACATGGAAAGAGTCAGTGGTCCTTAGCTGACCTAGTGATCCCAATGGTGAGTAATCCAATTTGTCTGGAGTGTCAGTGGAGGGTGTGGGTGGGGATAAAGTTGGTGTGCAAACACAGTGCATTTAGTGTGATTTTTATTGATTAAAAATAGCCATTTCTACTCTTGAACCATTTGACAATGCCAAGGACTCTGGCGGCAAGAACTTCCTTTTCCTGGTCTCCCATAGATGTCCCATAGTGACCTATCTCACATGATAGACTTTATCAAATGTTTTGATAAAAATCTAGGGAAAGCATATTATCTTTTTAGTCTTCTAGTCTAGAAGCTCTGCAAAAACACGGATGCAGTGAGTCTGAAAGGAACTGTTCTTGGTAAAACCTCGATGATTCTGAACACTGTCTCCATAGTAACTAGCTTTTTCTCTACTAAGACATTCCAAAATTTGTTCCAGGACTCAACATCAAGCTCCTTCACCTATAATCAGCAGACTCTATTCTCTTCCCTTTTTTGACAATTAGGACAACATTTTCCCCTTTCCAGTTCTGTGACATCGCTCCTATTTGTCACGGTCTTCCAACATCATTGCTGATAGCTCATATTTACCACCACATCTATCCAGATCTCTGTGCAGAAAATTTATATGGGTTTGGTGGCTTGCATGCCTCACCTCACTTGAACACCTCTCTTCCTTTTTCTCTTGAGTGTTATTAACTTCTCTCAGCCATTTTTATCCTATCCTTCCTAATCCAAGAATCATTGCTGTAGGCAGAGAAAACAAAAGGAGTTTTCCAGCTCTGCTTTTCTGACACCACCCTTCTGAGTGTTCTACCTAGATTAAGCTAGGTGCTCATTCTCAGCCCAGTCAGAAGCTTCTGGATTACTTAATAGGCTTTTGGGTTCCTACTTGTATTCCTCCATCATTGTCTAGCTAACTCCTCTATGTTCTCTCTTCTGTCCAAAGGCAACAGTGGATTGATCCTCTTTGTCCAAAGATCTTCAGCCTCCTGTTCTATAAAGTTTAGAAGGAATTCTCATTCACATCCCAATTTCTCCCCCATTGAGAGAAAGTCTTCCTCTTCGAAGTGTCTAATATTATCACTTTGCAATTTATTGGTTTGGTGAAAGGCTAAGGGAGTCTGAGAGGATAGTAAGACTGAAGTATCATTGTCAGGCTGCACTGAAGAGAGGAAAAGGGCTGGGGATGTTTAACAGAGCAGGACTGTGGAGGTGAGAAAGTGGGAAGCTCCTTCTGGTCTTAAGGACTGGAGTTAGCAGGACCCACTTACCAGGCTCTCCCTCCACTTGCTGGAAAGAAATTTTATGGGAATGACTTATGCAGCGCTTTTTAAGCAGCAAACAAATACTTAATGAAAAATTAATCTGAGTAACGTATATCGCAAGGTCCTATGAGATACTTAGAATCCAAAAAGAAATTTTAAAAAATTAACAAGAGGTATGTTTTTCAAGACAGTCATAGTCAAGTGACTTGCCCAGGGTCTTACAGCTAGCAAGTAAATATTTGAGGCTGGATTTGAACTCTGGTTTTCCTGACTCCAAGGCCACTGCTCTATCCACTGTGCCACCCAGCTGCCCCTGGGAGATACGTATTTTAATTGGGCACTTAACTTGTTTTATCATAATACAGTTATATTATGGTAGGTAAGATACCATAATCCCTAGGATGCATCTTTTTTTCTACACTTGTATGCCTATGAAGAATAATATTCCTGTTAAAACTTCCATTAAAATCCTGTTCTATAGTAAGGTGATGCCTCATTATGGTGTGATATTGACCCTGGTCCTTAAAGGCTCTGCCTGCTGAGATCAGGGTCTGACAGGTCCTTACAAGTAGGAGACGCTACTACAGAGGGTAAATGACCTACCCAGGATCAGACTATCTAAGTATCTAAGGCCAGATTGGGATTTGGGTCCTCTTGACTCAGTGCTCTGTGCTCTGGGCATTATGGTACCCCCTAGCAAAGGCAAAAGGATCCCTGGAAAATTTTATTCTGTGCAAATGGCTTCTTTAGCTCTCTAGATTGACTCAGGACACCATCCTTAATATTGGCAAACCTTTCCTTGTTGGCAGATCCCAAATGCAGTGCCTTTTGTCAGTGGTGTCTTTGACCCTCCTTCTTGGGACTTCACATTGTTCTCTTCTATCCCATCGGAACATGAACCTGGAAGCAAAGATGAATGTTGTAAGTTGTCTTTTTGGAAAAATGCAGCAGGGCTGGGGACTGGATCACAGAGGATGGACCAAGCCAAGTATCTAGAGCCTTTGAGTGGAGAAGGTACACATGTGGGCATCACACATACCTAGACTGAACTCTAGGAATTGGGATTTCCTTGGAGTGGGTATTCTCCTCTGATACAGGTCACAGCTTTTCTCTGATTAGGTGTATTTCTCAATGAGCCTTCCTGAATGTAGTGTGCTCCAATTGCAGGGTGAGCTTCTAAAAAGCAGGCTCTCACTTGGTTTTCCTCCTGGTGCCCCATAAATGCATACCATAAATGTCCAGACTGCTGAGGGGGTGGGGACAGCGAGAAGTCGAGGAGAAGGTGTTTCTGGAGGGACTGAGTGTGTTGTTAAGCAAAATTGTCTCATTAGCATGGCTTTTGTTTCTTTTGAGTGGAAGTACTTTCAGCTGTTAAGTGCTAAGCCCCAGGCCCAGGGCCCTGTCAGGTGTGAAACCTGTGTGGGTGTGGATTGGTGACTTAGGAGGGGCCAGCTGGGGAACCAATGGTCTCTGGTCATTGAGGCGGGGCTTGAGA
>CM053624.1:9068871-9091372 GCA_028646595.1 Phalanger gymnotis | reverse complement strand
AAGAGCAGATTGAATGCAAACATTAGCTTCTTAGGAAGCAGTGGGAAAGAGAAGCGAGACTTCAAATTTTAGAGTCAGGCTAACTCTTTTGAGCCTTTGCAAATTTTCTTCTTTGGGAATTATGGGAAGATGATGGTTTATTAGGACCGATAGAAGTTCAGTTCCTCTTCCCCGACAACACTTCAGTAAAGTTCTCAAAATGCATGAGAAACAATAGCAATAAACCAAAGAGAATGAGCTACAAAATCCTTCATCCAGTCAAGGACTGCACAAAAAGACTTCTAGAGTCCTCTAGAGAAATACAGTGAAGATAAACTGAGGCAGGCAGAAAATGAAGTACAAAGTAGCCCATTCTCAATGGAGATGGGGCCGGGTCTGTACCCAAGAAAATCTCATCAGGTCAAGTGAGCATCCAGTTGGCTTGTTTTCAAGAAAGGAACCCTTTACCCCACCCAGCGTCTAAGTAGCCCTGGGTCTCAACCACAGCAGAAGCAGAGTCACACAGTTCCTTTTAAAGGCAGGTCCTAGTCTTAGCCACTGAACTCAGAACCAAACAAGGCCTACCCCAACCATCTAGGAGCTTGAGAGCAGTGTGTGGCCCAAGCAGAAATTCCCAATCTGGAAACCAAGGCTAAAGATAAGTTTTTAAAAAATGCTGAACACAATGAAAAAATATTTTGTCCTGAAAAAAACTCAAGGGATGAACTCCAAAGAAGAAAATAATATGCCACAAGTCAAAGGAGAGCCTCAGAGAGAAAAAAAAGATGCCTTAAATGCAAGGACTAGAAGTGAAACTGAGGGAAATGAAGTGAGAGGTGAAATGGAATAGCCAGGGAGGAGAAAAATGGCAAGGACAATCAATACCTTAGGATAGAGAGTGATACATCTCATCCAAGAATTGAAAGTTGGGATGGATCTAACAGAAAGCAGTGAGTCAATGAGACAGCAAGAAATATTAAAACAAAATCAAAAGATTTGAAAAAAGCAACAGAAGAAGACATAATGTAGCTAATATATATGTATACACACATATATGTATATTTTATAAATATTTATATAAAACTAACCTAGCAAATAGGTCAAAGAGAGATAATCTAAGAATCACTGAACTACCTGAAACTAAAGATAAAAAGGAAAAAAATCATTGGAAGGGGAACTGTGGAAAATAAAAGAAATAAAAGAATAAAAAAAATGAATGATTGAGAGGGGAGCAAGATGAAGATAAGAAGGACAAGGTAGCATTATCATGTCGTTTATAGATCATAAGCATTAAGCAAACTTCTCTCACCACTTTTTTTCTTCATCATCAAGAGAAAGGAGGCAAAGATAGGAAAAATACAAAAGGACATGATGAATGAAGACATAGCAGTTATGACTCTGAACATGAATAGGATGAACTCCTCTATAAAGAGGAAGATCACAGCAGAATAGATTAGAAGGTAGAGTCCAACAATATACTGATTTAAAGGAAACATAAAGATTCACATATATTTAAAATAAGAGGCTGAAGAAGATGCTATTATGCTTCAGGTGAATTTAAACAAAGCAGGTGCAGCAATCATGATTTCACACAAAACTACCGTGAGTAGTTTTTCTATGATTATTCTATGATTAAAGGCACTACAGATAATGAATAAATGTCAATACTATATGCATCCATATCAACCAAAATTATTAAAGGAAAAATTCATAGAGAAATAGATAGTAAAACTATAATAGTGAGTGACTTCTGCACATCCCCTTCAGACTTTGGAAAAATTAGAGATGATCCATATCTAGTAGAATACTGAATGGAAGCAGAATAGAATTTACATATGTGTCAGCCATGTGTGGCACCTTTGTATTAGGGAATAAAATCTTTACAAACAAGTGCAAAAGAGTAGAAATATTAAATAGAGCCTTTATTGACCATAAGACAGTAAAATTTTATTCAGTTGAGGGCCTTTGAAAAATTGTTAAAAATAACTGGAGACCAAGTAATAAAGAATTAGTGGACAAAATCATAACAAAATCTCAAAATCAAACAAATCATAGAACGGATAGACAATTTAGTCAAAGAGAATGACAATAATGAGACAACATGCCACAATCTGTGGGGTACAGCTAAAGCTGTCCTTAGAAGAAAAGCTACATCTTTCAACACTTTCATTAATAAAAGAAAGAATAAACCAATGAATTGGGCATGCTACTAAAAACTAAAAAAAGAAATCAGGCCCCCTCAATTTAACAACCAAATAGAAGCCCTGAAAGTTAAAGAAGAGATTAATAAAATTGAAAGCATATACACCTCAAGGATGCCATCAATAAGAAAAAAGTCCCCCCCCCAAATATTTATGGCAATACTTTTTGTGATAGCTAAGAATTGGAAACAAAGTAGATGCCCATCAATTGGAGAATGGCAAAACAAATTATGGTACGTGAATGTAATGAAATCTTACTGTGCATAAGAAATGATGTGTCTGATGAATACAGACCAGCATAGGAAGGTACATAATGAACTGATGCAGAGTGAAGTAAACAGAGACGAGAAAATAACCTATACAACTACAGTACGTAATTTAATGCACACAAGTGGAAAGAGCAATGACATACCAAAAGATCAAAAATAAAACAAAATTATAAAGATCAAGTAGGACTTGAATGAAGAGAGATGAGAAGACACCCCCAATTCACCCCTTGGGGGAGGGGGGAGGTCCTCAAGGGTTACACATGGCATATGTTTTCACACTTTTTTAGTGTATGATTCAGTTGTACCAACCTTTTTTTCTGCTCTTAAAAATACTACCCGTCAGATGAGATGACTGTCCAAGAGGAAAAGGAGAAATGATAATGGAGATGGATAAAAACTTTTTTTTAAATTGAAAGCACAAAACAAACACTGAATCTGTAAATACAACTAAGACCTGTTTCTTTGAAGAAACTAGGAAAAGAGACAGTTAATCTAGTTTTTCAAAAGAGAGAAAAACCAAACTGTTCTTAACAAAAATGAAAAGGAATTCAAAAGAAAGGAAATGATCAGAAATTATACCAACAAAACTGATAACATAGATGAAATACTTTTTATGTTCCTTCCCCTGTCCCCTGTCTTTGAATGAGTGACACTGGCCTTCTTCCTATTCCTTCTATCAACAAGACACTCCAGCTTTTGCTGTTTTCTCTGGCCTTTTTCCTTTCCCCACTCATGTCTACCACCTGGCTTCACTTGTTTCCTTCAAATCCACGCTAACCACGACCCTCCCCCCCAGCCCCCCCCCCCGGAAGCCTAGCCCAATCCCTCTTAATTTTGGTGCCTCCCCTCTGTTAATTGCTTCCTATTGCTTCTCTATACACGTCGTTTGTACAAATTTGTTTGCTCGTTTTATTCCTCATTAGATTATGAGTTCCTCAAGGGCAGAGGCTGTCCTTTGTATTTCTTTGTATCTCTGCACTTAGCATAGGGTCTACTTAAATGCTTACTGACTGACTAGATAACTTAAAAATATAAAATGCCCAGAATAACAAAATAGATTATTTATATAACCTAGCATCAAAAAAAAAAAATACGCCATAAGTGTGCTCCTGGAAGTGGTGGGTGGGAACAGGAAAAGATGGGTTTACAAGTGAATTAAATTATCTATTTAATGAAAAATTAGTTCTGGTTTTAAATTTTTTAAGTCATATGCAAAAATGGGAAAGAGACCTTTCCTAGTGCATTCCTATGATAAAAAATATGGTCTTGAAACCTAGACAAGGGTGGGGACAAAGCATAAGACTATAGCTCAAAATTTCTAATGAACATTGATGTAAAATATTAAATAAAATATTAACAGTCTACAGCAATATATTAAAATTATCGTACACTATGACTAGGTTGGATTTATACCAGTAAGCAGAGTTGGTTTAATATGTGAAAAACAATATAGACCATATTAATAAAAAATTAAACTAGATGATTCAATAAATCAATGTTAAAAAGACTTTTGACAAAATCCCCCACCAGATCTACCACCAAACTCCAGAAAGCATAGGAACAAATGGGCTTTTCTTTAGTATGGTAAGCAGTAGCTATTTAAAGCCTGGAGAAAACATTATATGTTCTGGAAAAAGAAATGTTAAATGCCTTTACAGTAAGATTAGGGGATTTTTTTAAAGGATGCCTATTATCACAACTACTATTTAATATTTATACATCGAGAAATGCTATCTGTAGAAATAATATAAAAAAAGAAATTAAGCAAATAAAATGGGCATTAACAATACAAAATTTATGCTTTTTGCAGATATGATTGATTTAGCTCAAGAACCTTAAAGTCAACTAAAATTTAATAAGAAATAATTAAGTTTCAGGGTATAAAATAAATCCATAAAATAATCAGTGTGTCTATATATTACTAACAAAACCTAGCAGGAAGCTGTAGAAAGAGAAATTGATTCAGACTAACTGAAGAATACATGAAATCCTTCAGTCTGCCTACCAAGATACACATGGACACTCCAAGAATGTGACTAGAAAACATTCTTTATAGAGATAATGATAGATTTAGATAATTGGAAAATATTAATTCATGGATAAGTTGTGCTAATATGATAAAAATTATGATGCTGTCTAAATTATTTTATTCAGTGCCACCCCAATCCAACTACAAAAGAATTATTTTATAGGACTAGAAAAATAATAGCAAAACTCTTCTTGTAGAACAAAAGTTCAAGAATTTCAAGAGAAAGAATGAAAAAAAATTGAAAAACAAGAGGGGCTAGAAGTAACAGATCTTAAAGATCCTAAAATAGCAATCATCAAAATGATTTGGAACATAAAAAAAATCCCCTAATTGTTCCTCAGTGGAGCAGATGAAGTCCACATTATACAGAAGCAAATGAATACAGTAGCCTAGTGTTTGATGAACCCAGAGACCCTAATTAGTGTGGCAAGGATTAATCATTTGATAAAAACTGCTGGAAAAACTGCAAAGCAAACTGGTAGAAACTAGGTCTAGACCAGCAGCTGACATTATAAGCCAAGAAAAGCTCCAAATAGATATATGATTTAGACATAAAAGGTGATATCATGAATAATTAGAGGGGGAAAGAGTCCATGGCCAAAAAGGGATCAGATAATGTAGTTAAAATTAGAAGGGAAACAAGTAACTGAAAAAAATCTGCATTGTTTTGCTGACAAAGATTTCATATCCAAGATACATAAGCAACTCCTTCAAATTTATGAGAATAACAGTCATTCTTTGATAGGTAAGTGATCAAAGGATATGACCTGGCAATTTTGAAAGTCAGAGAGTAATCCCAATATAGTTTAAATCTTAAAGAGATGAAAGAAAGAGGAAAAGTATCCATATATACAAATTATTTATGGCAGCTCTTTTTGTAGTAACAGAGCTATTGGGGAATGGCTAAACAGATTCTGGTATATGAATGTGATGGAATCTTATTGTGGTATAAGAAAGGATGAACTGGATCGATTCAGAGAAGCCTGAGAAGACTAAAGAATTGGAATAACTTACACAATCACAATAGCATTGTAACTACAAATAACTTTGAGAGAATTGAGAAGTCTGATGAATGCAATAGCCACCTGTAATTCCAGAAGGCTGATAATGAAGCCTACTGCCCACCTCTTGACAAATGTGATGGACTCAAGATGAAGAAAAAGACATACATTTCTGGACACAATGTGGGAATTTGTTTTACTTGACTATGTATTGTTTACAAAGTTTTTTTGGATTTGCTTATGGAGGAGGGCAGGGAAGATTGGGTTAGTCTAGCAATAAACAAACAAAAGGTCATTGGGGCATCTTTTTTTTTTTTTTTAAATGGAGAGAAAATAACAGAAAGGCACCCAGGTAAGCAGGACAGCTTTGAAAGCTATAGGTTGATTTTTTTATATTCTTAAAAAGAAATTATGTACAAAATAGAGATCTGAAGTTTCATATTCAATCCTTTTTTCTGTTCTACTATGTATAGGTAAAGGTCTATTCTATTTGATGTTTATTCAAGATAAAAGTTTTAAAAAGACATTAAAAATTCCTTTTCCCCCCTCAGAGTGAAATGATAACATACTGGGGCTACCCCAGTGAAGACTACGAGGTCATGACTGAAGATGGTTACATCCTAGGGGTTTATAGGATTCCTTATGGAAAAAATCATACAAACAATTCAGGTAGGACTTAATTCAAAATGAGAGACGGTCTCAGACCTAAAGTACTTGCCTTTCAAAAGGAAAAAAAATCAGGTCAGGACAAGGATTTTGAAGTAAAATAAATGTGAAAACCCATTAATCTTCCACATATCTAAATGGAAAAGGAAGAGTCATTTAGCACTAGCCTCTTGTCCCTAGAGTGGCTTAATCAGGATAGCTAACATGTTGGGGCCAGTAGTGGACTGTTCAACCTGTCCTTTCCCCAGGTCACTTGCTTCCTGAGTGCAGATCTTTCAGATGCCTTTTTCCTTTGTCTTCACTATCACCTTTATTACCATGACATTGGGTAAGGCAGTGCTATGAGAAGTCTGCTCCTCTCCTCCTTGCTCCTGCCCCTACTTAGAGCCTCATTAGTGAAAGAAGATGCTACTGGAGACTAGCATCAAGAATCTCGCGGGCCATCTTCCCTGACCTTTTTCCCAGACTTCTTTCTTTTGTTTTGGATGTGGTTCCTCTTTGGATGTCAACTCTTTCAAATAATGAGACACCTTGACTGCTGCCATTGAAATGCACAGAGAACTAAGCTGTAATAGAGTACATGAGATATATCATCAAACCAGCATATAGGGTAGTGGTGGTGGTGGTGTTCAGTCGTTCAGTTGTGTCCAACTCTTTGTGACCCCATGGATCACAGCATGCCAGACCTTCTGTCCTCCACTATCTCTCAGAGTCTGTCCAAGTTCATGTCCATTGTTTCCCTGGCACTATCTATACATCTTATTCTCTGCTGTCCCTTTTTCTTTCTGCCTTCAATCTTTCCCAACATCAGGGTCTTTTCCAATGAGTTCCATCTTCTCATGTAGCCAAAATATTTAAGCTTCAGCTTCAGTATTTGACCAGTCTTGAGTTAATTTCTTTAAGTATTGATTGATTTGACCTCCCTGCTGTCCAAGGAACTCTCAGAAGTCTTCTCCAGCAACACAATTTGAAAGTGCCGGTTCTGTGGTACTCAGCTTTCCTTGTAGTCCAACTCTCACAGCCATAAATTGGTATTAGAAAAACCATAGCTCTGACTACATGGACCTTTGTTGGTGAGCTGATGCCTTTGTTGTTTAGATACAAGGTACAGGAGGCTTGATAAATGGCAAGAGAAGTGGGCCTAGTTTCTCTGAAGGGGTCTGGTAGAGGCAAATAGAGGCAGATGAAAGCTTAAGGCTTTGGTAAAAGGATCAGTTAATATAGGGGAATGAGGGTCTAGGTCCATATAGAAAAATAGAGCCCAAGAGATTGGAAAAGACAGAGAAGAATCAGTGGGTCAGTAAGAGTGCTGCAGTGGAGAACACTCACTGACCAGTGACCAAAGGTTTTGGGATTTCTAGACTCCTTGGGAAATCACTGCTTCATTGATACTGATACAAAAGCCACCCACATTTTCTACATCCAC
Organism: Phalanger gymnotis; assembly: GCA_028646595.1. Classification (NCBI taxonomy): domain Eukaryota; kingdom Metazoa; phylum Chordata; class Mammalia; order Diprotodontia; family Phalangeridae; genus Phalanger; species Phalanger gymnotis. Next base: position 9,083,801 of record CM053624.1, on the reverse strand, counting down.
AGAGACATGACCACAGAGCCCAGGACCTGATGATTGGTTGGTTGACTTAGAATTTCTTAGGTCCTTGTGATTTTGAACTGGACTTGTAGAATTCTAGTTAAATTTCAAGCCAGCAGACAAGTCCTTTGGTCCTGACCCAACCTTCCCAACTGTATCGTTAAGGAGAAATGTGCAGCCGCTTTAACTATTTTCAGGATCAGATCACACAGAATAATGAATGAACACACACCAGATTAGAATCAGTATGACATTTATTTTGCACACAAGGACAATATAAAGCAGGATTAAAGAAATATAGAAACATACACATAAAGATAAAGCCTAACAGAATAATAGATATATTTACATACATCACCAAGTCAGAGGAGCACCTACATCTGGGTCATGCATTTGGGGAGTCCCAATTCAGCCTCCAGAGTCCTGGTTGGGAAAATGCCCCAGGTAGTGCATCCACTCCATGGGTGAACACTGAAGAGCAGGGGAATCTGTCCAGGTTACATCCAGTTTTAGACAAAAAAGGCATTGGGCCAATTAATTGACTTGTCGCCAGAGCCTTATGTGACTTAGAGTAACTAACTGCGCTGGATGTGTTGCAGCTCTGGACTGGGCCAAAGTGCAAAGGAGCAAAACATCCGTGACTGATGTGGCAAAATATCTGTGTTCAGAAGGGCACAGGGTGGATTCCATTTGCTCCTATAAGGACACCAACACTTCCAGGGAGAGGCATCAGCTCTGGGCAGGTTGAACTTTTAGTCCTGGGAACCAGGGCTAGGTGTTTTAGAACTGGGTACTTGGCCCTGTTCCAAGGAGAAAGAGCAACATGTATTCATGTAGGCTTATAAAGGTACAGGGGAGATCTTTAATATTTCAGTAACCCTTCACCAACTTCATGGCAGTGCCTGTGTGGGAATTCCAAAAGGTGGCTTACAGAGCTCAGAGATGTGTTGATCACTCTTGCTTGTGCACAAGACTAGGACAGAGATACTGGGCTTGGCTTGGCGAAGGCCAGATTGCCTTAGAAATGTAGTCAACATATTTAACTTGAAGAGAGCACAGAAGTATGGTATTTGATCTTTCCCTGTCCAAAAAGAATGGCTCTAACTTGATAATAACTCCAATTTGTATCCTCATCCTGAGGTTCCACATTCCTGACATCTTATATCACCGTTTCAGGCTACATTTTCATCTTCCGTGATTTGCCTTTACTTACTTTAACCTGCTGTGACATATCGTCGTTTAAAATCCAATCTGGGGACTCAGGATGAGAATCCTACCCATCTCCAGAGAGACAATTGAAGCGCATTGTTTTTTCTACTTTATTTTTCTTGCTTTTTGCTTCCAGCGTGTCATTCAGAATATTAACGCACTCATACGGATAAAAGTCCTTTGTAAACCTTACAGTGACCAACAGCTGTTATTAATATTAAATTATGAAATGTAACATGCTCTGATAATGAACTGGTGCCCAGATGTAGAAACGGCTGACCCCGGGCCCTTCCTCATCCGCGCTGCAGAGTTGCTGCCAGAGCAGACCCCACCCTCCTCCTTTGCTGAGTTTCTGGGGCTGATTCTGGCTTTCGGCTGTGTTGGGTCTTTAGTGAGTTCTCAAGGACTGGCGACATTGAGAACGTGTCCCTTGTGAGAAAAATGCCTGGAGCTTCAACAACTGAGTTTTGCAACATAACAATTTGCAAATTAGTAACTGCCTCTAAGTAATGCTGCACTAAGCCACAGACTCCCAGAAATTTAGGTTTGCAAGGTTGGTCCCATCAGATTGGGACCTTGCTATAGCTTGCACTTTATTTACAACTAGCCGTAGTTTCTTTTTTCATCTTAATGAGACAGGGCCTGATTGCCTCGCTGAAATAATTCTTAGATCTCTTTGAATGACTTGTACAAAATAGCTCTGAAATGCTTGACAACTTTGACTTTCACCGAACACATTTGCCTTTTTCATAACAAGCCCAAGCATTTAGCTTCTCAGACTTCACTCAGTTCTGAGTTTCAGACGAGGTTTTCTGGCCCGATATTGTCCACTTTTTGAAGCCATCTCCATGTTTTCCTTTCAGCTCAGAGGCCTGTGGTATTTTTACAGCACGGCTTGCTGACATCAGCCAGCAGCTGGATCTCAAACCTGCCCAGCAACAGTTTAGCTTTCCTTCTGGCAGATGCTGGCTGTGATGTGTGGTTGGGCAATAGCCGAGGAAACACTTGGTCCAGGAGACACTCCTTCTTATCCGTGGATTCAGACCCGTTTTGGGCTTTCAGGTATGCAATTGGAAAATTAGGGCCAGATTGCCTCAGAAATGTAGTTAACATTTTTAACTTTAAGAGAGCACAGAAGTATGGTATTTGATCTTTCCCTGTCTGAAAGGAACAGCTCTAATTTCCTAACAACTACAATTTGTATTCTCCTCCTAACATTTTCACCCTCCATGATTTGCCTTTTAAAAACCCAATCTAGGGTCTCAGGATGAGAAATCCTATCCACCTCGAGAGAGAGAATTAAAGCACATTGTTTTTCACTTTATTTCTCTTGCTTTTTGTCTTTGTTTTGCAACATGACTAATATAGAAATATGTTTTATATGACTTTGCATGTAGAATGGGTATTATACTCCTTGTTTTCTGTACGGCTCAGGGAGAGGTAGGATGGAGAGAGAGAATTTGGAGCTCAAAATTTTAAAAAAGAATGTTAAAAAAACCCCAATCTAAACTGGTCAGTGAGCTCTCTGTTCTGTTTCTTTGGTCTCTTCAGAAAACTCCCTTTTCTGTTCCTCATTGTAATTGTTCCCCTTTTGTGTTCAGAATTCCTTTCTTGAGTCCTGGGCTCTCTTCCTTCATGTAATTTTGTGCCTATCATCCTTCCTCTGAACACTCTGAAACTGGCATCTCAAAAGATGGTGCACCCCAGACGGCCCTGCATCCCCTTTTTTCTCTGTCACAATATCTAACCTGAGATGATCACTGCTCCCCCAAAGCTCCCAATACATTTAACCCAACAACCAATTCCTCCTTGTGGATGAAAATCAAACCTATGAGTTCCCTTTTAAGGGATGAAATTATTGCTAAAATTAGACAAGAGATTATGAGTGGCTCAATTCTTGTCAGAGAGAGCTCCAGCTGATATCCAAGTAATTTGTCTCCCTTTACATATAAATTGTACCAATATTTCAGGCCAGTGATTTGTTTCCCATGCTCTTCATATGTTTTCTCTTTCTGGTGATCCAAATTACACATCGGTGACCCTCTCTCCTCTCCCCTCCTCCCCCCTCCCTTTCCCCCCTCATATCTCTTCTTCTCCTCCATGCTTCCTGCCTCTGGGTCCTGTATTTGCCCACATGAGTTTATCTCCTTACTAACCCCACCCAATCCATTATACTTCTCTTCAGATCAGCTATACCCTTCTGAAGCCATCTCCTAGTCCTAGGGCTTGTCCCACCAAGTCTCAACAACACTTAGGAGGGCAAATTCGCATTCTTACTTTGGGATGGCCATTTAATCTTTAAAGATTAAATTTTTGTGATATTTTAAAATGCCAATAGTCCAAGAATAAGAAAGACATTTATATAATGTGATACCGCACTATATCATAACCATACAATATATCACATCATATTGTATTATATCATATCTATTATATGTTGTTGTAGCCCTTAGGTGGCGTTAGAGACTTGAGTATCGACTCAGAGTTTATTTCTTTGAAGTCTAGAAAATCATTCGGTGAATTCCCACTGTTCTTTTCTTTGAGGTATTTCAGAGACCTTGGTAATGTTGATCTTTCATCAAAATCAATAAAGCTCAGAGCCCTTAGAGTAGAGAAGAAATCTTTGTTTTCCTAGGACACTCTGTCCTATAGTATGCTCTGTAAGACCCTAGCTAGTCACGGCGTTTCCTTTGATCCAAGCCATCTGTATAATAGATAGTCAGAATTCAGCAAAAAATTAGCAGATCTTCATCTAGATCAAAATCGTCATTGTACAAAGAGAAAATAAAAAAGACAAAAGGAAAGTCAGGAAGGTAGTCGATGCTGGTTTGTCAGATAAGAGGGAGACAGAGAGTAGATAAATTTACAAGGTCCCAGTAGTAGCATGGTGTAGGCACAGTCAGGAAAGTTCTGTCCAAGCAAACGGTTCCACTTGGTGGTCAGTGAACAAGGAAGGGCTGAGCCGATCATGCTCATGGTCAGTCTAGGCGAGCAGCATCCTCTACTGGCAGTCAGCTCCGCCTGTTCACCAGAGAGTCCACACCTTTTCCCCCCTCTCACCACAGCATTTCAAAGATCCTGGGCTCCTTTCGCACTTGGATGTTAGGATTTTTCAGCCTGTTCTTAGATTGGAAAAAAATAGACTTCCCAGAAGTCCATGAGGCCAATGGAGGACACACACACACACGTAGTCATTTGAGCAAGGCAGTAACAAAACTGCCATATGTGTTCCCTTGTATACTTCTTTTTAAGTTACTTCTGTATGTTTAAAGAAATGTCTTTTTTTTTTCACTCAACTACCTTCACACCCCTTCCCTGAGTAGAAGCTCTTCCTAGCAGCAAATGTATGTGGTGCATGGAGAGCAAAGGCCTACATGGCCCATGCCTGGGAACACTTGTCCCTGGGCTTATTGGGTCCCTCACCTCTCAGTCAAGAGTGAGGAGGAATGTTTCATCAGTATATACAGCCACTACCTTACATTGCAGCCATATTCTGTACGTTTGTCTACAGGCATTTGAGGCCATTTGCTTTAGTTTGGGATTTGGCTCATGGAAATCTCTGATCTTCTCTTCTGTTCTTTTTTAATACATCAGCTCCTTTCTGTGATGTCTTCCTTAGTGGTCGTGTATAGGTTGTTTTTTCCCTCTCCCTTCCTTTCTGGTTAAAGCAAGACTCAATGCCAATATAGTCTTACCATCCCTTGTTAAATGTACTCTATTCCTGACAACAAATATGTTACTCCTATGTAGAAGGTCTTTTTCACCTACCTGAATCTCCCTTTCTCTTCTGAAACTCTTCCCTTTAATTTCTTTTCCAAGGCTTCCTATCTTCCAATACTTGATCGAAGTGTGAGGTGATGATGATGCTGGGTTCTCAGCATCAACGGCAGTGGATTATGGGCTCTACCCAGCTGCAAAGGCTTCAAGTACTGTGACTAGCCTGGTCAGTCGTTAGTCTAGGCCATGGTGTAGGAACTCACTAGTAGAAGGTTGGCTTAACAATCTGTTTCATGGATCCTCTGCCTTTTGTGGTCTTCTTTGCATTCATTCCTAATGGCAGAAAAGGCACAGAGGATGCTACAAATCACACCATTCCTACAGGGAGTAATTAAACTTGATATTCTGAAATTGAAATTGTTTTCCAGTGACCTGGGAGTTTGAAACTCTTGGAGAAACTGACCCCCATCCCTATCAGCATTGTTGTGATGAGTGAAATCAGAAAACATAAACGAGTTGCAACTTCATCTAGAGGGGGTGGCTCATGGCCTTTTTTTGGAGAGGTAAAGAGAAGATTTGGTAGCATTCGTCTTATTGTATGTTTAGAGACAAAACCAAATCCATTTCATGGCATCTTTGCTTCCTCTTGAGGCAGCAGAAGAAAGATGTATTAACAGACATTATTCTCAAGATTAATTTAACTTATGCACCAATAACTAGTATCATCTCCCCACTCCCCCCCCAAAAAACTAAGATAAAAAACCCTTGTAATAACCATAGTCAAAACAAATTTGCACAATAGCCACGTCCAAAAACATCTATCTCTTTCTGTGTGCATCCCCTCTCTTTGAGGAGACAGGGAACATTATTGGTCTTCTGGTAACATTGCATTGGTCATTGCATTGGTCAGAATTCTTAAGTCATCTTTGAATTACTGTCTTGGCTCCGTTCACCTTAGTCTCCATCAATTCATACTATGTAGGATTCTCTAAAATCATCTCTTTGGTCATTCCTTTCTTTTTTAAAAAAAAATAAATTCATTTTTTGGTTACATTTTGAGTTCCAAACTGTCTCCCTTGCTCCCTCTCCACCTCACACTAGAGAAGGCCACCATTTGACCCAGATCCAATTGCCTGTTCATATCCTTTGACCATTTATTAATTGGGAAATGACTCATATTCTTATAAATCTGATAAAGTTCTCTATATATTTGGGATATGACACCTTTATCTAAGAAACCATCTATAAAAATCTTTCCCCAATTTTCTGCTTTCCTTCTAATCTTGGCTTCGTTAATTTTATTTATACAAAATCTTTTTAATTTAATGTATTCAAAATTGTTCATTTTATATCTCACAATGGTCTCTATCTCTTGTTTATTCATAAATTGTTCACTTATCTGTAAGTCTGATAGGTAATGTGTTCCATCTTCAGATTTTCTTGTCATATTTCTCTTTGTATCTAGGTTACGTATCCATTTTGACCTTATCTTGAGAAATGGTATAAGATATTGATCTATAGCTTTGGTCATTTCTTGCAATGCAACAAGAATCCCATTCATGTACCTTAATGTGCTCTGCCATTCCCTATTTAATGATCACCCTCTTGGATTCTAGGTGCTTGCTGTCTCTCTGCACCCCAGGCCCCCCCCCCCCCCCCCCCCCCCCCCCCCGCCATCTTTACCCCTCCTTCATCACCAGAAAGTTTGCTTTGCTTACAGCTGTTCCCTCCCAGGTCTTTATCTTCCTTCACACTCAACTCCCATGTTTCCCTGTGTTGAGTTTGATGTAGTTTTACCTCAAACTCTGTATACGTGTATATGCAATCTTCCTTTGTCCATTTCAGATAAGAGAGTAAGGTTCCTCTAATGTTCTCCCCACTCCTTCCATGTTTGTATATACTCTAATGTACTCCAGTTATGAGAAATAGCAAGTTCTTCCTCTTTCTTCTTTCTCTTTACACTAAAGTATTCCTTTTTCCCTCCCTTCTCTTTCCTCTCTTAAATTCCTCAAAATACAATTAATCTATTTCTAGCTCCTTTATTTTTCTCACTTAACTCCTGTATCCTAGAACAAAGGGTGGAGTGTGTTGGTAAGCAAAATGGCCTTTGTTTTCTTTGAATAACTCAGTGTATTTCATTAAGCCTTACTAGGTGCTAAGCCCCAGGCCCAAACCCCTATTAGGTGTGAAACCTATGTGGGTGTGGATTGATGACTGAGGTGGGGCCCAAGGTGGGGCCCAAGGTGTTAACTCCAGAGCCATGCCCTATTAGGTGTTAACCTAATCTATGTGGATGTGAACCTCCCAGGGTCCTCAGGGGAGGGGCCAACTCAAGAACCAATAAGCTCTGGTCATTTAGACGATGCATGATGACGTGAAAAACTTTATAAGAGGAGAGAAGACAGCTTGAAGATTGATTTTCTGTTGGAGCCAGAGACAGCTACAGCTGAAGATAAAGCCAAGCTGAAGCAGGAACTGCGGAAGCAGAGCTGACCCGAACTGTGTATGGACCGAGGAGTGCTGAGCAAGGACTTGAGGCCAGTGGGTAATCTTCTTACCAAGAGAGGGGAAGCATGAATGTGATTTGGTTGAATACCATCATATTTTTCTGTGGCCTCCTGGTTGCTCTTGTGAGGCAGACTTATTGGGCCTGGAAGCTTTTGATCGAAATATCAAAATGGGGAGGCTGGTTATTGGGTCTGTTACTTTGAGCCTGAATAAATGCTTTAATTCTTCTGCCTTCTACTTAGAGAATTCCTTATATCCTGTGGTTCTGAACCATTCAGACATATATATGGTTCTCTTTGAAATCATAAATTCTGCCTTCATAATACAACTCCCTGATTACTATTTAAAATATTAAGATTCTGAAGGGACTCTTTTTTTTCTCCTCTTTTGAGAATGTTAGCATTGCATTATTGTAAATGTTCTTTCCTATTACTTAGGTTTCTCTTGAATTTTTACATTTGCATTTTATAGTTCCTATTCAGCTCTGGTCTTTTTATCAGCAATACTTCAAAGTCCTCTATTCCACTAAAAATCCATTTTTTTTTCCTTTAGGATTATACTCAGCTTTGCAGGGCTAGTTGTTCTGGGTTGAAAGCCTATCATTTTGCCTTTTGATTTATTCTATTCCAAGATCTCTTGATATGTAGTAGAAGCCACTATGTTTCCTTGGTCCTTGAAGTAGAAACACTGACTGTGTTTCCTTGGTCCTTGAACAACTTCATTCTGGATGTAGGCGCAGCTTTTTCTCTGACAAGGAAGCTCTGGATCTTAGCTATGACATGCCTAACACTTTTCCCTTTGGGGAGATAATTGGTGGATTATTGCTGTTTTCACTTATGATTTTTCAAAATATTATTCCCAGGATCTTTTTAAAAAAAATCATGGTTTGAATGGAGAATTATTCAGTAGTTTTCAGTATTAGGTATCTTACATTTTTTCTGTTTTTTAATTTTTAAAAATATTGCTCTAATATTTCATTCTATTCTAGGTTTTCATGGAGTCCATTACTTAGGTAAGGTTTACCATTTTCTCTTCTAGACTATTCTTCTGATTCTTTTCTCCAGAGCTTTAAATATTGTTTTTAATCTTTTGCTTCATTTCTTCCTACATTTCATGTAGTCCATGTAGAAAATTCATTTTTTTTCCTTTTCTGCTTATAGTTATTAAGGTTAATATTCTCTTTTTTGTGGATTAATCAACAATAAATTTTACATTGGTTGTGATCTTCTTTGGTTTACTCATCTCTTGAGGTACAATATTAATGTCACTTATTATTGTCAAGGGGGTCCCCGATGAAAACCTGAGGAGGAATACATTGGTTTCCATATGTTGGTTTTTCTGTATTTGCAGTCACACAGCAGACTGAGCGATACTGTGATCTAACCTCCAACTGTATCTATTGTTTATTGATTTTTAAAAAAGCATTTGATTGAGCAGAACAAGTTTTGGTCTTAACGACTCTCCTCAAATTGCATGACTCTCATATGGCCAAATAACTAAAGATTAGTGACAGTTGTGTCTACAGCGATGAGGCCTCTACTCAGGAAACATCATGAACTTAGGTGTTTACTAGAGTCATGGAGACCCTCCTGCATGGAATCTATACAAAAGGAGAATTCTAGATTGATGACAAGATTCTAAAAATGCTATCTTCATAAAATTTTTGTGCTAATTGTGTGGAGCTCTAGTACATCAGAAAGCCTCCTTAATGAAATCCATAGTTATTTGGAAGGGATTTAACCACCCACAGTGGAAAAACAAAGTGGATAGAAAACACATGGTACAGATTTTTAGCTGAATCAATAAGCATTTTATTAAGTATCCATTATGTGGCAGGCAGTGGCAATAAAAAACAAAAATAGAGAGGTCTCTGCCCTCAAGGAGCCTACTTTCTATTGGGTGAAATATTATGAACATATCTATTAGGACATATGAAATATAAATAAGATAAATTAAAATGAACAACGAAAGCAAAATCAATACATGCAGCTGAATGGACAAGTTGTTGAATTCATTCACGGATATGCCTATTCCTGTCTCTCTCTCTCTCTCTCTCCTCTCTCCCACACCCCAATGAACAGCACTACCGATGAACAGGGAGTTGGGCCCATGGACTAGAGTTGAATTAGGGGAAGGTGATCTCCTCACAAGAGAAGAAACAAGGATCCTTTCTGAACCTTAATATTTTAAAGGATAATGAGGGAGTTAAATGAGGAAAATAGAGCTGGAGGTAGATTAATTGTATCTTGAGAGTTTTAAGAGAGGAAAGAGGGAAATTTCATTCCATCATTTCATTAGCCATAATATCCTTCTAGTGAAGTTATATGGCTAAAAATCATGGAATAACATGATATTGGAAGAGTTAAAGTATTAGGTGACCCAAAGGGCAATGGAGCAAACCATGGTAAGGATAATTAACCTGCGGTAGATTACATAATAAAGGGCAGGAAGAATACCATCAAAGACACTCATTCATGGCAAGGAGTGGCCAGAGAGCCCTCATACTTCATGGATGCCCTTAAGGTTTTGTAAGAAGACGGAGGAAACCTCAGCACATTGGGACCATCTGTGGAGGATTCCTAGGATGTCAGGAGTGCAAATCAAACAGAACGGGGACACAAGAGAGTTTCCATTTCTGTGGCCAGGTAGAGGACCATGGAACGACGGGGGAATCGAGTACCTGCAATGATGCTCCCTCACAGCCCCAGCTACACTAATGTACTCCGTGTGAAGGGATATGAGTTTATAGAGGTTGACATTTTCCTTTGTACGTATTCTTAGGATGCTTCATGTAGGTGTATATTTTTTCTTCTCAAATCGATTTTGATCCCTTCAAGAGCAGAGACATCCCTGCTTCTTTCCTTGGCAGTCAGGAGCCGTCTAATAAGCTGCTGCTAATTTAGCAAAACCTTAATACCACAACAGACTGAGAGATATTCACAAAAGTTGTCTTTTTTTCTCTTCTATTTGGATGTGATTTTCCATATATTGAAATGATGTAACAGTAGAATGTGTCATATTTTCTTTCCTTTGCAGTTTCGATGAAATGGCGACATATGACCTTCCAGCCACAATTGACTTCATTGGGAGGAAAACTGGACAAAAGGAAATGTATTATGCAGGTCATTCCCAAGGCACGACTATTGGTATGCTAGGAATGGATGTTGTGTCCCCGGTGTTGGTGACAGAAGTGTTTGATAAGCTCAGGGCTGAGCCAGCAGGTCTCTTTATGAAAGAAGGCCTGGCCTCTTTGAAAGGGTCATAGCTCTTTTCTCTGTGCGGCAGCCCTGGACTGAGCATGGGTGGCTGCCATTCCCCAGTTAGTACCTCTCTCAGTCAGAAGAACATTAATAGTTTTGCAGATTGCCCTACCCCATTGATATCAATACTCGTGAATGCCATAGAAACAAAGAAGCATTGAATTTTAGAGTTAGGAGGGACCTCAGAGGCCATCTAGTCCAACCTATACTGGAAAGGCATCCCTAGTATAATATATAGGACAGATGGTCGTCCATCCCCCACCGGAAGACCTACATGACCTTCTGAGGCTACCCATTCCACATCCAGAAACCTCAATCATCAGGAAGCTTTGACTTCGGCTTGAAATTTGCTTGTCTGAACCTCGCTCACATTGCTCCGGGTTCTGTCCTCTGGAGTGAGGCTGAATCTTCTTCCACGTCACCACCTTTCGACTTGGAGAACTGAAAGATGCTCACCATGGCCCTTCCCCCCCTCCAAGTCCTCTCTCCTTCAGACTAAATCTCACCAGTTCCTTCTGCTGATCCTCACAGGATATGGACTCAAGACCCGTCCCCATCCAGGATCTTTTGCCTGCAGATGTTCTGCAAGTTTGTAAATATCACTTTAAACTGGAGACCAGGTGACAAGACAGAATAGAGAAAAACTATTGCCTCTGCTTTGGCTTTTTGAACTCTAGTGGGAAGGAAAGGAATAAGCATTTATGAGGTGCCTACTATGTGCCAAGCACGGGGTAAGCACTTTTTCAAATGTTAACTCCTTTGATCCTAACATCAACCCTGAGAGATAGGTGCTATTATTATCCCTACTTTACAATTTAAGAAATTGAGAGAGAAAGGTTAAGTGATTTGTCCAAGGTCACATAGCTAGTAAGTGTCTGAGGCCAGGTTTGAACTCAGGTCTTCCTGACTTCTGCTCCAGTGCCCTAATCACTGTATCACTTAGTGTACGACCTCATGTTGATTCTTATCCTATTTTAGCTTGTTAGATTTTAAATCCGAAGAGAGCTCATGTCTCAGACGTGCTCCCTAAAGCCTCATTTGGGCCCGGATGATTCTTTTCATCAATTGCATCCGGGGTCCTTGGAGGGGAAGCAGAAGAGACATGAATACTGAATTCATTATCCCCATACTTACAAAGAAAGAGGCCCACTATTAAATCACAAGAACAGGGGGAATTGACGTGATCGTTTGAGCTTCCCAATAGCCCTGTGGAGGAAGTGTTATCAATATCCTCATTTTATAGATGAGCAGCCAGAGGCTTAGAACGAATAAGCGCCTTGGCCGGATCACACAGCTAGTAAGTGACTGAGGCAATACTTGAACTCAGTTCTTCCTAACTTAAAGTCCAATGCACTATCCCCTACCCCGCCTGTCTGTCCTCCTAGAAGAGAATCTGCCCTATTTTTAAAGACTTCCGGGAGAGTTTCTGGATATTTTTAAATAATGTATTCCTGTGTATAGCAGCTCAGACATCAGGAAAGGTTTCCATTATGTCTAACGCAGTTTCTCACGACGCCCTTGGAACCCCTTTCCTCTTGTTCATAGAGAGTAGCTGCCCGTCATCCTCTGTACCAACACTCACCTCAAACCTGAGACTCCTATCAACATCCCTCGTTCTTATTTCTAGTCTTAATTATCCAAGGGACTAATTCAATTTAATTTCAACAGGAATTCAAGATTAGAATCTTAGTTCTAGACACTGTGCTCAGCACTAAAGATACAAAGACAGTTACTTTTGTCAGAGTTTCCTTCTCCTAAATTTTAAAATTCTTTTTATCCCTTTACCTCGAGCCTTGTCCCCATCGTTCCAGCCATTTGTCAGTTTCAGAGCCCCAAAAGTGAATGGAGAACCCCAACCACTTAATGCTGGCGGAAACCTCCAAGATGGTGTGATCCAGCTTGCTTAGAGGGTACTAACGCTGTCACAGCCTTATCTGTGCTGAATTTGTTAGCAAACGTGACTGCATGTCCCCTTCTTTTTTAACTATATTCCTGTTTATTCACCATAACAGAGCATCGCCTCATTTATCCAGAGGTCCACCTAATGGTTCCTTCAACCATCTGCAATTCAGCCAAGTATTAGGAAGTTACCGAGTACCATTGAAAAAACCCTCCCCCAAATCCCCACAAAGTCTTGGTACTGTTTTCTGTAGGGAAACCTAAAAGGTTTTGTTTCTGGGCTTATCACCATATGATTTATAGTCATTCTAAAATCCTTGGTCATCTGATTTCACCGACCACAGCAGATCTAAAAGACCAGGTTAGGAGGAGGAGGGCTTGATGAGTAAGGAGCCCTGACCACTGATATCTAGCCAGGAAAGAAGGAGGAAAAACAGTTGTGAGGCTCACTCTCTCAGTGGGACTCTTCTATGACTAGCTACTTGACCATTTCTCACTAATCTCTGTCTTGTATCTTTCAGCTTTCATAGCATTTTCCACCTTGCCAAGACTAGCTCAAAGAATCAAAATCTTCTTTGCATTAGCTCCAGTTATCACCATTCGATACACAAAAAGTCCTCTGATTAAAGTGGCACATGCTTTAAAGGCATTGCTCAAGGTATGCAATTCTTTTTGCTTGACTAATTGTAATACCCAAAGTCTGAAGTGTTTCCAAGCTAGGGACAGTCACCAATGATCAACAAAACATTATTGATTGGCAGGGTAGCCCACCAGACCAGTTAGAAAGATCTGACTTCAGACTTAGCTGTGTCACCCTGGCCAAGCCACTTAATTAACTTTGAGATAATCCACTTAGCTCTGATGTGATAAAGACACAACTGGGGGTTTTCCTACCTAACTGTGATTTTCTAAATATAGGTAATTTAAATTAATTTTACAGGTTATTTATGGCAAACGAGAATTTATGCGTAATACCTTATTTAACAAATTCATTGGCACGAAGCTTTGCAGCATACGACATTTGGACTCCGTTTGCCGCAGCTTTTTGTTTTTGCTGTGTGGATTTGATTTCACAAATTTAAATATGGTGAGTAGGATGATGTGGATGAAGAGAAGTCACCGCGTTTTCTTTTTGGATTTTCTTTTAAAAACTTTATTTTGCTTTAACCCAACAAATCAATGTCCCAATAAACCTCTCTCCATATTCCCTTTCCTTGGGAAAAAAAAAAAAAAACAAACCCAAGATTACATCATTCGGGATCAGTTGCCGTAACTGGAGTTATTTAGCCTTAGTCACTTTCTTTCATGTAATTTCCAATTGCTCTCTCAAGGATACTTAGACCAATTCACAGCCACTTCAGTGGTGCCTTACTGGGCCTGCCTTTCAATAACCCTCTCAATGTAGACCCTTCCCATCTTTTCTCATCATCCTTGCCAGTTTTGTCAGTTAATTTTCAATCATCCATATGGTCAACTCATATACTCATGACCCTTTGGCATGTTTTGGAGTTACCAGGAAGTGACTGTTGTACTCAGGGCTTCGTTTGATATGCTGAGGTATTAGATCATTTTTTTTCTCAAAAAATCCTTGTTTATTAGAAATTCTCTAGCTTAAACCTCACTAAAATGTTGTACAACTTGAAATGGAATTAAATGTAAAAACATTTTTCCTTCCAGAGTCGCTTGGATATATATTTGTCACAAAACCCGGCAGGTACTTCGGTTCAGAACATAATACACTGGATCCAGGTAGGATTCTTCCAGCACCGTTGAACACCTCCTTCATTTATACTGAGCTCTCTTCTTGCTGACTTCCTGGGGAACATGTGTTCCCGGCTCTGGAGGAGACATGAGCCTACTCTCTTTCACCTGGCTCTTCATCTTCATCCAGGGCACAGAAGCAGTGGGTTTGCCTGGGCCAAGGTCCTCCTGGCATTGTTTTCTGTAACCAGGCCCTTTAAAGAGAAGAGCAATATACCTCTAGCAAGAACTTCCAAGCCATGGCAGATGGTATTTGCTAGCTACTTGTACCCCAGCACTCATCTTGGTGATAGGCATCTGAGTCACTGTCCTCACAAACAGCTCAAAGCTAGTTGTGCTGTTGGGACCCCCAAATCCCTAGAGCCAGGAAGATCCTAGGACATCCTGCCCCTTCTAATCAATGCTGGGTTATGACCAGGGAGTGCTCTTGGGATTGGCCTCATTTAGGTTCAACTCAACACAAAGGAGCCCATGGGGACGGTTGATCCTTTTTTTTTTTTTAATTTTTTTTTATTAACATCTTTAGTTTTCAGCATTAATTTTCACATGCGTTTGAATTACAGATTTTTCTCCCCATTT
>CM053624.1:9021089-9068371 GCA_028646595.1 Phalanger gymnotis | reverse complement strand
GTCCGTGTGGGACTGACCTTACCCAGGGACCATCCAGGCTGTCCTGCGGTGGAGCCCTGCTTCCCTCTGCCACTTTGTGGGTTCTGCAGCTCTAAAATTGGTTCAGAGCCATTGTTTTATAGGTTTTTGGAGGAACTTGGTGGGGAGCTCAAGCCAGTCACTGCTTCCCAGCCGCCATCTTGGCCCCCAAGCATGTCTTTACTGAGCCTACAGAAGAGGAATTTACATCATAACACTTTTATTCAATTAGAAAAAGTGATCATTTCCACTGCCCATCTGTCATTCATTAAACATAAATGAATAATAGTAAAATAGAGAACCATTTCCATTTGAATTCTATCACATATAAGATGAGGACAATTATCATCATTCATCAAAAACATGAGAATAAAATCTAGAATAAGGGAAAAACAAGACAATAATTGGTTATCTCCAAACCCTGACTTAGACATTCTGGTTTTCATCTGTCTCCCATCAGAATTTAGCCTCTTCCCTCTTATACCCTTAATTTTGAAAGATGAACTTGTCCCAGTCTTTCTGGGACTGGGCTACTTTGTCTCTTCCTAGCCATGTATTATATGATATGACGTGATACAATAATCATTTATAATACAAACCATGTTGTTTCCACTGAGACCCTTTTCTGCTTCCAACCAAAACTTGGATCCTTATAGATTAGCTTTCATTTTATCTTGCCTAAAGCCAGGACGCCATACCAATTCTTGGCCATTGCTAAACCATGCCATGGCATATGCGTTTACCACTCCTACCTTTCCAATATAGTCACTGTGGGTGAGGCTATTGAAGCTGGGGTTACAATTCTTTTGGCCCCTTTTTCTCGAGATAGCATGTAAAAGGATCCCTCTTTTTCCTCCTCAAAGATTTTCCCCCAAACTCTAGTTGGCCTGTTTCAATTGCAGGTTCCAACTTCCTCGTCTTAAATGCCAGTTTTACTTATTTATCTAGTGCTTGGGAGACTAAGGTATTATAGTCTGGATGTAGCAGTTCCATTGTGACTGATGATAAAAATAGCTCAATATAGAAGTGCTGACAAGGCAATTCCATGTTCCACTTATTCATTGCACTCCTGCCACTTACAAACACACACACACACACACACACACACACACTATATATGTATATATACACATATACATGTATATTACATGTATATGTGTATATTCCCACACTGATTTTTACTGTTTTATCAGGCAAGACTGCTCACAGTCTTTCTCCAGAATCCTCTATAATATTTCATTGCTAAGTTGTTTTTTTTTTTTGTAAATTATCCTATACAACCCGTCAAACTCACCCACAAAGCATAATCCCCCGAAGAGTTAGGCCAAACAACATAAATGAATATTTGAGGCCAACAATAATGCAAATACAAAATAATATTTTCATAGTTAACCAGTTGTTAAAAGGAATCGTGAAGGAGAGAATCCTCCTTGTATTGACAGCAGACCTATCAGAGTGACATCTATGTATTTATTTATTGTCAGTCAACAGGGAGAATTTCTCAGGCCATTTTAGTAGCAAGTTGAGATACAGAGAGTTGGATACAATAAAACTCGTTTTAGGCTTTACGGGGTTACTTTGTGTTAAATACTCGCATGAGGGAATGTTACCAAGGGAAGACTTTCTAAGAATCCTCTGGATATGTAGAGAACAAGATAAAGTAACTGGCATTTGGAAACGGTTCAGTCTCTGGCGCTGATGTGACAACCAGAGTCATTCGGATAATTCTGCTCCATCAGTAATTCAGGAGACCACAACAGAATAGTTCAGATGAGTCCTATGAGGCTGTGAGTCCTGACCTAGTCATCTTGTCACCTGATAATGCCCTCTCCCATTATACTCTCTTACACCCTTTGCACTTGAAATTGCAAGCAGCCCAGAATAGAGTGTCAACATGTCCTGTTTGGCACTGTGATCCCAATAACTAGCTTAACCTCAATATCCTGGGTTCGATGGGCAAAAAGGTATGAAGATCTGCCCTGGAGTCCTTGAAACAGATATCCCATACCTTCTCCTCTGAGGCCCTATAAAAACACTGCTCCTTCTCTCAGTGGCGTGACTCCAGCAGAGCAGGAGAGCCACCCTTGCTGGCAAACTCAATAAGCCTTACTTTGGTTTACAAATTTTTGGTCCAGTTACTTGGTTATTTCTATCTCCCCAAAGGCCCAGCTAAAAGGCTACTAGCCATTCCTTTCCTAAGACCAGGAAGTATGCGGCGAATGTGTGCCTTTCTTGGAGAGCATAGTAGGATTGTTGTAGCACGGTAGGATTCTCTTCACTTTGTATTGACACATCCTGCTCCCTAGTAGAAATGTGTGCCAATACTATGCTAAATCTCAAATACTACACTGCCCAGCCCCAGGCACACCACCAGTCAATAGGGGTTGTTCATGTGTGATGAGTCTAGTGGAACTGATATCTTCTTGCCGTGTGATAAATATGAATCCAATGGAAAAATCTGTGGTAATTAACTGCAGTATTGGTGGTAAAAATAATTCAGTACAGCCACTTCCAGTCAGGTTCCATTGAGGATTTTTGTTAGTGTTTATATCTTCTTATGGACCCATTGACTGGGTTGGATGCAACAGCAGGCTCCTGTTCTTTGGATGAACAGCTTGTATCTATCTATGGAGACTTGGCCACATTTCATTCATATCTTACACTAATTCAAGGCAATGTCACCAAACAGTTGAAGTGAGAGAGCTGGCTGGCCATTAAAATCTCACGTGAAATAAATCCAGTTTTCTTGGGGATGGGAGACCTTATGTACATGACAACTGTAGGCAAAGCTTTGGCCTTTTTTATTTTTTGGCGGAGGGAAGGCAGCGCAATTAGGGTTAAGTGACTTGCCCAAGATCACATAGCTAGTAAGTGTGTCAAGTATCTGAGGTCACATTTGAACTCAGATCCTCCTGACTCCAGAGCTGGTGCTCTACTCACTGTGCCACCTAGCCACCCCCAAATTTTGGCATTATTGCCTGACCAGACTAAATCTATCTCATTAGCTCCCCACTATCCCTAGGAGCTCTGCTTAGCATTTAAAACCCTCTACTCCCTATTTCTCCAACCTCATTGGATGTTACGTCCCTTCCCACATTTGATCAAGCCAAATTGGCCTTTTTTTCTGGTCTTCACATATGACGCTTCATCTTCTACCTCTGTGATTTCGCACTGACCATCGCACGTGCATAAAAAGCCTTTTTTCTTTACCTCTGCCTCATGGAATCTCTTTTCCTTTAAGATGCAGCAGAAGTACCATCCATTGCACGAAGTCATTCTTGCCATGTCCCTCAGTTGTTAGTGCCCTTCCATCTACACTACTTTGGATTTAACCACTTTGTATATATTTAATATTTATTCACTTTATACTTATTCTACATATATTTATATATGTGCTTCATTACATACAGTAAGCTCCTTGTGAGAAAGGATTGCTTCATATTTTGCATTTGTTCCTCAAGTGCCTTCGTATAGTGCCTGGCACACGGGGTGCTTAATAGATACATTTTGATTGATTGATTGAAAACATCTGCCTTTTAAAATTCAGTTTTAGCGCACATTTTATTTATTTAAAAATTTTTATTCTGTTATTCCATTTCCCTTGCAGTCTCAGGGTGTTGCTGGATTTCTTACTCTTTATGGAATCTCTTTAGACTTTTTCCTATAAAGTAAGTGCCTCTGTCCCTCTTGAGAAACAGAGGGCTGGTTAGCAAAATTCATGATAAATTCTTCCAAGAGAATTCAGACAGTGTCTAGTAACTAGCATCTAAATAAGTAACTCAGACAGTAGTTGCTTTTTACGGAGACAAGCTGCCACCCATCCTGAATACATACATATACATAAATATTCAACTAGTAGATAATCCAATGCAGAGTACTATTTCAGTGTTTGAATAAAATCACTTGTTTATTTACAAGAGGTCTCCATTATAGGAATGAACTGGCTTCTTCACCTTTATAAACTTTTCTGCGTCTAGCTGTACATAAAGGACAGCTCAAAAAATTCTACAGAGCAAAAGAATCCTTTATAACTGCTAGAGGGTGCCATAGTGCATAGAGTGCCAGGCCTGGAATTAGAAAGACTCAGAATCTGAGTTCAGATTTGACCTTAGTCATTTGCTGTGTGACCCCTGTCACTTAACCCTGTTTGCCTCAGTTTCTTAATCTGTAGAATGAGATGGAGAAGGAAATGGCAAACCACTCCAGTATCTTTGCCAAGAAAACCCCAAATGGGCTCACAAAGAGTCAGATACAACTGAAAACACCAAGACAACAACTGTTTCCGTCATCTCTCTCTCCATCCATGTTCTCTGCTTGGCTCATGTATGCTATTCCACGGCGTAAGAGGGAAGAGTAGGGAAAAGGAGGCCTAGAATCAATCTGATAGGGTCTTGCCATCCCTCAAACTAATTAAAGAAGTAAAATTCTCTTTTTCTTTAATGGTGAGAAGAGTTTACTCTACAAGGAAGAAGAGAGATTCTGTTATAATGAGATCAAACTGTTGGGTGAGGTCTGGGTTTGTGGGTTGCAGGCCTACCTTTTATGGGTGTGTCAGGACAAGGCTACCTCAACAAGGAAACCACATTACGCTGAACGATAACAAGCCAATGCCAGTATTAAACGTGTATGTTCCAAATGCCTTACAAGGGAAAAGTTAATTGAATTACAAAAAGATATGGACAGTAATATAACAGTGGCAAGATATTTTAACATCTCTCTTAAGATTTAGTCAAATTTTTTTTGAGGGGGTTAGGTGAGGCAATTGGGGTTAAGTGACTTGTCCAGGGTCACACAGCTAGTAAGTGTCATGTATCCAAGACTGGATTTGAACTCAGGTCCCCCTGACTCCAGGACTGGTGCTATATTCACTGTGCCACCTAGCTGCTCCAGTTTTAGTCAAATCTAATAGAAGATAAACAAAAGGAAAATATATAATTGAACAAATCATTGGAAAAACTAGAGCTGACAGTTGGCTTATGAAATCTCCTACAGAGGATGTTAAAAATATACATATTGCTTAGCTTCTTATGAAACTTTTATAAAATATGACTATGTATTAAGGCATAGAGCTATTACAAATAAATGTAACAAGGACAAAATAATAAATAATCCTTTACAGAGCATAACAGTAAAAACTAGTAATCAATTCAGGGAGCACAAGCAAAAGACACATACCCAAATGGCGACATTACAATGAAATCATAAAAAGTGATTAGGTCAAAGAACAAACCATAGGAATAATTAACTATTATGTAAAAGAAAATAGTAATGATGAAACATCAAAATTTATGGGATGCAGTAAAAGCAGTTCTCAAGGGAAAAATTATATCCATAAAATATATATTAACAATATAGAAAATTATACATTATATACATTAACAATATAGCAAAAAGGATTAATGAACTCAATATGTACTTTGTGAATAATGATTTTAGAATTTTAGATAAAATTCTGTCAAACTAACTATAGCAATTTATCCAATAACTCTTCCATCATGACCAAGTTGGATTTATACCAGAAATGTAAGGTTTGCTCTTAGGAAAACTACATAATTAATCATATTTTTCAAAAAGTTCAAACAACACATGATTATTTTAATACGTATAGAAAAAAAGCCTTTGACAAACTACAATACCCATTTATGCTAAAACCCTACAGACATAGACATTTTTATATCATAAAAGTATCTAAAACACAAAGCAAGCATGATATGCAATAGAGATACACTAGAAACTTTTTCGATAAATATAGGATCAATGCAGGTATGCCAGCTCAACTCATTATTAAGCAATATAGTTCTGTGAATGCTAACAATAGCAATAAAATGAGATGTAGGAAGGAGGAGATAAAACTATCCCTATTTGCTGATGATGGTGATTTAGTTAGAAAATCCCAGGGAGTCAGCAAAGGTACTGAAACATTAACTTCAACAAAAGGAAATCCCATTACAGATAACTACAAAATGCACAAGATATTTGGAGATCTGTCATAGCATGCAAAATACTTGCATAGATTCAGTTTATAAAGTCCTCCTTAAAAAGATAAAGAACAACTTGGATAGATAGAACACTATTCAGTGCTCCTGGCTGGGTCATGCCAATATAATAAAAATGACAATTCTACCAAATTTGATGCATATTTTAATGCTTTATTAATCAAATTATCAAGGGTTTACTTTATAAATCTCGATAAAGCAATTTTTAAAATTCATTTGAAAAAATGAAAGATACGGATATAAAGGAAAATGATGAAAAGAGGTAGAAATGATGGTAGAATTAAGACCTCACACTGTTTATAAAGCAGCAGTCATCAGAACCATTAGGTATTGAGTAAAAGAAAAATGGAGAGGTGGAGTCCTGGGACAGACTAAACAAGGGAGAATCAGAAATACTGGAAATCAATAATCCAGTGTTCCATAAGCCAGAAAACATAAACTCCTTAGGAAAGAACTCTCTACTGGATAAAAACTGAGATACTAGAAAGCACAGTGAGTAGAGCACTGACCCTGGAGTCGGGAGGACGTGAGTTCAAATCCAGCCTCAGACACTTGATGCATTTACTACTCGTATGACCTCGGGCAAGTCATTTAACCCCAACTGCCCTGGCTTCCCCCTTCAAAAAAATCTTTAGTGCCTTTCAAAGATTAGCTTAAATCACCTCCTACACGAGACCTTTCAGGATCCCTAAGATGCTAGTGCTCTAGGGGCAGTTGGGTGGTGCAGTAGATGGATTCCTAGGCCTTGAATTCAAATCTATCCTCACACAATTACTATTTGTGTGACTTTAGGCAAGTCACTTAACCTCTGCCTCACTTTTCCCAAATATGAAATGAGCCTCCTAGTAGTACCTACCTCTCAGGGGCTTTGTGACGACCGAGTGAAGTTCCATTTGTAAGGCACTTAGCACAGTGCTTGGCACATAGTAAGCACTTAATAAATGTGTGTTTCCTTTCTTTTCTGAAATAGTTCTATACGTATATACATATGTGTATGTATGCATACATGCATGCATGTGTACATGTATGTAGTTTTTTTATGTGGTCCTATTATCTTGTAAAAGGTAAGCTCCACGAAGGCAGGGGCTGTTTTGTTTTTGTTTCTGTATTCTCCATGCCTGGTACATGATACTTCTCTGATGGATGGATTGAGTAGTAGCGCTTAGCACTAAGTATGCATCTCTGAATCAGACCCAAAGGCCCCCTCTTCCTCTTTGCTTGTTTGTTTTTTGGCAAGGCAGTCAGGGTCAAGTGACTCGCCCAGGGTACCATAGCTAGTAAATGTCAAGCATCTGAGGTCGCATTTGAACTCAGGTCCTTCTGACAGGGCCAGTGCTTCAACACGCGCCTCCTAGCTGCCCCTGAGGGCCTGACTTCCAAGTTGTCTTTGTACAGTCACCCCCTCTATGCCCTCCTTCCCGAAGAGCTAGTCACTCAGCCTTCCATCCGGGATTTCAAGCGAAGGGCAGAAGAGGCTCATGGCACTTTGGCATTGGCTCTGTCCTCCATAGGTTGAGCAGAACAACAGCTGTCTGCTTCTTCCTCCCACTGTCTCTGGCTCTGTCCTCTGGGACTAAGCAGAGCAAGTGGAATCTTTCTCCTTAACGATTCCTTCAAATCCTTTAAAACAACAGTCATGGGCCTCCTCAGCCTTTCCTTTTTTCGGTTACGCAATTGCTGTTCCTTCACCTGATCCCCAGTGGGCTCAGGCCCCAGGCCTCTCACTGCCCTGGCTGTTTGCTCCTTGGAGTCTCTCTCCTGCTTGTTTAAATTCTTCCTTAAACATGGTCCCCAAGAATCGAGGCTTGACCTGAGCAGGATGTGGCTTGACCCGAGTAGGATGTGGGAGGATCATTGGCCCCAATGCCTTTGGCAGGATGCTGCGCTTGGTGCCCTTGAACATCCCATCATGAGCCCTGTCAAACAGCATTGTGGCGTTAGACTGAGTCGAGAATCCACTAAAACCTGAAGACATTTGTTCACATGAACTGTCTCACCACATCACCTCCACTTTGTACTTTGGTAAAATTGAATTTTTGAATGTGGGTCCGAATTTGCATTGATTTCTACTTTTCCATCTTATGAAATTCAGTCTGAACATAGTCTCTTCTGCGATCTTCCTCTTGATCCTGATCTATCTGTAAAAACGAACAAAGAAAACTCTGCTTAATGTCTCTTGCATTCTGTCTTTTCGACTCATTCTGACCACGTGCCTCCTGGTCCTTCTTACTAAAGATGGACCCATTTGTCTCTGGGAGGAGCTGAACTCACCTCCCTCTTCTGTTCTCTCTCTCCTTGGAAGTACAACTTATTATTACATGAACCCTTATGCACTGTTTTATTTATACTCTTGGATTCTGTGGAATGGACAAAAATGTGTGTACAGTGGAGCTGTTACCAGTGGAGAGTTTGCCTCATACTTATGGACAAATAAAGAATTGATCGTAATTGCTGACAAGGTAAGGAGAGGGTTCTTTCAAAACAGAGAGTATGGCCTTTTAAATTGTGCAATCCTAATGCCTTAAAGCCCAGCTAATAAGTCTATTTGTAAAACTCATGCATAGTTTCAGGTCATTCTGCAAACATAATGGGCATTTTAGATCCTTTAATGAAGCAGGAGAAGGGATAAGGTGAGATCTTACCCTTTTCCCAAACCTCTCTCACTGATAAGGGTATCACCATTCTTCCAGTCCTCCAGGTTGCTCACCTTGGGGTCATCTTTGCCTGCTCACTCACCCACTCCACATATCTCATATCTTTTTCTTTTCTAAATACGCATGTCTCTAGTATATACCTGCTTCTCCTGACTTACATAGCCCCTACCTCTATTCAGGGCCTCATCACCTCTCATCTGGACTCTTGGCATAGGTTCCAGTTTAATCTCCCAGCCTCAAGCCTCTTCCCAGTCCAGTCAGCTGCCGAAGGGATTTTTCTGATGTTAAGGCCTGAATGTGTCATTGTCTCAATATAGGTTTAATAAGGTTGTGTTATCAAAAGTTCACTAAGAGGAAACAGGGTACAGAGGAGAATATAGAAATAAGGAAGGCAAGTGACCAGCTTAATTGAGGGGAATATACTCACAATAAGAAGGCACACATCCCCTCCAACATTTGTCATTTTTTCCAGTCATTTTAGCCAATCTAATAGATGGGAGATGATATCTCAAAGTTGTTTGTTTGTTTTTTAATTGAGACACTAATACACTGTTGGTAGAACTGTGAACTGATCCAGCCATCTTGGAGAGCAAACTGGAATTATGCCCAAAGAGTTATTAAACTGCCTAGACCCTTTGACCTAGCAATACCACTATTAGGTCTATTTCCCAAATTGATCAGGGGAAAGGAAACCAACCTATATGTTCCAAGATATTTATGGCAGCTATCTTTGTGGTGGTAAAGAAGTGGAAATTGAGGGGATGCTCATAAATAGGGGAATGGCTGAGCAAGTTGTGGAATGGGATTGTGATAGAAGACTGCTGGGCCATAAGAAATGATGATATCAATGATCTTAGAAAAAATAGACATGGACAGACTCACATGAAATAATGGTATGAAGTGAGCAAAACCCAGAGAATACCATATACAGTAATAGCAGTGTTGTTTGGAGTAACTGTAAATGACTAAGCTAATCTGAGCACTATAAATATTCAAATTAACTGTAGAATACCTACAAAAGAAGATGCTCTTTATGTCCAGATAAAGAACTGATGAATTTCTATTGTATGCATAGTGTGGTTTTACGTGTATATGCATATATTCACTTATGTAGTATGTATGTCTATACGCACATATACATGCATCTGTGTCAAACGGTGGTCTCCTCTAATGCTGGGTGGGGAGAGAGGCATGGAGGGAGAAAGTTCGTAACTTCAAATGTAGCAAAAAAAAATTTAATTTAATTAAAAACATAAGAAGTTATAACTAGAGAGAACAGGTCAGTTTTTTGTTGATGCCAAATGGAAGGGAGCACCCTGCCAGGTCCTCAGGCATAATTGGATATACAAAACCATTAAAGCCTGGTAGATTTTTACAGGGTTCTTACTGGGTTGAGCAGGACCAGGCATTAGGGGAAAGGTGGGAGCCTGGACTTGGGGATTTTGAGTTAGGGTTAGCATGTTAGCATCCTGGTCTATGTGTGGGAAAGCCTACTGGGAAATTATCAGCTAGTTAATATTCCACAACTCCACTCTGATGGGAAAGTGGCTAGTGCTGCTGGCCTCGCCTTGTCAGGGTAACTTGGAATTTGAGCTTCTCCACTGCCTCTTTCTTTAGAGTGGTGGGAAGGTTACTGAAGTCTTCATAATCTTCCCTGTATCCTCTAGAAGCCAGATGAAACTTACCCAAACCCCTAGATCTCATTCAGGAAAGCCTAGAATCAGCACAAAATCCAGTTATCCACTTCTGCAAAGGGCTAGGCACATACAAGGCACATGGGCCAACCGTGGGATAATTGTTAGTCCCTCTATTTTTCAGGAAGAGTCAGGTGAGGAAAACCAAGAGGGGCAGATAGCTGATAAAGTAGATAGAGCACTGGCCCTGGAGTCAGGAGGACCTGAGTTCAAATGTGACCTCAGATACCTACTAAATGTGTGACCCTGGGTAAATCACTTACCCCTAATTGTCTCAAAACAAAAATCTCTGGCGACTGCTGAATGGAAAAAGAAAGGAACAAACACAGGTGTGTGTGTGTGTGTGTGTGTGTGTGTGTGTGTGTATAAAAGTAAAGACCCTCGTCTCTTTTCAGATGTCCTTGATCTCTGTGGTGATATCAATGATGAGTCGTGTCCTTTTGCTATGTGTCTGCTGATTTTCCCAGTTGTATTGATCCAGAAGCAGAATGAGGTGCTCTTCAGGTCACACAGACCCCTCTCCCACCTCCTGCAGTCCATACATGGGTGGTAGTATAATGGAAGTTACAATCTAAGTAGGGGGAGGTATGGTAACAATAGAGGTATGGGGAGAATCAGGGGGCGGGGTGGAGGCTTCTGTGGCCCGAGTCTGAGACTCTGAGGTCCAAACTGTGGCACGTAGGAGGTCAGCACAGCTGTCTGGCTCCAGGTGGCACCAGCAGGTGATCAAAGCGATGATGCAATTTCTCAGGTATCTCACAGAGATTTCTACAGTCAGCTCTGTGTGGGTCTTAGCAACCTATTCTTCCACACCACCTGCAGTTAAGCCACACTGAGCCAGAGGCAAAAACAAAAACAAAAACCAAACCCAAAACAAGCTTTATTCTATTCCTGGAGTTGATCCAGGTTCTATAACTCAAGAAGGAGAAATTAACTTCCAGTGTGGATGGAAGCCAAAGGCTTAGAGCCTTGGGGAAAGGTATGTGGATGACCCCGGTTTGCAGGTCTTTAGCAAGGGTGTTAAAGAAAGTTCCAAACCCCTTGGTGAATCACAAAGATACTCTCAAAATCAAAACCATCAGCTATTGTACTAGAGTCAGAAAAACTTGAGTCTCTGGCCTTTCCTCAAGCTTTGGACAGCTTGAAGGACCTCCCAGCCACTACAAGCTGGGCCAGCTGCACTGAGCCGGGCTTGCCCTTTGGCAGAAGCAAGGCGATCATAATAGGGTGCAAGTTGGCCACGGGCCATTTGGTTCCTTTAAGTCTAATCGGGGCAATGCTATCCATGAAGCGAATGGACTTCTTGACCCCAAAGTTCAGGCTACACAGCCCCCTCCCAGCCTAGGAGTAGCAGCTCTTTAGACTCAGGGACTTCCAATCATTTAGGCAGGAGGGGACCGAAGGACCAGCCCCTATATTATGAAGATGCCCTAGGGCCTAGCAAGGGCTCCCTCCAGACACAGTTTCCACCTGATTAGGGGACCAGGTCACCATGCCAGCCTTTCAAGGTTTTGATTTTTTTTTCTTACTCAGGGCATAATGGGGACCTCTGTGTACAACTCAGTGGCTTTCTTAGGAACAGAGCATACAGAAGGCAGCCAGAATTTGGTACCTGAGAAGTGTGTAACATGTAGCAGCTAGGGAAGGCTGTTAAGATCAGAAGCTCATAGGTAGGAGGTATTTGGAAAGTGTAACTGAGAGACCCCAATGAGGCACAATCAAGGGGAGCTAACAGGAAGCTAGGGGTACTAGAATTTTGCCTGAAGGCCCATTTATGCTGGAGAATTTAATAGATTTGCTAGGGCCAGTGACTTTGGGCATAGTGGTTCCTATTAGAATTAATTTCCTATTACCATGGAGGGTACCACCATCATCCTGGATGCTCAGGCTCACAACTTAGGAGTCATCCTGGACTCTTGACTGTCTCTCATTCCCAGGATCCAAGCTATTGCCAAGGCCTATTCATTTTACCTTCCCTCCCATTCCTTAACTCATTTGTGGAGGCCATGTGGAGTCTGGGCCAAGGAGCATTTTAAAGTCCATGAAGACACATGATAGAGGCTAGCAAATGTCTCTTCCCTGGATCTGAGGAATGTCATGCTCAGAGAGGCCTTCTATTCAGACATTTAATTCTGGCTAGAGTGGGGCAATGTATCTTTAATGTAATTCATCTGCAGAAATAGCCCCAATCAGTTTTACTCTAAGAAGGACCAGCTTCTGGATTTTCCTGAGTATACAGTTGGCTGGCCTTAAAAGCCCACTGTCGGTACCTCCTCCTGATCTCAGCTTAGGTAGTCAGCCCAGCAGAAACCACAAGCAATAAGCTACCACCTCCAAGTCCTGGTTCCTCACTGACTTCTATTTCCCATCCTTATTGCCAAATGTTTTGATAAAGTTTAGTAAGGTTTGGAATGCCAAAGTTCCTTATGAGGATACATGAAGTGTATCAAGACAGAGCAAATGAAACAAGTCAGCTTAATGGAGCACTTGCTTGGAAGGGGGTGCCCCAGAGCAATACAATCTGATGTGTCTTGGTTGAATTTTTGTCTGGGTCAAGCAGGAACAGGAATTAGAGAAATTTGTACAAGGGACTGATTCATTCTGGGAAGGTAAGTTTGGGGAAGACTCCTGGGAAACTAGCAGCTGGTTGATAATCTTGCTTGGCTGGCAAGAAAGGGGCTTTCAGTTATTCCTGGTGGTCTTCTTTTGGAAGGGTGACTGGCTATTCGAGCTTCCCAGGGTATCCTCATTTAGTTGGGTAGGAAGGCTTCTGAAGTTCTTATAGTAATCCCCTCACTAATAAACTCCGACAAGTCCCTATTACCTCTAGGATCAAATAGAGCCTCTTTCTTGGGTACTTAACAGTATTTAATTTTTTCTAATTATATGTCAAGATAGTTTTCAATATTCATTTTTGTAAGATTTTGAGTTTCAAATTTTCTTCCCTCACTCCTTTTCCTCCCCCCTCCCTAAGACAGCAAGCAATCTGATCTAGATTATACATGTACAATAACGTTAAACATATTTCCACATTAGTCATGTTGTGAGAGAAGAATCAGAACAAAAGGGAAAATCACAAGAAAGAAACAACTAAAAACAGAAAAAAGTGAAAATAGTTTGCTTTGTCCTGCATCAAGACTCCATAGTTCTTTCTCTGGATGTGGATAACATTTTCTATCATGAGTCTTTTGGAATTGTCTTGGATCATTGTTTTGCTGAGAAGAGCCAAGTCTATCATGGTTGATCATCGTCCCATGTTGCTGTTACTGTGTAGAGTGTTCTCTTGGTTCTGCTCACTTCACTCAGCATCAGTTCATGTAAGTCTTTCCTGGCTTTTCTGATATCTGCTAGATTGTCGTTTCTTAAAGAGCAATAGTGCTCCATTACATTCATACACCACAACTTGTTCAGCCATTCCCCTGTTGATGGGCATCCCCTTGATTCCCAATTCTTTGCTGCCACAAAAAGCTGCTACAAACATTTTTGTACATGTGAGCCTTTCCCCCATTTTTATGATCTCTTTGGGATCCATATATAGTAGTGGTATTTCTGGATCAAAGGGTAGGAACAGCTTTGTAGCCCTTTGGACATAGTTCTAAATTGAATAGAGCTTCTTTGGTTTAGCATTGAAATTTCTTCACAACCTGACCCCTTCCTACTTTTCCAGTCTTCTTGCAAATCACTCCCCTCTACACACCTACAATTCACCCATGCTACCCTACCTGCTGTTCCTCACATATGATGCTTTATCTTCCATTTTTGTATCTTTTAATTGACTCTCCCCCATGGCTGGAATTTTATCACTTCTCATCTCTGCTTCCTGGTTTCCCTGACTTTGAAAATATAGCTCGAATCCCAACTCTTCAAGAGACTTTCCCCCAGTAGTTCTCCTGCTAATGCTTTCCCTCCGAGATTGCAATTTTACTCTCTCCATATATTGTACGCATGCAGTTAATTGTTTGCATGCTGTCTTTCCCATTAAACTGTGACCCCCCACCCCCAGGGCAGGGACTATTTTTTGACTTTGTCAGCACAGTGCCTACCACTTAGTGAAGGCATAACAGAATCTCCCCAATGGCCAGAGCTATCTGAACATGAAATCAGCTGCCTGGGAAGGTTGTACATTTCCCTTCCCTGGAATTTTCAAGTGAATGTTCATTTATCACTTTTCAGGTCTATGGTGGAGATGCTCCTCATTCTGTCCTCAGCAGCTACATGTACATTAACAAAGTCTAACCCCATCACCTAATTTTTGTTCCTTTTCTAATTCCTTCAATCAGTGTTTATATGGCACGACGATGAGGCCCTTCATACCCTAATTGTCTTTCTCTGGGTGCTCTTTCATGATCTGTGATGCCCTAATTCACGCAGACTCCCCTGAAGTCTAACCGGGGTACAGCACACCACTACTATGACCCCATCTGTGCCTCTCATTGGGCAGTTTAAGTTTGTAAACAGCTATAACATACTGTTGACTCATATTGAGTTTGTGGTCCACTAAGACAAATTGCTGTCTGGTCATACATCCCCTTCGGCCTTGGGGGGAAAAAACGCTTTTTCACAAGACAGAAATTGGATTAGACCCATAATTGAATAGAAAGAGAACTGAGCTAGTTCTGGAATTGAGCCACAGGATGGAGTCAATGTGGTTCACTTACTTCCCACAATTGGAGCACAATGACTTGGCCCTATTGAAAGCAGCTGGGTTGCCCTTTTGTTATTTCTCTGCTAATCTTGAATAGTGACTCGCTAGGAGCCAATTTGTTCTTCGAGATGAAAGATTATTCTCGGTAGAGCAAACAAAAACAAGAATTGAGTGGTTCTTCCTTCCTTCTTTCTCTGCTACTAGGATCAAATATAAGATCCTCTTTTTGACCCCTAGTTAAGTTCCCGATGTGTTATTCCATTTGCATCACCCTGCCTGCCCTAGATTGAGGAGCTCTCCTTTCTTCTATCCCATTGTTTTACTCGATCTAGCTTTTCATGTTGCTATTGTGAAACAATCCTTTAGTTGCAGTAATTCCTATTCAGTTACATGCGGAGCCACATGGCTGCTGGGGTTTCTTCCTAAGCTGAGATTCTATAATTCTGATATAACATTTGTCATTTAGGAAAGTCATTATAATGGCATCCGTGATACCATGCATTTAATTGGAGAAGACAGTTTATTCAAAAATAGTACACTCCAATATCCCAAGGTTGACACCCGAGGAGTGCAGGCAAGGAGAAACGTAGTCACGGAGAGACAGGGAGAACAGTTAGGCCATTCGTTCTTGACATATAGCTTTAAGGTCCCTATGAAATGATACTGAAAAAAGAAGACTGTAACTATTTTCACTTTGTCCACATCTTAGGACAAGGCAGCATTGGCCAATATGATCTTTTTACACTCTCCGTAGCAGGAAGGAGCTAAGTTATACTCTGTGGGCAAACCATGAAATTGTCCCAGAAACACTGCAAACCGCCCTCGAAGCCGTGGTAACTCTATAGCCTTACCTACTATGTGATTGGAAAGTGGATGACAATCTCTAGCTGTTATTATAGTGAGAAGAACTCTGGGCTTGATATCAGAAGTCCCGGGATCAAATTGTGACTATCATTTGTGTGACCTTGAGCAAGGCACTAACACTTTCTTGGCCTCAAACAATGAATTAACAAGCATTTGTGAATTGCCTACTATGTTCCGGTCACTATGCTAAGTGCTGTGGGTATAAAGATGGAAATAAAACAACCCCTGCATGTACTTAAGTATACAAAGAATCAAGACAAAATAAATATGAAGAAATTTAGAAAGGGAGGGCACACAGGAAGCGCTATATAAACGTTAGCTCTTGTCTATTAATATATTACATGTATGTATAACTATATGCAGAATATGTATATATATGGGATAAATACAGATTAATGGAAAGTTATTAACTATGAGGTGGTTTGGGTGGGAGGATATTAACTGTTGAGAAGCATCAGGTAAGGCTTCTTATAAAAGATGCTCTCCTGAACTGTCAGTCATATACTCCCACCAGAAACTAGCTGACAGGGTATCCAACAGACTCTTGTATTTTCTCTAATTTTCCCTTATTCCACTCAGTCTAATTCCAGAGTCATCCCCATTTCATGACTGTGTGCCCTTTGGCATGGACAGGAGGTGTATAGATGCGAACATTGTACTTGGCAGCATTAATTCAAATTCCACTTAATATGATTAGGTACTATTGATTATTTTTCTCAACCACATCCTAATTTAGTGGAAATCATCTAAGTTATATATTGCCAAAATGTTTCATAAGTTGAAATAGAATTAAGTGGGAAAACATTCCCTTTCTCTTTCCCCACCCCCACCTAATTTGCTTGGGTGCATATTTGTCATAAAACCCAGCAGGTGATTCTATTCAAAATATGATCCTATGAATACAGATAGGATCTTTCAAGCATCTTCCAACATAAATTTCACTTATTCTAAGATCTCTTATTGTCACATTGGGAATCATGTGACCCTAATTCTGGAGGGGAACTGTGCCTTCCATCTTTTCCTGGATATTCTCCTTCATGTAGATCTATATATGGGCACAGCACATAAAATCAAAATAAAGTGTAGAGGAGAGAATGCCCTGTTTGTGCCACTTAATTGCAGGCACAGATGCCATCCCTGTGCTCTCAGTGATTATACCCAAGACATCATGTTAGAATGGTGTAGCATACCCAAGGGGTCTAGCCGATGGTAGCGAAGGAGCCCTAAAGAACCCAGCCTGCTTCTGAGAGAGTAACTGACAGTCCTTTCTACCTCACCCAAGTAGCCTTTCTCCCCAATGGGATGGTAGCCAGAGCCTTTCTTGAAAATGACTTGGAAAGTAACCAAAGGCTATTTTTCACTCCATAATTCAAGAGTATGCAATATTGTTCTCTTAATTATGAAACAGAGATGATGCTAGATATCAGAAGATTCTTTTAGGACTTTTACTCAGCAAACATTTCCTAAATGTCTATTTGATTCAGGAAGCCTGCTTTTAATCCTTAATCTTCTACTTATTGCTTATATGACCTTGGATAGAACACTAAGCCATTTTGAGCCATAGTTTCCTTGTATGCCCTAAGAATCCAAGGCATGAGCCTGTCTACACCAGTAGCCCAGATTTCAACTGTCTGAGAGAAGGCATAACTGAACCAGGCAGTAGGGTACCCTTCTCTTCCTCTACCTCATCCTCTATCGACCATTTCCCACCAGATACTGGATGCCCCATGGTAGTTAGATGTTCACCCCTCTGATTCCCACCCCTACTAGAGGGTAATCTAGAACCCTATTCCACTCAAGACTGCTATTTTTCCCCCAAAAAATGATTGACCAGGGACATGCCCAATTATACTGTTTGGATGAATGGGGGATCATTAACAATAATCCCACCATTAAGATGGTGGGCCGCTGGACCCCCATTAATCCCTAAGGACATCAGGCTTTACCATGTGCCGTGTTGCTATGCCCTGCAGATCCTGGGACATTGCCATTTGAACTGTCATTGCACACCCATGACTCCTAGTCTTTGTATTTTCTCTACTTCTGAAACTGAAGCCGCATAGGGCCTTTCCATTTGTCCTGAAACTAAAACTCCTAGATCGTCTCTCTTAAACAGGACATAGTTCCTTGAGAATAGGAACTTTTTTGCTTTTCTAGATGTATCTCTAGGGCTTAGCATATGGCTTCAAATCTAGCAAGTGCTTGATAAATTGTTTACCATTCCATTCGAAGTTCCTTTTCAATCATCCAATCAACAAGCATTTATTAAGTGCCTACTACATGCTAGGAATAATGCAAAGAGCCAGGGGTACAAAAATCAGAACTAAAATAGCCCTTGAACTCAAGGAGCTTGAAATGTAAGAGGAGATACAACGTGCCTCTATATAAATATATAGAATGTTATACCTATTTTTATTGTGATTATAATTATTTTAATTGGATTGTATTTAATTATAATTATTTTTATTTGTACTGATGAACTCATCTGGGGAACCAAATTTTGACATAATTTTCCTAAGCCCTCATGATTGACAGTATCAAAGCTTTGGTCAGATCAACAAATGTGTGTAGAGCTCTGTTCTCCTCTTCTCCTAGAACTGTTGTGCAGCAAATACTGTATTAACCACTCCTGGGCCCTTTCTGAAGCTCTGCTTGTTCTTGGATAGATGACCGTCTTCCAGGTGAAGGATAAGCCTATTTAGGAGGACTCAGGCAAGAATCTTGCTGGCAATGACTAAGAGAGAGCACCCTCTGCCCTCTGTGATTGTCATAGGACATAAGACAAACGATTTCCTTTACCTTTATAGAGGTGGACAATGGAAGCATCCTTGAACTCCTGGAGGATAACCTCCTCTTGCCATATAATCCAACAAATTCTAGTCAATTTTTGTATGAGCAATGCTCTGCCTCCCACCTTGTAAATCTCCGTTGGAATACAATTAGCACAGGAGAGGAGCCCAATGGCATTTAAAACTTCTTCATTTGAAAATTTGGCTAAAGAGAGATTGACTTCATTCTACCTAAATGATCAGTGAATTCACTATTGATTAATGATGGTCTGTTGAGAACATGAAGTGTTCTGCCCATCTTTCCAGGATCATATTTTTATCACTAATCAATGTGGCTCCATAAACACTGAGTAGTTAAGATACACTATATATCTTTGGCCCATAAATAGCCTTCAGGGAATCATAAAAGTACTTTGGATTGTTACTATCAGCATAAAACTGAATTTCATTTACCTTCTTACTGAGTCAAGAATCCTGCATCTCACTAAGCTTCACTTGCAGTTTACTTTTGATGGAATTAAATACAGCTGTCTTAGAGATGATCTATCCTGCTGGCAAACCCTGTGGAGTTTTCATTTTTCATTTAGCAGCTTTGTAATTTCCTCATCATTTTTGTCAAACCAGTCTGATGTTTGGGAGTGTTCTGCCCCAGATGAGTATACATGAGACATACATGAGTATACATGAGTACATCCGATATCCGAAAGCTGCCCACTCCTTTTCTGCTCCTGTGTTGCCAACCATATTTTGGCTCAGCTTTCCCTCCAAGTTATTGTCAAACTGTTCCCACTCAGAGATGCACTCTAATGTGTTGACGTTAAGTTTTCTTGTAGTTTTCTTGCCTTGGGGCCACTGCTTTTGTTGAATTCAAATAGTTTCCAAAAGGATAAGTCTATAATTAGTCCATCAGTGCACCACACGCCACCTTCATCATCTTTGTCATTCTCATATCATGTTTGTTTCTTTTCCTTACAGTGACATAATCTATTAAGTGCCAATGTTTGTTGTAAGGGTGCATCCATGAAGTTTTATTGCATTTAGGTAAATGGAAGACAGTGTGGGTGATGAGAAGGTCATGAGATGCACAAGTCTTCAGTAATAAGTTGCTGTTTCTGATTCTATTCCTCTCAAGGATTCCCTGCCATGTCTGGTAGTCTGAGCCTACTCTAGCATTAAAGTCACCCAGAATTATAAGCTTGTCCTGTTTTGGCACATTGATGATAAGGACCTCCAGGTCTTCATAAAATTTTTCTTTGACCTCAACTGGGTTCATCATGGTGGGAGAATAGGCACTGATGACGGTGGCGTGGTGCTTTCCTGAAGGTGATAATCTTATTGTCTTGAGCCTGTTGTTCACTCTTTTTGGTAACCGTTGATTTAGATTAGTTTTGATTGTGAAATCTACGTGAATTTTTTGGGTGTTCCCCATCGCTGTGGCCACTCCAGAAAAATGTGAATCTGGCTCTGACTTTGCTAAACTAACCTTCATTTTCCAGCCTTATTTCAGTCAGGGCTATTATTTGGATGCAATACCTGCTGAGTTCCCTTACAACAAGAGCTGTTCCTCTTTCAGGTCCACTGGATTTAGTTTTGTCTGTAAGCGTGAGCACATTTCATGCACTGATAGTGAGTAGAATCATCTTTGCAAAAGTTTTTACATATTTTTGTGTGTGTGTTTTGACCACAGGGCAGGATCCTTGCTTGCTGCAATAAGCAGGCCAGGGTTACGTAAAGCAGACCATTTTCAGGATGCCTTTTCTAGCTCCTTCTTTACACAAGGAGGTGAGTGGTGAAGTCCTTTAAAGAAGTCACTCAGACATCCAGGGGGCTGCCTAATCCCTTTTCTGCTTTAGTCCAGTGAAAAGACAGCCCCAGGGCCTAGGCCATCCGTGTGCAGGGTTGTAACTAGAGCTGCCAGTGAATCTACACCTGCTGCTTCATCATGAGTTCATTGTCACAGGACTTTGAGATAGGTAAACATGGTAAAATGGTATAGGCAATGTCTTGATTAGTGCATAAATTGGATTTAAGTGAAGCAGTGTTGCACAAAGTCATTAGCCTCACTCTCTCTTCCACAGTCATCAGAGTCCAGTGGCAAGACAAAAGTCAAGATGACTGGCAATGGCCAGGGATGCAGTGGACGACCTTGGTATCTTTGATGTCTAATCAAG
Source organism: Phalanger gymnotis (assembly GCA_028646595.1). NCBI lineage: Eukaryota > Metazoa > Chordata > Mammalia > Diprotodontia > Phalangeridae > Phalanger > Phalanger gymnotis. The sequence continues at coordinate 9,047,540 of CM053624.1, read as the reverse complement.
CTCTAAGCACTGCACAACACCTACTTTATTTAGCTGCCTTCATGGCCCATTGGAACAAATTGTTCATACCTATCTCTTCCACTGGAGGAAGTCTTCATACACTTGGAGTTGAACCAGCCCCTCCCCAAATCACCCATTGATTCGAGGTCTGTTTGTTACCCCCGACCAGTTTAGCCCATCTGTCAAAATAGTTATCAGGGTATGGCCACTGCACATGCTACAGCTTCTTGGAGCCACAGGGTGACTGGATGGATACCAAAGGTGGATGAGCAGCTCTGAAAAGAGCTTGGCAAGCCCTCACACAAGAGCTGCTAGTTTTCCTTGAATGCCCATACACCCTGTACAAAATGAATGCAAGGTGGTTTTGGTAGACAGTGTCCTAGCATCAAGAGGAGGGAGACAATTGTGTGATTATACATCTCTATCTCTCTATATAGGAATTTTACTTTGATCATTTGAATTTTACTTGGAGAATGGGTGGTCGTCTTGGGAAATTTACTATGAATTCGTTAATGTGATTAAGAAAATACAATAAGCCACTATGAAGTCAAGATCTGTTGAAAACCTATTGTGGGAAGTTTTTTTTTTTGCTCTTGCTCCCAGCACATGCTAGCTACCTAGTTCCTCAGGGTGCTAGTAGACATGGAGGAATTTATGGTCTCTTTTCTACGTTGGTTTGAGCTTCAGCCAGCCATGTTCCCTCCACTGTTTGGGGCCAATGACTACCCCTCCCCAATTCCATTTGACCACTTAGATTTTACAAATAATAATAATAGCTAGTATTTATACTAGCCTACTAGGTGCCTACTATATGCCAAGCTCAGTGCTAAGTATTGTAATATTTACAAATATTATCTCATTTAATCCTTCCAACCCTGGCAAGTAGGTGGTCTTATCATCCTCATTTTATAGTTGAGGAATGTGAGGCAAACAGAGGTTGTGACTTGCTCAAGGTCATAGAGCTATTAAGTATCTGAGATGAATTTGAACTTAGGTCTTTCTTACTCCAAATCCAGCACTCTAGCTTCTTTTAGAAATTGGCACATTAGCTGAGCCTTGGACAAAACTGGAAATTTGGAGAGGTGTTGATGTAATGAGAGGACAGAGGGTATAAAGGCAGAGATAGAAGATGGAATGTTAAATATAAAATGAGCAGCAAGTCTACATTTGGCTTGAATGGAGAATGCAGAAATGGAAGTCATGAGTTGGTGCCAAATGGGCAAGACCTTTAAGCTGAGGATTTGCATTTTGTCCTAACAGTAATAGGTTCACACTGAGTAGAGAGATGGCCCGGTCAGACTTGCTCGTGGAGGGTGGAATGGAGAGGGAAGAAGGCGGAATCCGTGGATTCCATTAGGAGCCAGGCTGTTGCAACAGTGCAAGTAAAAGATGAGGAGGGGAAGGTCAAGCGAATGGCCCAAAATCACAGAGCTGGTTTTCTGCAGAGCCAATAAGAGAATCCTGGTTGGGCCTCCTAGCATAGCACTCGGTTAGTCCTGCGCCAGAATCTAGTGCTGAGATACTCAGCTCCCAAATATGATTTTATCTGCTTCTCCAAGGGTGTGTACAGCCTGATGAACTGATTTGGTCTCCTCAGACTCTCAAGAGATAAGTGCATGAAAGTTTGTAATTTTTTTAATTTTTAAATTTTTTAAACAAATACAAAATAAGAAAAGAAATATTGCCATGTACACAGAACTTGAGAGAGGATTTAATATAATAGAATAGTTGTCAATTTCAAGAAAACCTATATAGCAAATACTACACATTATTTTCAAAGCTGTCCATCTTTTCCTTGCTTCTTTGTATGTCTTCTTTTGTCCTCTGCTGGGCACTTTTTACTTTATTTTTTCCCAATTAAGTACACAGATATATTACACACACATATATACATATATACATATACACATATAAACATATATACACATAGATATCCATAAGCATACAGATATGTACACATATACTTTCAAATGGATATATATTTATAAGACTGCATTATGTTTATTTCCAGTTATCACCTATTTCTCTATTTCTTCCTTCATAAGTCCAAGTCTTTCCATATTTTTCATTTTTAATACTAGTATTTTTATTTTTTCTCTCTTTTTAAAATCAAATTAACCAATGGTTTATCTATTTTATTATTTTTTCATAAAACCATTGAATTAATGGCTAAAAGATGGTTTTATTTATGGCTTTATTTATAGTTTTACTATTTACTTATTTTTTTCTAATTTTTTATTGTATGCTCAATTAATTGATCACTTTATTTTAGAAAAGTAATCGAGGGAGCAGAATGGAGGTTGGCTTTGGGTTGTCAGAAACTCCAGGTAGGGAGACCAACCAGATGGCTTTGTGGTCTTGTGAAGTGTCAGCTAAGACACTAAAAAAAAGAAAAAATAGATTGTTATTTAATGTTTCATGTATGAAGGAAGCTGTGTATGTTTTATTTATTTATTTTTTTGCCTACCACTACCTTTGTGATGTTTAAAAAGTTCGAGAGACTTAATATCTGGGTAATTAATCATTTTATTAATGATGCTAGCATATTGTTAATCAAAATACATCAGCGATGCTCTCAAATGCCGAAGACCACTCATAGAACCCACTCAACACATATATGCCCTTGGAAGGGTGGTTGATCCTGAGGGTGGCAACCAACTCTGATTGGTTAACAATTAATGAGAGAATGAATAGTGAGCTTATTCCAATGAGATTCTTGAGATATATGACAGTGAGCTCCCAAATCTTGGTCAAAGAAATTTATTAATTTCCAAATCACCTATCTGACAAAAGAGAGAATCCATAATTTCCCAGACTTATCTGATTAGAGAAAATGAGCAGGAATCTACCCATTCACCTAGACTTATATTTTTTTTTACTTTTTTTGACTAGATCTTAGCCCAGGTAAGTCTTTGCCCAATATTTCTCACACTGGTTGATTTCTGTATGAGGAAATAGAAAAAGGAGAAAAACCTTGTTCCTAATTCAATAAGTATTTATTAAATACACCAGAGAAATAATCATTTCTCTCACCTTATCCGTGAGAGCAGGAGCTGAGTGAATGGAGAAAGTGGGAATATCTGAGTGATGTGAATACAGAAGTAAGATTTGGCAATGGATTGGATGTGGAGGGGGTAAGTGAGATTGAGGATCCAAGGATGACACTCAGATTACAAGCCAGGTGACTGAGATGATGGAGATACCCTAAAAACTGATAGGGAAGCTGGGAATATTGGAGGATTTGGAGGAAAAGCTACTGAGTTCTGTTTTCGATATGTTGAGTTTGAGATGTCTGTGAGATATCCACTTAGGGATATCTAGAAATAGTTGGTGATATGGGAAGAGAGAGACTAGGGATGGAGATATAAGATTTGGGGATCATTTGCATTGACATGATCATTGAACCTATGGGAGATGATGGGATCCCTAAATGAAACAGTATAATAGGAGAAGATGAGAGAGGTCAGGATAAGGATATGGGGGACACATTTAGTGGATTTGACCTGGGTGAAGATTGAGCAAAGAAGACTGATAATCATTAGTGAGAAAGGCAGGAGGAGAAATAAGAAAGAACAATGTCATGACAACTACCAGAAGAGGAAGTATCTAGGAGAGTACGGTCAACAGTGTCGAATATGCCAGAGATGGTTTTGCATTTGGCCCTATGACTCTGAGAAATGGATTTGAGATTTTTGTCTTGTTTTGTTCATCTTTTTCAGTTCTAGGTTTAGGGAGTAGAGTCCAACAACTTGGAATTTGAACTCTGAGGACCTTAGAACTCAAGATTCCAGGTCAGACCAGCAGGAAAATCTTGGGAAGCCAAGTCCTGGGCCACAATGTGGGACAGAAGGTGAGGAGGGGTTTGGTCCTGGAACTTGGTGGTACTAATTCAATGTAGGAACTGTGAACCTAATCTCCTTCCCCAAAAGGGTGTAGGATGGTTATATCTTTCCCCTAAGTGTTGGAGGAAATGTTTTCTACATTTGTTTTTGCTATATTTTTGAAGCAAATATTCCTTTGTAAAAGCTAATCTGAGTGTTAAGTGGTTAGTTGGACCTGAAGTGCTTAGCCCCCTAAAGTTGGGGGAACACAAGTAGTAAGAACTTGAGCCAATGAAAGAAATGAGAGGCTCTCTCTAGAGTACCCTGGGGGAGGTATGAAATGCAACAGACAAGGCCTTTAGGCAATGGGGCTAGAGAATCACTGTTATGCTTACATCTAGCACAATGCCTGGTATGGGGCAAACAGAAATGCCTGTCTCAGGAAGGAAGTTGTATACATTATTCCCCTTGCTACCTATTAAATTACAAGTTCACGAGGGCAGGAGTTATTCAAATGCTTGTTAAATCATGATTGAATGGACTTAAAATATGTCATGGTTGGTCAAATAAGTGAGAAAGAGAAACATTATGTAGCAGATTATTATTATAGTGGTCCTACTGTTGAGGGAGAAAATCCCAGGGATTCAGGAATCAAATTGGTTTTACCCATCCTTATGGACTCTAACTGCTTAGAAAGGGATCTTGAAGGTGGAGTACCTTTACAGACTCTAACTGCTTAAGGTTTCCCAAGTACTGGAGAGGGTCAGTGTTGTCTGGAATGAATTCACGATCTCAAACATTCTTTAAGTCAAGGTGGCAAAGATTTATTATGCCTTACAGAGGGCAAGGGGACCTGCAACCTTAGAGGGGTGCAGAGAGAGCTTAAGTATGAGATTTAGGGGTAAAACATGTTAATTATGTGTTTTGAGGTGGGATTAGGGAGTGGTTAAAGGGTGGTCAGTTCTTAAAGGAACATGCACTTTTTGTATCTACTGCACAGGTATCTTACCCAAAGTTCACTGGGAAATAGCCCAAGGGGGGGGGGTGACCTGGAGGTGTGGTTTTGACCATGAAACATCTCTAAGTCAACCATCGGTCAGGGCTGACTAGAAATATCCATATGACTTCCACCAAATGTCTTGTTAGACAAGATGAATGTGAAGGGGTATACATTTGACTATGTCTAGGATATGTATCAGGAAGGTCAGTAAGTAGTAAATATTGTTATGTCCCAGTGCACAGCCAATTAGCAATACACAGGGAGTCCAAACTAATAAATCCTGTAGGTGCAGCTGGCCACAGTATCAGGAGGAGAGATAAGTGTTTTGCTTAGGCATGCTGCCCTTGAACTGGAGAGAAACTGATAGGGCCAATGCTTTGAAGCTAGGGGGAGATGTGATTTTAGAACTGGGGTCCAGGCATAGTCACTCAAGCAGAGACTAAGGAGAAAAATGATGTTAGAATTAGGGTCCAAGTACAGGCACCTCATCATTACTGTTTTCCTGTCTATGTATTGGTTATTCCCCAGGATTGGAATGGCTCTCAAACCCAATTTCCCAACCTTGGAATCTCCAGCCTCCTTTAAGATTCAGCTCAAGAACCGATTCCCTCAGGGGGCCTCCTGATCTCTGTAGCTTCATTCCCCCTGGTGTTACCTTCTATCTAGTGTGTATTTATCTTGTACCATCTGACTTAAATATGTTCTCTCCCCTAATAGACTGTAAGCTCCCTGAGAAGAGAGACCAGCTTTACTTTGCTCTATAGAGAAGACCCAGCCCTTGGCATAGTGCCTAACATAGAGTAAGAATTTAATCAATGCTTCTTGATTGAGTGTTATGTGCACAATGATATTGTTTAGGGAAATTCTGAGGATAGAGATATACTCTCAGAGTGACTTTATTTGGGGTAGTCAACTCTTAGCTCTCTATTAGTGATTAGTGCAGAGGAAGTAATCATGTGAGTGGTTATTTTTAAAATGTGGTTGGATAATTCACTACTTTCATTCAGAAATGGGAAAAATGAGTCCAGCTTCAGGTAGGAGAAAAGCATTTATTTAGTACCTACTGTGTGCCAGGCATTGTGATAAGCACCTTACAAATATGATGACATTTGATCCTCACAATAGCCCTGGGAGGTAGATGCTATTATTATGTCCATTTTACTATTGCAGAAACTGAGGCAGATAGAGATTGAGTGATTTGACCAGGGTCCTGCAGCTAGTGTCAGAGGCTTGATTTGAACTCAGGTCTTCTTGACGAGAGGCCTAGCACTCTATCTATTGCATTATCTAGCTGGGATTGGTAGGGAAAAAGAATTTCCCTTCTAGTAGATAGGATACCATTATCAGTTCATGAGGAGGTAGTGGTACTAATGTATACAGGGAATGAAGATGGAACCTGGTGGTCATTGGTCAGGGGTGCATGTGTCATGTCAGAGAATACCAGTAAAGGAAGCAGCACCAGGACTGTAATTGGGTGGATAGAAAGCTCACTGAGTGATATGGCTGAGAGGCTTATTCAGAGTCATAAAGCTAATGCTTAAAAGGACCTCAAGGGTGATTCAATTCATCTCCCTCATTTTACAGATGAAGAAACTGAAGCATAAGAATATTAAGTGACTTACACAAGGTCACACAGCTAGTAGTATCAGAAACAGAATTTCAACCCAAGTCTTCTGCAGAGCTAATGTTCTTTCCACTGAAACCTGGGGCAGAGGAAATGGGCTGGAGCCAGAAAAGATATTGGCTGATAATTGAATGGAATGAATGAAAAAGTTAAGTAGAGTCAACAAGTATTGATTAAGTATTGACCATGTGTCAAGCACTGTGCTAAGCATGGTAATACAAGTACAAATAGCAGCAAGAAAGTGCCTGCCCTTGAAGAGCTTACATTCTAATAGGTAAAGACAATGTGTAGAAGGCAGCTAAAAGGGGGAGAGAAGATGATGGTACCTCATAACAGGGAATTCAAGGGAAAGTTCTGGAGAGTCAGGATTTCAGCCTGGAAAAGGATTAAGACATGGCTGGCCTGGGCCTCCTTAAAATGGAGGTTCTGGAAGGAAATCTGTCAATAAGTGGGAAAGGCCATGGGGTTGGAGGGTTCTTCCAATGGGTAAAGTTCAGGGGTGGGGTGACCTTCTAGAATGAAGAAATTTTTGGACTATGGTAGGCAAAGTCTGGGAGGAGAATCAGGAGTGCAGTCTAGAGAGGAATGAAAAACGTATTTTAAGTGCATACCATGTGCCAGGTACTGTTGCAAGGGGGAGTGATACAAGTACGAAATTCAAACCATTCCTCCCTGAAGGAGCTTCCATTCTCTTGGGGGATTCAGCACACAGAGCCAGGTGGCTGCCAGAGAGAGTAGTTTGGGCAGCTCTGAGGATGGTGAGTGGAGCCATCAAGCCAGAGATTGACAAGCTCTTTCCTGAAACTGGTAGTGTCAATTTGATTATTATCCCAAAGCAAGAGGCAGAAAGTAGGTAGTTAACTGGGCATTAACTGTAATACTGATTTGGTAAAACTTGTTCTGATAAAAAGCACTTCAATGATGTCCCTCTTTCATGCAGGTACAAAATGTGGTGGCTTTTAGCCGTGGCATGTTTCCTCCACACCGTTGGGAATGCCCATTGTTTGTTTGCAGAAGTCCGCCCGGAGAACCTGGAAGCGCTAATGAATGTTGTGAGTTGTTTTCAGCATTAGCAAAAATATTTCCAGGCTGATCATGTGATCACTGATGCTTTCCAATCTTTTGGAGTCTCTTCACTAGCAAAACGGAATGAATGTGTAATTACTGTTTATTTGTCAAATGTTGTACCAAATGAAATTTCAAAAATTGTAGTGAAAACAAAGGATTTGCTTTTTCTTCCTCTAGAACCAGATGATTTCCTACTGGGGCTATCCCAGTGAAGAGTATGAAGTTACAACTCAAGATGGTTACATACTTAAAATTAACAGAATTCCATATGGAAAAACAAATGGCTCTTGTTCAGGTATAACATGTGTTAGGTTAAATTCTCTAATTTATATCAGTCCCGGGGCCTGGAGTTCTTGCCTTCACATGGAGAAACTTAGGTCAGGGAAATAATTTGAAATGAAATCAATGATTATGAACCAAGAGCTTTTCCTGCATATCAAAGGAAAAGGAGAGGAGCATTTGATTCCCTACTGACTGGTGAAAAAAGAGACTGATGCATGGGACTGCTCTTTTCAATGGGCGAAGGAGTAAACTATAGATGCAAATAAAAGTTCAAAGAAATAAGGTCAGGCCTCATTCAGAATATCAGGATCCATTAAGGACACCAAATTTCAGGAATCTGGTGAAAAGCTAGAGAACACTCAGAGAAGGGTGCATGGGAAGTGTGTAAAGTCTGGGGGTAGGGTAAGTTCCACTGTAAAGAGTTTTTGGAGAAAGCTGGGAAGGACAATCAGGAATGCAGCCTGGACAGGAACGAAAAAGACATATTAAGGAAGGTCGGATTGGATCAAAGACCTTGCCATGTCAATTTCGGTTGAAACAATTATTGATTTTAGATCCATTCCGTCTCTGGCAAAGATACAGAATAGAGGAAATATGGCACCTGGCTTCTAATATTGCAGTGAATGGCTTATAGAAGAGCAGATTCAGCTGGTCATTCTTGGTACCAGAGGTCAGATTTTGGTGCAATAGGTGGTTGTTACCAAAAGTCAGATGCAAAGCAAACCTCCCTAACCTTTGGAGCTATCCACAGGTGAAGTGAGCTGCCCCAAGAGGCCGTAAATTCCCTCTCATTGGGGCAGAGACTGCCTCTTCTGTCTGTTCTGCTGTAGATGGTCTCTTGTGGGGTATGGCTTGGACTCAGTGATGTCTAAGGTCTCTTCTAATTCTGAGAGTCTATGATTCCAAATCCAGAGTCCTTCTACAACAGATCACATAATGTTGGGCATATGCCACAGGCCAGCACTGGGTATATTCTCTTCAATTTGTGTTTGTCTTTTGATTATTGGATATTCTAACTAGTCTTAGTCAAAGGAGGAGGAGAACAGACAAAGCTATCATTCTTGTTGTACAGACAATCCATGAAATGTGGACAAAGAAGTAGACAAAGAAAACTTTAATAGTTTTGAGGAAATTAGAAAAAATTCTGGTGGGTATGACTCAAGGCATTCTTTGAGGCATTTTACATTTTGACAGATATCCTGTCACTAAATGTTCCCCATGTTTCTTCCTCAGTCAGTAGGCCTGTTGTATTTCTCCAGCATGGTTTCCTCATGACTGCCAGCTGCTGGATTTCTAACCTGCCAAACAATAGCCTGGGCTTCCTTCTGGCTGATGCTGGTTATGATGTATGTCTGGGGAACAGCCGGGGGAATACTTGGTCCAGGAAACACCTGCATTTATCAACAGACTCCAAAGAATTCTGGTCTTTCAGGTAGGGAGACCAATAGCATTTCACTTCTGATTTGCAAATGCAATGGCCTTACATTCTTTAAAAAGAGAGTAAAATATGAGTGGCAGGAGTCTTTTCAAGTAAAGTAAGAAATGAAGGTTAAAAAATCTTGACTCGGAAAAATTGCTTTCCATGAACTGAGATTTGTGCTGAGAGATTTGGGTGGAATAAGGAGCTAAACTGGTTTTTCCCACATTCCTTCCCATTTCCCCTAACTCGGCCTCACTCTCACCTCTGGTCTTTGGGAATAAGGGCAGATCAAAGGGTAACAAGATAAGGGAAGAAGAGGAGGGAGGATGTATGAGCACAGGATGGGAGGTCAAAGATGTTCCATCTCATATAGGAGCCAAGGAACAGATTGGAAAGTACCATGCAGACCAGAGACCATCTTCCTTTCACCCTCCTTTACCGAAATATTGTTTGTCCCAGGGTCTTATTTTCCAGAAAACCTTGCATTTCTCTTGACTAAAGTTAAAAGGAGGCAGCTAGATGGAAGATTATGTAGACTGCTAGACTTGGAGTCATGAAGATCTGAGTTCTGATCCTACCTCAAATTCTTACTAGCTATGTGACCCTGGGCAAATCACTTACCCTCTGTCTTTTTTAGTTTCTCATCTGGAAAATGGGAGTAATGTACCTCATTTACCTGGGTTGTCATGAGGATAAAATGAAGGGAGGAGTCAAGAATTTATTAAGCGCCTACCAAATGCCAGGCACTGTGCTACTTAACAAATTTTTCATTTGATCCTCACAATAAGCCTGAGAGGTAGATGCTGTTATTAACCTCATTTTATAGTTGAGGAAACTGAGGTAGACAGACTGACTTGCCCAGGGTCATATAGCTAAGTGTCAGAATCTGGGTTTGGACTCAAGTCTTCCTGACTCCAGGCCCAGCACTCTGTCCACTGTTCTATCTAGCTGCCACTATAATATGAGGTAATGATCAATCTCCACCAATGAGGGGAATCTTTCAGCCACTTGTAATATATGCAAAGTGCTTTGTAAATCTTACAACTCTATATTAGTATTACCAATTATTAACTTTTGAAAAAAGCGCTCCAACCTTTTGAAAGATTGCTTTTTCCTGTTATGCTAGCTGTAGAAGTTCTTTATGTAACCAATGCTCCAATGGAACCGTGATCTCAATTATGTGGATACTCTTTGGATGTGGCGCTCAAGCCATTCAGGTTTTCTCATCTCATGCGATTGTTGTCTTTATCAGTCCATCAACGAATGAGTGGTCCAGATTTTGGGCTAAGTGCAAAGGATACAAATACTAAACAATGAAACAGTTCCTGCCCTCAGGGAGCTTATGTTCTGCCCAGGGAGACAATATACCTACACAAATGTACAAATCAATCCAAAGTGCTTTAGAGAGGGAGAACCCATGGTCAGAACCCAGCTCCGTTTTGGGGGAGGTGCCCCTCTGGTTCTTTTGATACTTCACAGACACCACAGAGACATGAAGTCTTTGTTGTTCCTCCATCTTGCCACATGACGGAACCACTGCCTCTTCCAACCACACAAATCCTTGGGGGGGGGGTGTCTTTGATGTTGCTTGTTGTGCATGAGTCATCGCCAGTGAGATGAATCTCAAGGTGGGAATTCAGTTTTGATCCCTTTAATCTGGTTTATTTTGTCTTTTGTTCCTATAGTTTTGATGAAATGGCCAAATATGATCTTCCAGCCGTTCTTGACCTGATCAAGAAAAAAACTCAACAGAAGAAAGTATATTATGTGGGACACTCACAAGGTTCTGCCATTGGTATGCCAAGACTGCCTTTTGGGTACTGGTGGAACTGGCCCTTTTGGAATGGAATAGTGTAGCCAATCAGTGCAGAGTTCTTATGAAAGGTTATGGACCATGTTGTTGCTCAGTCATTAGTCATGTCCAACTCTTCATGACCCCATTCGGGATTTTCTTGGCAGAGATACTGAAATGGTTTGCCATTTCCTTCTCCAGCTCATTTTATAGATGAGGAAACTGAGGCAAACAGAGTTAAGTAACTTGTCCAGGGTCACACAGCTAGTAAGGAAAAGGAGGCTTCCTGCCTCCATGTCTAGTACTCTAATCCACTGTACTCTATGGCACCTAACTGCCATAAGGACTATAGAAGCTTGTTTTAGTTGCTTTTGGCATTCTTCCTGGGGCAGAAGCAGTCTACTGTAGTGGTCAGAGAGCTGGACTGATAATCAGAACACCTGGGTTCAAATTTTCCCCAGATAGTAACTACAGTAGCTGAGTGACCACCTACATGCCCCTCACTCCTCAGAGCACCATCTCTCTTCCCCATTTATAACACAGAATTTTTACATACCAACCCTTCCGGGCTGTTGTGTGAGAAGTGCTCCATGAAGGTAAGGGTTATTCTCAGAGCATTTTTCGTTATACTCTATATAACGCTATGAGGTATTTTCAAAGTGTGACCTGATAAGCACTTGACCTGAGAGGAACCCTTGCTACTTATTCAGGCAAAGGTCAAGTCTCCCTGAGGAGTTTGTAACTGTAGGGCAACTATAGGCAGGACCCAGTGGCCAAGGCCAGGTGAGAGAAATCAATGTGGAGTTGGGCCCCTTTCAGTGCCATTTCCCAACTCATGCCATGAGGTCTAGCTATGGGAGCTTCTAAGACAGTTCTCATTTATATTGTTTTCTAATGAATGCCCAAATTTGCCAGACTTGGCAAATTGATAAACTTTTGTTCCCCTCATCTACACTCTCTGCAAATCATACTAGCTCAAGTGGACATTAGACTTGGCTCAGATTGGGAGGAGTTTCCTATGGGTGACCTTGATTTGATCCTTAACATATGGACATCCATTCTTTTCTCGAAGACCTCCAATGAAGGGGACCCAAGTGCCTCCCACAGCAGTCCATTCCTCTTTGTTCAAATTGTTTTGAAATTTTCCCCTATATTCTGCCTAAACTTCCTGTCTAGCTTCCCCCAATTTTTCCTAGTTCTGACCTCTGAGACAAACAGAAAAAGTCTAATCCTTCTTTGAGACAGCCCTTCAGGTACTCAAAGACAGCTCTCAGATTCCCCCAAAGTCAGCTTTTCTCTGGGCTAATTCCTTTGATCAGTCTTGATTTGGCATGCACTCAAAACCCTTCACCATCCTTGTGGCTTGGCTGTAGTAAAGTAATATTAATTATTTTCTTTTATTTCAATGGATGCTCAGCATCTCTTTCCAGTCTCTCTGCAACACAACAGTCCTGAGAGTGACAGTTTAGTTTTGTTTTATTTAATTACAGAAATGGACTCTCACCAGGTAGGTTCTACCTTCAGTATACCCTCACATACCAAAGTTGTGTCTACACTGCCAAAGGACATCTGTGAGGAATTAGTGAACAGTCCCTTTGCAGGCAGGGGGATTCAGTCCTGAAAAGAGGACTCATTCATGCTCAAATGTGCTTTCCATGTGCTTGTAGAGAATTTCCCTTCATTGCCACTCAGTTTAGTCATGTGCTTTTTGTTTAAGTTTGCATGTCCTCTGGTTTAGTCTTGTTCAAAGGAAGACATCAGGTAGAGTCTTATGAACTATGATTTTAACAAAATGTGCACTTGAAATGTACTTTAAACCACAGAGTAGCCTTAGGCCCTCAAAAGTCAGTGGGGTGCAGGATTGAATTTCCTTCTGTTTTGTTTCCTGGAACTTTTGTACATATTAGCATACATTTTCCTAATATCGTTTTGAATTTTCATCTATTCATCTCCCCGCCTGGACCACCATAGAAAGTTTTCTCCTTGATCTTTTTATTTCCATTTCCATTCCATTAAATCCATTTATTTGTCCCTCCCTCTTCCCCCACCCATTCACCTAAGGTAAATTGTACAATGTTTCTACTTCTCGTGCTCTGTGCTATGTGCTGTGGGGTAGGGAAAGTAATAATAATAATAAGCATTTATACAGCACCTTAGGGTCTGTGCTCTACAGACCCTATCTCACTTGGTTCTCACACCAGCCTTGTTACATAAGGACCCTTACTTTCCCATTCTGTAGGATAGAATTGAGACTCAGAGGTAGTCAGTGACAGAGGCAGGGAAACGTTGATTGGCATGAAATTGTGGGAAGGATGGGATTTAGCTGCTTTTTCTCTTTTAGCCTTAGCAGCACTGTCGACCAACCCCAAAGTATCTTGATCATAAATTTTGCAATGGCTCCAATTTCCATTCTTAATGATCTGCATGGTCCTACCTTGCTCCTGGCAAAACTCCCTGAGACATTGTTTAAGGTAAATGATACTTCGAACAGCTATGAACTAGAGGATGCAGAAAGGAGAAGGCCCGAATGAAAGGATACTCAGGACCTTCTGAGATCTTGAACCCTAGAGACCCAGAGGCACCAGAGGGCTTGCCTTGAGTCCAATGACTCCTACTTCTTGGGATTAGACCCTCATGGCTTGTTGAGGTACACAGAGTGCTTGATTTTCAGGGCAGTGGACTGTGACTTGGGACAGAGCCCTGAGTTATCCCAGTCAGCACTGTCAGGTCTGCCCTGGGCACAGCTGCTCCTAGTGGCTTCCAAGCCCACTGCTATTGATTTCAATCCCTCTGGATATTTCTGGGTGATCCCTTTACTCTTGCTGCTCAAGATGCAGAGCATTGCAGGCTACGAGGGTCTCTAGCCAATCTTTGTTCATCCTGGAAGGCTGCCATCTTGGTGCTCTTTCCTATTGTTCTTGGTTTTCTGTCTGGCTTTGAGAGCAGTTCTTGGGTGGAAGCAGCCACTCACTGTATTTGTTCATTGGATATTTTTATTGTTATTTGGGCCAGTGTAATATTTCAGTTTTTGTCTTCTTTGGGCTGCCAACTTGGCCAGAAGTGCTCCATATTCTTTAAAGAAAGCTTTTCTGAAGGGATTCCTGTTTCTTTCCCTCTACAAGACTTCCATTTCCCCCTGTATTGTTGCCTTTCTGAATCTTCTAGGCCCATCAGCTAATTTCCTTCTCCTTGCCCTTCATTCCTCTCTCTCACCCCTACCTTAAGTCTCCTCTCCCCCTCCTTTTCTTATATGCTTTGAAAATGTCTGTCTAAATTTAAGTGATTTTTTTAAACCAATTCCATTTTTCTCTGCTTTCTGTGTCACATTCACTGTCCATCTGAGACAGGGGGACCAGGGCAATGGGATGTCTTAGGACAGTAGCATTATTGGCCTATTCTAAAGATGTCTGTTTTTCACTTGTGATTCACAAAAGAGCTACAAATGTGGCCTTTTCACTTTGAGGAGCCTGAGAATGATTTTGGCTGACCTTCAGAAGCTCTCCTGTCCCCTGCACCCAATAGGCACATAGAACCCACCCAAGTGAGTTGGGAGAAAGCCAACAATTTGCATTTTTTCCAGGACACTTGGCCCCAGTAGCTAAAGCCAGGTCTCATTCCCCTGGGCCTCACTGGCTTTTGGCCAGAAGGGCAAGGCCCTTTGGGGAATTTGTCTGTGGCTTTGCTCTTTGAGGTGTTGCAGGACCGGTTTCCTTTGGACACTGACCAGGGTTTGAGAGTGATGAGTAGGGACATCTATGGAAAATGATCCCTGGTGGGTCATTTCTGTTGAGCAATATTGAAATTCCTGAGAAACCCAGCCCTGCTGTGCAGGTGGGAGAGGATAGAACTATGCTATTGGTCACTGGCATCTTTCTCTAACCTGCCTTTTACAGCTCTTGTTTGGAGAAAAGGAATTTCTTCCCAATGACTTTTTAGTCCGCTTCATCGGCCAGGATCTGTGCAACCGTGAGTTCTTTGATGTGATTTGTGACAACCTCTTATTGGCGATAGGTGGATTTAATACCATCAATTTCAACAAAGTAAGTAACCGTAAAACACACCCATACACACACACACAGACACAGACACACACACAGACACAGACACAGACACACACACACACACACACACACACACACATACACTTAAAAGAATAATGCAAGTAGAGCACATGGTCCCTCTCCCATCCCTGAAAGCTCTCCTGCTCTATCTCCCTTTTCACCATTAACTAGAAGGAGCTGTCCACACTTTCTCAGTTGCCACTCACTTTAAATTTCTTTCATGTAGTCTGGAGTCTTCCTTTAGCACTTCACTAACACCATCCTTCATCCAGAAGCTTTTCTCAGTCCTCTGCCCTGTGGAGCCTTGTTGACCAAGCTCCCCTCCTGGACATTCTGTCCTTCTCCCTGTTGTTCCATCAGGTCTCACTCCCTGAAGAATCTCCCACTGGTTCCTCCCTCTACTGTCTTTGGTCCTGGGCCTTCTCTTTCCTCTACACTGTCTATCTTGGTGATGTCAGCAGTTGCCATGGAGTTAACTACCCTCTGTATGCAAATAACTTCTAAATTAATCCCTATGTCCTCCACCTCTGTCTTGTATGTTTCCAATTGCCAGCTAGACATCTCCAACTAGATGTCTGGTAGGCATATCAGACTTACCACATTCCAAACAGAATACGTCACTTTTCCCCCTAAGCCCACCTACTCCTAATTTACCTTTTGCTTCCAAGGGCTCCTGCACCTTCCAGTCCTTCAGGCTTCTGCCATGTGAGTCATTCTTAATTCATCACTCCTCATCCCTCCACCCCCATATTTGATCAGGTAATAAATCTGGTCCATTCTACCTCCTCAAAACCTTTTACTTGCATCTGAGGCCTTCCATAAATGCTTGTTCAGTGACTGACATCTATCTAGACAGATTTCTATTCTGATTTAGATGGCCTCTTAGGTCCTCCTGCTTTTCAACATATTGGCTCTTCTCAGACAAACATTAGCATATCTCCAATTCAATTACAAAGAGATTTCTCCTGGTTGAGCCTAACTGAAGGTTTTCCTTTAACACTCAATCCCAATTCATTAGTCTGGAAATACTCCAGTCAGGTTTTGCCATCAGTCATCAAGGTCATCAACCATGAAAGGAAACTAATTTTGAAAATATATTTCTTCATATCTATTTTTGCAGAGTCGCATCGATGTATATCTTTCACAAAACCCAGCAGGTTCCTCTGTTCAATACATACGCCATTTATTACAGGCATAACTTTTCCGATTTGATTCCAAAGTCAATTGCTGAGCATAATTTGCCTGGATGCTGGATTCCCTTTCAGATCTCTTCCCATTTCCAGGGTCCCAGTGCAGCTCTCAGGCTGCTCAAGCACCAGCCTTAGCCACATGATGGTCCTTCTATCATGAGTTGGCTTAGTAAGATTATCTCCCTAATTCACTCCCTAATTCAGGCTGCCCTTGGGAGTGTGCTGTAGCTGACTTGGGCCCCCATGCATCTCTCTTTGGGACCACTTACAATTCTGAGAGTGTAAGGCTGGTGGTATTTCATGATGCTTAGTTATGCAGAATAACTGAGACATCACTGGTATAAATAAATATGCACATATATAGCCATATACATATAGGCACCTATATACATATGCACATATGCTAAGCCGCATACATATCCATGCATTGTATATACACATATGTATATAGATACACAACATTTATGTATGATACATGTGCACATGTGTACATATGCAAGTAATATACAGTGTCCCCAAAGTCTTAGTGCCATTTTAAGCTAATAGAACATAACGTTGCGTCAAAATGTCTGAAGCATGATTAGATTGTGAAAAGTGCCACTCAGTGTCCCAGATACAATCTAGCTCCCACACTTCCCACGCCCCACCATCCCACTAGAAATCCAAGAAAGAAGGAGCACTAGAAGAGCCCAGAAGAGGTCAAAGGGAGAGGAGTCATTTCCACCTCTCTGAAGGGAGAAGTGACTTCACATGAGTCTTTCCTTCATACTACTCAGCAGCCAATCATCACCAGTAGAATTCCCCAGGTATGGGGGGACATATGGGCACCAATGTGCATGTCCTTCAATGTTTAAGTAGAGGCCATTTCAAGCTCCATGGGAAATTCCTCCTTGATCCTAGATAGGGTGTTCGGCTCATCCCTTTTGGGTAGTGGTCAAGTCTTCATTGAGCTGCTGTAATGAATGTTCTGGGCCTGAGGCCTTCCAAAAAGAGAACCTGGGGGACCAATGACCAGTCATCCTCTATGGCATTCCCCCCATCCCAGCTCCTTATTCCATGTTAATGAAAGGATCACTGAACTGAATTTTCTTATTGGTTTCATCAGTTAAGGGATTTTGAGGATCTTAACAAATGCAGTAATGTTGGAGGAGAGCCTTGAAGGCAGCAGCACCCTGTTGTGCCGAGCTTTTATCAAACAATGAGCTAAACAGGGTCAAGGACATTGTAGGATGGAAAAAATGCAGTTTGTGACAAAAAAGTGTTGCAAAGAGAGTCTGTTCTTTCTTCACCCTCAACATCGTCCAAGCCGAGTTATGAGGCTGTATGCTTTTGGTAGGGAAATGTGGGGTCCAGACCTATGACTTCTCCTTAGAGAACTCCCAGTTATGAAAACTTCCTCTACAAATGCAGATTGATACATTCCCTGGGCACTGAGAACCTATGCCAGCGTCGCCAAGCCCCACGTATCAGAGGTATGAATCTATTTTCCTGTTCCCAGCTCTTCATCTCTGTCTCATGCTTGTTCAATATGAGGTTGGGCAGAGAAGGAAAAGTTGTAATAATACAAACATATCCCCAGTGAATCAACCCTCTTAGGCCTCCCTGCTTATCCTTAATGTCTTTCTCACTTAGCTTCTCAGTGACTGTCCACAGGTAGGAGTGATCTGAATAGCAAATGATTCAGAAAGGTCCTATGGAAAATCAATGGAGCCTCTGGAGGCTTTTTTTTTGCAACAATTGCTTGTTTTAGGATCCTGTCAAATGTGATATGAAGGATGTCATATCCTTGTGTTCTACCATCTCCTAGCCCACATCGACACCGTTCACATTTGCTCGGTCTAAGAATTAGCACATATCATTATAATAATTAATTATAATTGTAACTTAAATTTGATAAACATAAGATCAAATAACTTTTTTTTGTAATTTCTATTATACTTTTCAAGATAAAGTCCCAATCAAATCTTTTTCACTCTTTACTATGGAATGTTGGTCCTTGTGCTAAGTGGATTTGCTTTGGATGGCCCTTCTCAGGTACCAGTCATTTCAGGTAGCATGGACCTCCAGAGGACTTGCATTGAGGATACACAATATATGTGTGGCTCATTCTAAAATAACAAAGCAAAAGCACTTTCCAAAGATGAGAGTCTAGGCACATAAATCAGTAAGTTATTCATGTCCTCTCAATTGCCTCTAAAATTGCCCATGAGTCTTTCTATTCTTTTACTATTATTCCTTCCCTGAGATAGCTTAGAAAGTTCCCTCCCAAAGCTTTTATTTAGCACTAATTTGTCCAGCCTTCAGCACAGATATTCTCTAGATAGGTTCTCTTCTTAGCTTGGTCCCACTTCCTCATATAACACATAAGGGACTGAGGAAATTAGAATCCAAATAGATGTTTTTTGGGGACACTGACCCACCTGTCCCATTTTCCATCTGTAGCAGAGGGTTCACCAGGGAAACTTCTCATGGAACTGGACGTTCATTTGGCTCTGGGTGGAAGGGACCTATGCTTAGTCATCTATTATGGCCTTCATTTCAGATGATTAATTCAAAGAGGTTTGAAGCTTATGACTGGGGAAGTCCTGACCTGAATATGAAGCATTACAATTGGGTAAGATTATTTCCAAATAGTATCTTGGGTAAGAGGAGAACATTGAAGCCTCTACCTAATACTTTATCTCTTGGCAAACTTGGCACTATGGACCCCATAGCCCAGGCCCCCTATGTCCTTTGGGAGGGGGAATCACTGGTGTTATTCTCTTCCCTGAAACCTCCCTGGATTGGTGGAGATTGCCAACATACTGCCTCTAGAATCTCAAAGATCATGGCTGGACAATGGTCCCCAGGAATTCCAAGGGCAGACTCTTTGTGGAGACAAAGCATGCAAGAAGATTGGCTAAGACTGGTAGCAGGTTTCCCATTTCAATGCCATTTGAAGAGGTTTCTTACCCACTAAGTATTTATCCAATGACATAAACCCAGTGATTCAGATGAGACAATCCCCAGGCTCCTGGTGAACTTTCTTTGCTGTTAGGAAATACTAGTCACTCACTTTCTCCATTTTGAAGCTTAAAAGTCTATCACTCTACTTCAAATTATTTAGTGCTGTACTATGTTTTTTAATCCATCAATAAGTCTTTTCCTCTTGGCATGGTAAACAGAGACCTGGCTTTGGAGCCAGGAAGGCCCGGGTTCAAATCCCAAAGTGTATTGCTTGTGTGACCCTACCTAAGTCACTTAAATTCCTAAAATGTAAAGCGGCAGAGAGTGTTCAGACCTTCTTGGGTAAAGAAATTTTCTTCACCAGGAATTCTGATGAAATCCAAGGTCTTAAAACAAAGAAGACCAGATAGTATACTAGGCACTTGGGACACAAAAGCCAAATCATTTCTGATACTCAATAGCTCCACGATTGTCCAGGGCAATCTATCTCCAGCTGGCATCAACCAGTTTGGGCCTCTTTAAGGTATAGGCCGATGTACTGTCATGTTTCCATGCCTGAAACTTTGCTCCAGAAGACATTATCTCAAACCTTTTTGGAGACAGTCCTTTCCTGGATGAAAAGCTCTATCACTGACAAAATCTCTCTGGAAGAATGGATAGGTCAATCACAAGCATTTAAATGCTTAATATAATTGCCAAACACTATGCTAAGTACTGGGGATGCAAAGGCTGTCCCTGTCGCCAAGGAGCTTGCACTGTATTGGGAAGATAGCACCTGGGCATGTGTACAGGTAAGTGTGTATGCACAGAAATATGTATACACACATATACATTCACATGTATGTTTATGTACATACATATATACATATGTGTTTATACAAAATCTACAGAATGGTGATGGGCTGCTGGAAACCATCACTTTCCTGGCACAAAGTCATTTCCAAGCCATCTGGACTGACCTCTATATGTAAAACTAAAGGCTTAGATTGGTCAAAGATAGTCCTGGTATATGTGTGGGATTATGTATTGGGAGCTTGAGGAACTGGCCACATTTTTAATTTTCTCACTCTCTAATGACTGGAGAGTTAACAAAGCCATGTCTTCCTTAGAAGGAGTCCTACCTTCTGAAATTCCTGTCAAGGCCCTCACTTGTGATTCCTTTGAGCCAGATGTCTCAAAGAGAGGTTGCTGAGGGGTGTTACAGTGATGGCAGAGAAGCATCACATGTTTTCACTAATGTAGCCCTGCATCCTCTTCAATTCATAGGAATTCTTTGTACATGTCTAGCGTATCCAGAGGACTCTTATTTTCCTAGGGGCAGAACTCACTCTTGTGGGAGGTATGATTTCATCCACATGTTGCCTGGCTCAGCTTCCATATGATTTTCAGGCCCTTTCTCACCTTGTTCTTTCTCCTCCAGGTGCTTATTTAAACTGATTAAAGCCCTTCCTGAAATATGGCACCTAGAACCAAACTCAGTACTCTTGAGTTGATCTGGCCTGGCCAGAGGAGGGTATCACCTACCCTTCTTCTGAATGCTATGCTGCTCCATGCAGCAGACTACATTAACATTCTTGGTTTGCAAATTGCACTGACTTGTAATGCTTCAAAGCCCCAGACTTTTGATTGGACAGTAATGCCTGCCCTTTCTTATACTTGTGAAGTTGGTTATTTTATCACAATCCAACAAACATTTACTACTTCCTGATGTTCAGAAAAATTGGTGTAAACAGAGAAATATGTACCGGTGACATGAGAAAGGAGAGGGCATTGACAAGTAGGAGGATCAAGAAGAGGCCCCTGAGCTGATCCTTGAAAGAAGCTAGGGATTATGGGAGGAACAGCTGAGAAGAGAAGGCATTCCAGCTATGGGGGACAGGCATGAAGAAAGAATGCCCTGATCCATTTTCTTAGGCTACAGGGTAGTGAACAGCCTTGCCTGGAATACTTCTTGGACCTTTTTAGTGAAGGTACAGATATGTTCATTGACAACTTCTTTGAGAGGAATGGGGGAAGGCCTCTCAAACCCCTTTGGCAGTCTTGTGAGACTTCCTTTTCCAAAAATGGTTTTTATATGCAAGGGGTTATAAAGAAAACTGATTATATAAAAAGAAAGATGTCATCTACTCTTGTCCAAGTCCACGGACCCCCTGCAATCTATCCATGGACCCCTTGAGGGTCTATGGACTCCAGATTAAGAGCTCCTACTCAAAAGAGAGAGGGAGAAAGGGCAAAGATGGCTGCTTTTGCTATGCAAACAACAACAGGCTGACCAAATGCCAGAAAGGTTAAGAATGAAGGTGATCTATAGCCTTTTGGAAAATGAATGTTGAAGTTTTTGTTTTAGGAAGGGCATGTCCAAGCTCCATGGGGAAGCAATCGTGTTCATTCAGGAGTCTTACACTTCCAAGCTCTTGTTGGGCCCTGGGAAAGAAGAGAGGGAAGCCCTTTCCCAGAAGGCAGTTCTCCATCTCCCCTTCTTAGTGATCTCCTGCCTTCCCCTTCATCTTCTTCTTCAGAGGGAAGATGGAAAGGAGGGTAGAGACAGAAGGAGGACATTCCCACCACTTGATTCAGGTCCAGGGATCTTTGTCACTTTACTGGAGAGGAAGGCTCCTGAGCAGACCTAGACTGGATATGTTACATCTTTGTTCCTCCGTTTCATTTAGCCTACTCCTCCACCTTACTATACCAGCAAAGTGGAAGTCCCAATGGCCACTTGGTTTGGTGAAAAGGATTTGCTCTCAGGTTCTAAAGATGTCAGACAGTTGCTGTCTGAACTCCCAAATGTCATTCATCAAAAACTTGTTCCTCATTACAATCATCTTGATTTTGTGTGGGGAAATGATGCATATTCTCGTGTTTACTCTGAAGTCATTGCTATACTCAATCACCATCTGGAAAATTCCAAGAAGATTTAGATGAAAGGATCATCTGATTGGTAGCTTTCCTTTCCTTTCTTTTGGGTCAAGGATGTCAATGTCTCTTTCCTCACTCCTCCCCAATAATGGGCCAGACTCCACATGATTAATCTAATGATTTAGTCCCAAACCTTGGAAATAAAGATTATTGTTAATGCTCTTGTCTATTGTGGTGATTTAAAAGAGAACAACTTCATGGTGAATTCAACAGCTCCTCTGAAGTAATTTTCGCAAACTACTCATAGCTTCAATGGGTTGGATAACCTCTGCAACTCTTTTGCAGACAAGAGAAGATTTATTCAGGGGTATTAGGTGAAGGATGGTAGGACATGTTGGCAGAGTACAAAGGCATGTAAGAAACAACTTCCTCAAAAATGCTTGAAATCACTACTGATTAGAGAAATGCAAATCAAAACAACTCTTAGGTAAAACATCTCTCCTGTCAGATTGGCTAAAATGACAAAACAGGAAAATGATAAATGCTGGAGAGGATGTGGGAAAATTGGAACACTGTTACACTGCTGGTGGAGTTGTGAACTGATGTAGCCATTCTGGAGAGCAATTTGGAACTATGCCCAAAGGGCTATAAAAAATGTGCATACCCTTTGACCCAGTAATACCACTTCTAAAGTTGTATCCCAAAGAGATCACACAAGTGGGAAAAGGACCCATATGTACAAAAATATTTATAGCGGCTCTTTTTTGTAGTAGCAAAGAACTGGAAATCAAGGGGATGGCCATCAATTGGGGAATAGCTGAACAAGTTGTAGTATGTGAATGTAATGGAATACTATTGTGTTATAAGAAATGGGGAAGACACAGACTTCATAATAACCTGGAAAAACCTACATGACATAATGCTGAGTGAGTGGTACAGAACTAGGAGAACATTATACACAACCACAGATATATGGATTCTGTCATGACTAACCTTGATAGACCTTGCTCTTCTCAGCAATACAAGGTTCAAAGACAACTCCAAAGGACTCATGGGGGAGAGAGCTATCTACATCCAGAGAAAGAACTATGGAGACTGAATGCAGATTGAGGCAAACTGTTTGCTTCCCTTTTTTTTTCTCTTTCGTTTTTGCTTTTTGTAGTTTCGTTTCTTCTCTCTCATGATTCATTCCAATGGTAATAATTCTTCTTTACAATTTGACTATTGCGTAGACAAGTTCAATGTGAAGTTATATATAGAAGATATATCGGATTCCATGCCGTCTTGGTGGGGGTGGGGAAGAAAATCTGGAACTCAAAACCATGTGGAACTGGGTGTTGTAAACTAAAGTAAAAAATCTTAACAAAAAATTAAAAAAAGAAACAACTTCCTTGCCTGACATTGATAGGGAAGCCCATTGTAGTCAGACAGTCTTGTGCACTTGTTGGGCAAAGAAGAGGTGCTTTTTGATTATATTCACTGGAAATCCTCATGAGTTGCCCATTGGTCTGCATTTTCCCCTTTATCACATTTTATGAAAGCCCATTGCATTTATTTTTGGTGTGGGCTGGTGGCTTTAGGTGTCCAAACCTGTGATTTCATTGGGGTGGATGATGTCTAATAAGAAAATACCCCAACCAGTGCTAACCAGCACCTGCTGTATAAACTTAAGAAGCCCTAGAGAGTTGTCTGGGGACACCGAGAGATGAGATTTCATCCATACTCTTCTATACATCCTTCCCGCATCATCTACCCCATGTGCCCAATACCTTCCTGGATGTCTTTTGTATTCTTTGAGTCTCCAGGGGGCACTCACACTCTCCATCTCATTCCTTGCTTTCACTTCTTGACCACATTATGTCGTTTCCTCATCATTCAGTTGACAATGGAAATCATCCCTCATTCTACTTCTTGCATATGGGTCATTGCTGGAAACATGCCACAGTCTAGTCTTTCTCACTGTATGAAGTTAATAAACTTTGGTTAAACAGTTACTATGAACCAGACACTGTGCTAAATGCTAGGGATAAAAAAGAAAAGCATAAAAAATACCTGCTTTCAATTCTGGTCTATTGGGGAGACTACATACAAACAACTGTGTATGTATACATATATATACATATATATGTATATATATATATAGTCACATATTATATATGTGCATACACACATATATGCAGTATAGCATATTACTATATGCACGCAAGATAGATATACGTATATATGCATACATACATGTCCTGCGGCAAATAGGAGATAATCAACAATGGCCTAGATGCATAGAGATGAGGACCAAAACCAGGGTGGTGACAATTTTTGAGAGGAGAAGGGGGAATGAGTAAGGGATCTTACGAAGACAGAAGAATAGGACTTGGCAACCAATTGGATTTGGGGGTTGAGAGAGATGAGGAGTTGAAGATGACCCTTAGATTGTGAGCCTGGGAGACTGGAAGGATGGTGGTACTCTCACCTGTAACTGGAAAGCTAGGAGGAGAAAGGGAGGGGCAGAGGGGAAGATGAGTTCAGGTTTGGACATGTTGAATTTAAGATGTCTACATGTCATTCAAGTCTAGATGACCAAAAAGCAGTTGGAGGTGTGAGGCTAGGGGAAAAGAAAGATGTTATGTCTGGACAAAGAGATCTGAGAATAATGTGCCTAGAGATGATAATTGAATCCATGAAAAGAAATCAGATCATCAAGAGAAATAATATAGTGGGAGAAGATAAAAGGACCCAGGACAGACACTTGGAAAACACTGATGGTTTGGCATATGATGTGGATGAAGATCCAGCAAAGGAGAGTGAAAAGTGCTTGTCACACTGGTAGAAGGAGAATCAGGAGGGTGGAGTATGACAAAACCTCTCCACTGCCCTGTGGGCCACCCTCAACCTTAATTTTTCAGGTATTGTGTGTTCCAAGATTCACAATGGCATCACTAGGGAAAACTTTGTGCCACAAAGATCGGTTTTTGTACCAAGGAATGTCTTGGTATCTATAAAAATACATATACACACATGCATGCATAGATTTACATATCTTTATGTATTTATATAGACACAAATATGCATATATAGCAATATACATGTACATCCATATTTAAATATGTACACATATACATATACAACTATAATAAGCACATATATGCATACATATATGTGTATTATGTGTAAATCTGTGAGTCCTCTGAGGAAAGATGAGAGTTAAACCAATGGAAGTTGATGAATATTCTGCTGAGAGATAGTATAGATGGTGAAGAGAAAAGGATCTGGGTTAGAGCCTTTGTTGGTCTATCTGTCTATCTCTGCCTATCCTTCCTCCCCCATTTCCATTCAGCCCCCATTTATCCTGTGAGCTTCATTTCCATATATTCCACTGCCATTTAGACGCTTAAAATTGAATGTTCAGTAGACATTTTAAATTCAACATGTCTGAAACTGAACTCATTATCTTTTCCACTTGACCCTCAACTCTTTCCAAACTTCTCAGGTTCTGTCAAGGTGCCACCATTTTTCAAGCCTTCAGGTTTATGACTTTGGCATTATTGGGGACTCTTCACTTGCCATCATTCTCCATATCCAATCATTTGCCAAATCTTGAAGTTTCTTCCTTTATAACATCTCTTGAATCTTATCCCTTCCCTCCCTTAGTCATCATCATTCCTCACCTAGATTATTACAATAGCTCCCTAATTGGTCTCTCCACCTCAAGTCTCACTCCATTTAGTCCATCCTAGAGAATGTTTGCCAAAGAATTTTTTTCCTGTAAGTCCAGATCAGATCCTGTGACCCCCTGACTCAATCAACTGCAATGACTCCTGATTTTCTCTACAGTAAAATATAAACTCCTCTGTTTTGCATCTAAAGTCTTTCACAACCTGGAATCAACCTACCTTTCTAGGCTAATTTGCTGCTACCCCCCCCCTCATACCATGTGATACAACCAAAGCAGCTTTGCTTTTTTGTGGTGGCTAAAAATTGGAAATCAAGGGGATGCCCATCATTTGGGGAATGACTAAACAAGCGCGGTATATGAGTGTGGTAGAACATGTGGTATAAGAAATGATAAGCAGGATGATTTCAGAAAAATTTGGATTTACATGAACTGATGTCAATGAAGTGCACAGAACCAGGACATTGTATGCAGTAACAGCAATATTGTACGATGATCAACTGTGAATGACTTAGCTATTCTCAGCAATACAAAGATCGAAGACAATTCTGAAGGGCTTGTGATGAAAAGTGCTATCTGCCTTCAGAAAAAGAACTGATGTTGTCTGAATACAGACTGAAGCATACTCTTCCTTCCTTCCTTCTTTCCTTCCTTCCTTCCTTCCTTCCTTCCTTCCTTCCTTCCTTCCTTCCTTCCTTCCTTCCTTCCTTCCTTCCTT
>CM053624.1:8991500-9004814 GCA_028646595.1 Phalanger gymnotis | reverse complement strand
TCATGCTTCTCTTGATTCTTGCATTTGAAAGTCAAATTTTCTATCCAGCTCTATTCTTTTCACTGAGAAAGCTTGAAAGTCCTGTATTTTGTTGAAAGTCTATATTTTTCCTTGGAGCATGATACTCAGTTTTTCTGGGTAGGTGATTCTTGGTTTTAATCCTAGCTCCATTGACCTCTGGAGTATCATATTCCAAGCCATTTGACCCCTTAATGGAGAAGCTGCTAGATCTTGTGTTATCCTCATTGTGTTTCCACAATACTCAAATTGTTTCTTTCTGGCTGCCTACGGTATTCTCTCCTTGACCTGGGAACTCTGGAATTTGGTGAAAATATGCCTAGGAGTTTTCTTTTTGCAATCTTTTCCAGGAGGTGATCAGTGGATTCTTTCAATTTCTATTTTACCATCTGGCTCTAGAATATCAAGGCAGTTTTCCTTGATAACTTCTTGAAAGATGATGTATTGGTTCTTTTTTTGCTCATGGCTTTCAGGTAGTCCAATAATTTTTAAATTATCTCTCTTGGATCTATTCTCCAGGTCAGTGGTTTTTCCAATGAGATATTTCACATTGTCTTCCATTTTTTCATTCCTTTGGTTCTGTTTTATAATATCAGATTTCTCATAAAGTCACTAGCTTTCACCTGCTCCAGTTTCATTTTTAAGGTAGTATTTTCTTCTGTGATCTTTTGGACATTCTTTTCCATTTGGCTAATTCTGCCTGTTGAGGCATTCTTCTTCTCATTGGCTTTTTGGAGCTCTTTTGATGTTTGGGTTAGTCTATTTTTTAAGGTGCTATTTTCTTCAGTATTTTTTGGGTCTCTTTTAGCAAGCTGTTGACTTGTTTTTCATGGTTTTCTTGGATTACTCTCATTTCTCTGTCCACTTTTCCCTCTACTTCTCTTACTTGGTTTTCCAAATCCTTTTTGAGCTCTTTCATGGCCTCAGAGCAATTCATATTTTTCTTGGAGGCTTTTGATGTAGGCTCTTTGAGTTCGTTGCCTTCTTCTCGCTGTATGTTTTGATCTTCTTTGCCACCAAAAAAGATTATAAAGTCTGAATCTGAGTCTTTTTCACTACCTGGCCATGTTCCCAGCCAACAACTTGACCTTTGAGCCTTCTGTCAGGGTATGACTGTTTGTAGAATAGACAGTGCTGTTTCCCAAGCTTTAGGGGCTGTGCTGCTGTGTTCAGAGCTACTTCTACTGTGCTGTCACAGCAAGCTCTGCCACACCAGCACTCCTTCTCCCCCAAGAACCACCAACCAAGATTGTGACCCAGATCAAAGCAGGGCAAAGCAAGCCCTGTACTCCCTCTCTTGTCTGCCACTTGATTCCTCCCATCGTGTGAGCCAGGGACTCAGGAAACAGTTGGCGCTGGAGCTCTGGAAGCAGCCACAGGATCTTCCTGCTGCTGCTGTCACCACTGCTGCACCACCTCTGTCACCCCCAGGGCTGGTGGCAGGCCCACTCTCTAACCCTATCTAGCTTTTTTTTTTACCCATTAACCTGTTCCATTGTGTTTGGTATTTGTGGGTTGAGAAGTCTGGTAACTGCCACAGTTTAATGATGCATGGCCCTAAAGCCTGCTCCAATGGACTCTTGGTCTGGTCCATCCTGGCACAGATCGTGCTGGGCTGTGCTCCACTCCCAGCACTGTGCGATAGACTCTTCCCAGTGACCATCCATGCTGTCCTGGGCTGGAAACCTGCTTCCCTCTGTTATTTCATCGGTTCTGCAGCAATGGAGTTTATTCAGAGACATTTTTTACAGGTGTTTGGAGGGATTTGGGGGAGAGATTAAGTAAGTCCCTGCTTTCCAGCTGCCCGTGAAGGCCTCTTTTTATAGGTGGAACCCACCAGCTCCCACAGCTACCTATCCCACTCTGGAAGAGTTCTTATTTTTCCTGGCAAGTTGAATATTTAGGCAGCCTAAATTTAGTTATGGTCCTCTTTTTTCAATGGCTTTCCTAAAACATGATATCCAGAATTGTAGTTTGATCAGGGAAAAGTAAATCAGAAACCTTATCCCCTGTGTTCTTGACATATTCCTCTTTTAATGCAGCTTAGTAGTATATTTGTCCTCTGGGAATCTCTGGACTTATACTATCTAACCCACCTACCTCCTACCATGTTTTATGAAGATTAGTTTGATACTTCTACTCAATCTCATCATCATTTAATCAGTTCATTTTGATTTGGTGGGTATCAGTAAGTGTATTAGTGAATTAAACAGAATAGAATTAAGTTTGAATTAGTTATGTTAGTTAATGTTGTTAGGATAAGAATTGTGATTGATTAATCCACCTGTATGGATGATTACACTAATTGTATTTGATTTATCAGTTAGATTCATACTGCATTAGGTCTATTAAAAGAAATTACAATTCATTATCTCCTCCATCCCCCTGTAAGTATAGTACTTTAAATAAGGTTAATTTGCCTCTCCACCCCTGTGAATCTCTACCCTACATTCCCTAGTGGCCTTTGCTTTGAACTCCTTGGTCCCCAGGATGCCTCTGGCAAACACTAGTGTTTGATGGCCTTCAGAAGGCCGGAGACCTTACTGACAGGGTCTTAGGACTTGTGGAAGTCCCTGAAATATTGTTAACAGGGTCTTATGACCTTTGAAAAGCCCCACTAAGATGACCTGCCATTGCTGGCCTTTAGTTAATGGCCTGTAGCTGATAACATTGCTGACAAAGTGGTTGTAATTGATGGACGTTGCCCTTAACCACCCACAATAGCTCCCTCGCTTCTGGATATTAGCCAATTATAGGCATTTTAATGCTTCTGAAGGAAACTCCCAAGGACTAGGGGACCTCCCAGGGACTCCCCAAAGTTTACAAAATCCCTCAGCCCCTTAGAATCAGGGTCCTTGACCATGAGGAAGGTCTTGGCCTCAATTGATTAGGGAGCACTAATGTTCCTAATAAATCAGTTGATCGTGCTTAGAGCTCTGTTTCGGTGACTTTTGTTGCAGGTCAGAATTTTGGGGCCCATGATTTTTGAGATGAACTCTTGTTTAGCCACATCTCTTCTATTTTGTACTTGGGAGTTGAGTTACTGAATCTGTGTCAAACTTTGTATTGATAACGACTGTTTCATCCTATTAAATTTAGTCCAGTGTTTCTATCCCTTCTTTAATTCTTCTCTTTTTCCCAATCTAGCTTTAAAATGTGTTTCTTTTTGTCTTGTTTTGTTTTCATCTCTGGCATTCTTCTTTTGCCTCTGGTCATTCTGAGTATGACCTTTCCTGATACTTATAAAAAACAGGCTTAATTCTTGTGCCCATTTTCCGGTATGGTCGTTACTTTCGTTTCCTTGGATGCTCAAGTCACTGTTTTAGGAATCCTTTTGCTATGTTTCAATGTCATCTTGGCCCTCAGGCAACGAACAAACACCAGGACTAAGCAACCAATAGATGATTGGTGTTACAGGGTTATATGAAACAAAAGTACAAATCACTCACTCTCTTTCTTTTGCAATGGACAAGGGACATCATAAGCAGGATAGAGAGAAGTTGCTTTAAAAATGGAGAGCATGGAGGTGGAGCCAAAATGGCAGAGAGAAGCTAGGACGTTGCCTGAGCTTTGCCCAGTTTCCCTCAGAAACAACTTAGTTAAGCTTGTAAAAGAATTCTGGAGTGACATAATCCACAAAAACATGGAGTGAAACAATTTTCCAGCCCAAGATAACTTAGAAGGACTTCAGAGAAGGTCTATCTCACTTGGATAAAAGGGAAGTGCAGCCCAGTGCACAGAAAGCATGTGATCAGTCCCCTGGCCACCAGCATAAGAAGCTTGGGACAGTACCTCTGTACTCCAGGAGCAGAGCTTAACTTTTAAAAATGAGCAAAACTTTTAAAAAGAGCTATTACTATACATAGAAAGCTACTATGATGACAAGGAAGATCAAAACACAAACTCAGAAGAAGACAACATCATCAAAATGCCTACATGTGAAGCCTCAAAGGGTTATATGAATTGGCCTCAAGCCAAAAATGTCTTCTTGGAAGAGTTCAAAAAGGATTTTAAAAATCAAGTAAGAGAAGTAGAAGAAAAATTGGAAAAAGAAATGAGTTGTGCCAGAGAATTATGAAAAAAGAGTCAACAGCTTGGAAAAGGAAGGACAAAAACTGACTGGAGAAAACAACTCCTTACAAAATAGAATTGGCCAAATGGGGAAAAAAAACCAGTCCACTGAAGAAAACAGCTCCTTTAAAAGTAGAGTTGGCCAAATGGAGAAGGAGGCTCAAAAGCTAATTGAAGAAAACAATTCCTTAAAAATTAGAATTGACCCGCCCCCAAAGAATTCATATAAGAACTTCACAAATGACTTTAAAAATCATGTGAGAGAGATTGAGGAAAAAAAATTAAAAATAAGAACAATCCAAAAAAAGCAAGAAGATGATGAAAAGCAAGTCAACCAACTGGAAAAGGAGTTCTAGAATCTCAGGGAAGAAAACGACTTCTTGAAAATTAGAACTGGGCAAGGAGAAGCCAGTGAAGTTATCAGAGACCAACACGTAGTAAAACACAATATAAAGAATTAAAAAAATAGAAGAGAATGTGAAGCATCCCATAAGAAAAACAACTGATCTGGAGAACAAATCAAGAAGAGAAAACATGAACTATTTGGAAAAATAAGTGAAGAACAAGTTTTACCAAACTCCTTTTAGGCCACAAATATGATGCTGATACCGAAATCAGGAAGAAGCAAAACAAAGAAAGTAAATTCTAAACCAATTTCCCTAATGAACATTGATGCAAAAATTTTAAATAAAATATGAAGAAGAGATTATAGAAATTTTTTTCATGAGGATAATATGCTATGACCAGGTGGGATTTGTATCAGGAATGAAGGGCTGGTTTAATATTAGGAAAACTAATAGCACAACTGACCATAGCAATAACAACAAAAAAATCAACAGAAATTATATGATCATCTTAATGGATGCAGAAAAAGCTTTTGACAAATGCAGCATCCATTCCTATTGAAAGCACTAAAGAGCATAGGAAGCAAGAGAGCATTCCTTCTAATAAGTAGTATCTGTCTAAAACCATCAGCAAGCATTATCTGTAATAGGGTTAAGCTAAGCCTTCCCAATAAGATCAAGAGTGAAACAAGGATGCCCATTATCACCACTCTTATTCAGTATTGTACTAGAAATATTAGATTTTGCAATAAGAAAAGAAAAAAGAAGTTGAAGGAATTAGCATAGACAATGAGGAAACAAAACTGTAATTCTTTGCAGATGGCATGATATACTTAGAGAAACCTAGAGATTCAACTAAAAAACTACTTGAAATAATTAACAATGTTAGCAAAGGTGCAGATATAAAATAAATCCACATAAATCGCCAGCATTTCTATCTTTACCAACAAAGTCCAGCATCAAGAGACAGAAAGAGAAATTCCATTTAAAGTAAAGAAACTGTAGACAACATAAAATATTTGGAAATCTACCTGCCAAGACAAACCCAGAAACCATATGAACACAATTATAAAACACTTTTTGCACAAATATAGTCCTATTTAAACAATTGGAAAAATATGAATTGCTTATGGGTAGGTCAAGCTGATATAATAAAAATGACAATTCTACCTAAATTAATTTGTTTATTCAGTGCCATACCAATCAAACTACCAAAAGTATTTTATAGAGACAGAAAAAATAATAACAATATTCATCTGGAAGAACAAAAGGTCAAGAATATTAAGGCAATTAATGAAAAAATGCAAAGAAAGATAACCTAGCTACACCAAATCTACAAATATATTATAAAGCAGCAATCGCCAAAACTGTTTAGTACTGGCAAAGAAATAGAATGGTCGATTTAAAGGAACTGTAGACAATATAAAGTTATGTACACAGATTATGTACACAAAACACAGTAATAAATGATTATAATAATCTACTGTTTGAAAAACCCCAAAATTCCAACTTCTGGGGCAAGAACTCAGTATTGGAGAAAAACCATTAGGAAAGTGGAAAATAATATGGCAGAAACTAGGCATAGATCAACATCTCACACCATATACCAAGATAAGGTCAGGGTGATACCATAAGCATAGTAGGAGAGCAAGGAATAGTTTACCTGTCAGATCTATGGAGAAGGGAAGAACTTATGACCAAACAAGAGATAGAGATTTCCATTAATGCAAAATGGATAATTTTGATTACATTAAAGTAAAAAGATTTTGTACAAGCAAAACCAATGCAACCAAGTTTAGAAGGAAAGTGGAAAGATGGGAAAGACTAGTAAGAGTCCTGCAGCCATGTTTGAACTCAGGAAGATGAGCCTTCCTGAGCCCAGGTGCAGCACTCTGTACATTATGGTGCCACCTAGCTGCACTGAACATTATCGACCTGAAAGTATCACATATAGAAATTATTCAACTTATTACCTTTGGTATTTAAAAAGCACTTCAAGGTTAACAATTACATTAAAAAATGTATTTCTAACATATGCCAGTCATGATGTTAAGCATTTTGAAATCAGTATACCATTTTGATCCCAAAACAACAACTATTATTATTTTCCCTTTACAAATCAGGAAACAGGTCAAACAGATATAAAATACATTTTTGAAACTGAACAGAGAAGTATGAAGTTTACCTAGAGCAGAGGCTGGTTTCTCAGTGATGAGAATTCTTGGAGGCAGAGTTTAGGGAATGCTTGCCACAGGCCTAATCCGTCTACCTCTCCCTTCCCCCACAACTGCAGAATTTACTGAGCCAAGAGTGGTTTGCAGCTGCTGGGACAGGATGGGCAGAATGTATAGGACCTGGGTGACATTTCCAACCTTTGCCTAGAAGGGTGGGCTAGAGGCATGCCCAGAGGCACAGAACTGTCAGAGCTACTGCCGGTCTGTGAATTGCTGCCCCTCCCCTTTTTACTCCAGGTGTGGAAGGGTGATTTAAGTTTTCTCTACAATTCTCCATCATTCTCTTCTCTTAATCTGATCTGGAGTTAGAGGAGTTAACAAGAACCTTATGGCTGTTAAAAATACCCACACTGAGATACCCTCTTAACTCTGGGGAGGGAGTGCGGAATGACAAGTGATCAGGATTGGGAGGTGTTTTAGCATGAGTGAGAATTCCTGGAGTTACCTATAGTCTCAGGAGCTTTCTCCCAAAATTCCAACTAATCAGTTTCCAAGCTTTTTAATGATTAATCCCAGAATCTGCTAATATGTTTTTAGCTCTATCTGTTTCCATTGTAATTCTGAGTTGGCCAGACTGGGAATCACAAGGAAAAGTTTTGTTTGTTTCCCCTAGAAATCTCTGGCTGCCTGCATTTTAAATTTCACAAAGTAATAGGCTCATTTCACAGCACACAAGATAGACACAGATATACACCGACAAACAGACAGTTCACAACAGGACAAATACAAACTGAGCTCACAATTTAAGGACAGGGAGAGGGAGAATTAGAGGCTTGTTAGAAACTCCCACCACAAATTGGCTATTATTATTTTGAGGAAAGGGGGTTGAGGAATTTGCAAGGATCTAAGACCTGACAGGGTAAGAGTGGATGGGGTTCAGATCCTGCAACCTTTGCTCAGAACACCTCTATTAGGGTCTTTGGGGAAGCCTTGGAATCCCTGATGTTTCTGATTTCCCATTATCTGCATCCAGAGTGTAGCTGTCCTTCTCAAAAACAGAGCTCTTAAGGGAAGGGAGGAAGGGGAGGGGAGGAGGCAATGGTAGCAGAACAAAGTTAGCCTCCTTAGGGCTAGGGCAGGTAAGGGAAGGTGAGGAGGGCAGGGGTAATGGCAAAGTGCAGTAATCCTCCCCAGAATCAGAGGCTTTAAGGGAAGGGAGGGAGGACGGAGGCAAGGCATAGGGCAGAAAGAGTGGAGGAACAGCTATGGCTGGAGTTGTTGGCCAAAAGGGGAGAGTGAGGTGGAGAGAATTAGCCAATACTGGGGGTGATGCTGAAGCAGCTTTGCAAGCCTTAAGAGAGGAGGCTTCTGCCTTTTGTTCTCACTCAGCCATCTCAGCAAACCCAAGGAGAAAACAATCCCACTCCTAGCTAGATGTTTTATTGGCCTCTAAACTTAATTTGGTTTTAAGATAAAGTAATTTTGACCAGTCCAAAAGAGCCCTATTGTGGCCAACATAATTTGGGGCTATCTTTAGTTAACAGACACTAGTGCTGGCAATATTTGTACTAATTTCCAAAAATCAATCTGCAAAGGGGACTGAATTAATCCAAAGCAATCTAACACAAAGTGGTCCCCACCCCCAGAGCCAGCTTTAAAGGGAAATTTCGGACTTCAACCAAAGTAGAGCAGACCTTTGGAAGCTGGGAAGAGGGAGAACTTACCTGACCCCAGCAAGGCTAAGATTCCAGGAAAAGAAATGAACCCTGAGGCGCCTGAATCATTAGTATTGGTGAGATTGGACTGCTGTTCTGTCTTTGTCCCATTCCATCAGTTCTAATCTGAGTCACGGAACCATAACTGACGACCTGAAAGGTTAAAGGAGGCAAACAAGCTAGGTGATGTGTAAATTCCTAATGCTTATTCCCTTAAAGCTAGCAAAGTTAACTTACTTATATGTACAAGGAGCCAGAGCACTAAGTTCTGACTGTCTGAAAAAAAGAATGAGAAGATTTAAATGCATTTCAGGACAGTCCCAACTCAGCATGTCTGTGTCACTCAAAATTTATGACCTCCAAGTATGTTTAATCACAGTATAAGAAAGGAATTTCTTAATTGGATAGGTGATAAATACAATAAGATAAGAGAGTTGACAAAATATCAATTGAAATTACACCCCAGGATCTCTGTGTTTAGTTTACCATTAACATGCCATAACATAGTATATGTCCATAAAATATTAAGATAAGAAAAAGTCCCATTTTTTAAGATAGTGTTTTGAGTTAAGAGTCTCATCCTTAATGGCTGTTAACAGAGGAAAGAATGTTCTTAAGTCGGCCCCATCTGGGCTTGTTGATATGTGATGAAGAGAAAGAAGCTGTTAAGGTCCAGGCTTTGCTTCTGGTTGGTTATTTCAGGCTCTGGCTCTTATTGAAGTTACTAAATTGATATCAAATGATTATCAACATAGTAGTGGCTTACTAAAAGTTTAACTTAGAAAAGGCAGTGTGGCATCATAAAGAGTGCTCTCGATGTGGGTGGAGGGAGCTGGGCTTTGGATCCTACCTCTGGCTGAGGCAGCAGAAGAGCTCAGGAACGAGAGCAAGAGACAGTTTGGGCTGGCCTAGGAGCCACGAAGAGCCAGCTCGAGTTCCATCTCACATAAACACTTCCTGTATAACCCTGAGCACAGCACTTTAGCTTTTGATGCCACAGGCAATTCTGCAAGACTTTAAATTACAAAACAGCAGTTGAGCTGGCTTCTAAGATGGGGTTTCCATACCAAGTGATTAGTTACCTACCTTAACTGAAGAAATCACTGCCCTTTCTTTGCCCACCTCCTTCTCCTCCCCCAATTATGAGATACTTGTGATGAGGTCAAGGAACCATATGTTTTTAGGGGTGCTTGAGACCCCAAATCCCAACATGCTGGGTCCTGCTCGAATGAATTCAACTCAAGCCTTCTCAGCCAAAGAAAAAAGACAAAGTTTATTACATTTGCCATAATGGGTTGTCTTAACAAATTTGAACATTTGTGATGCTGGTTGTTTTCATGAGTGGGCCAGATAAAATCTACTTCAGATTGAATCTGAGCGCCTTCGTGGAGGCAAGATGAAACTTATATACAGAAAGATTGTGGGAGGAATCTAGGGTGGTCCTGAGGTGATGGGAGGAAGGGTTTAGGAAGGGTCTTCAGGAGGAGTCTAAGGAAGAGCTTGATGGGGCTGGGGTGAGGTCAGACTTCAGGAACCAAGAGAATAGGATTAAGGGTGGGAAGTAGCTGAAGTTACCTGGAGATATCAGAATGTAGATTTCTTTTTTGAGTTTTTGATTAAAGGGGTCATCCTTTGATTAACTGCTTAAAAAGGCTTATTCACTGAATAAGGGTTACCTCACTCAAAGCGAGAATTTGAAAAAACCTTAGCCTGAAAGGACCAGGGTCTCCCAAATGATTCTGGGCCATGTCTAGTCATCCTGGTGACTATCAGGACACTGGACCCAGGTGGCTCTGGAGGAGAAAGTGAGGTTAGTGACTTTGTACAACCCTCCCTCACTCAAATTAAAGTCAATTGCAAGTCATTTCATCATTTCCCTGATGTCATGGTCCTCTTCCAGAACAAAGGACAAACACGACAACTGTGTAATGTAAACCTAAGCTATTCCACTGGTCCATGATTCTGTTTCTTAGCCAGTACCATATTATTTTGATGATTACCTCTTTGTAATGTAGTTTAAAGTCTGATACTACTAGCCTACCTTCCTTTACACTTTTTACATTTGTCTCTTCATGTTTTTGATCTTTTGTTCTTCTAGATGAATTTTGTTATTACTGCTTCTAGATCTAAAGGTCAGTTCTTTGGTAGTTTGATTGGCATGGCATGGAATTAATAAATTTATATAGAATTGGTATTTTTATTATTTTTACTTGGCCTACCCATAAGCAATTACAACATTTTTCAAAATGACAGAGGCAAATTGAGGTTCCCCAGTAGTATACTTTTATTGTCTATCCCTCTTGTAATTCACTTAACTTTTCCTTTAAGAATTTGAATGCTCTACCATTTGGTGCTTATATATTTACCCCTGATATTACTTAATTGTCTATTGCACCTTTTGTAAAACATCGTTTCTCTGATTATTTCTTTTAATTGGATCTCTTTTTCCTTTTGCTTTTTTTTGTGTTTTTTCTTGGCAGGGCAGTTGGGGTTAAGTGACTTGCCCAAGGTCACACAGCTAGTACATGTGTCAAGTGTCTGAGGCTGGATTTGAACTCAGGTCCTCTTGACTCCAGGGCCTGTGCTCTACTCACTGCACCACCTAGCTGCTCCTTTCCTTTTGCTTTGTCTAAGAACATGATTGCTACCCCTTATTTTAGCTCTTGGTGTGTCTTTCTGTTTCAAGGGAGTTTCTTATTATGAACCTATTGTTGGATTCTGGTTTCTCATCCATTCTGCTAACAATTTCCATTTTATAGGTGAGTTCATCCATTTCACATTCACAATTATCATTACTAATTGTGAATTCCTCCATTCTATTTTCTCCCATTTATCCTTCTCTTTTTTTTACCCTGTAACTTCTCAAAAGTTGCTTCTGACCACCATCTCGCCTTTCCTTCTTTCACTCCCCATCTTTCTCTTATTCCCTTCCCCTCCTACTTCCCTGTTGGGTAAGATCAATTTCTATATGCAACCAACTGAGTGGTGTGTGTGTGTGTGTGTGTGTGTGTGTGTGTGTGTGTGTGTGTGTGTGTGTTCTTTCCTCATTGAACTAATTCTGGTGAAAGTGAAGTTCAAGTATTGTCTGCTACCTCACCATATTTTCCCCTCAACTATAAAAGCTCATGAGGTTCTAACTTTGTAAAATGAACTCTTCTGTCTTTAATATTATCAGGAAAAAACCCTTAAAATGGTGGAAATTGTTTCACTTTCTTTACAATTATTGATACAATTTTATATGTAAATCTTCAATCCAGTTTTGAGAATTTACTACTAAAACAGTCAAAACCTGAATTTCCATACTAGATACATTTAGAAGTCAATGATATACATATGTACATAGTGCTTAGAGGAAAAAAAAATCTGATCCTGTTTCTTTCATAAAGTTTACCTTTCCATTTAATTAGAAAACTTTTACATTGCATCTTTTCTTATTACTTTGTCTAATTCCCCCTTTTGGAGTGTATCATCCCTATATTATAATTTGATCACAAATTAGAAGTAAAAAATGATTACTCTCCTTCCAAATTCCTTAATCTCCAAGCCTCCAAAATCTACTAAGATTTAGCAGTTCTATAAACTTTGATTATCTGACTTTATTTCTGTATTTCCAATGTAGTAAAGGCTGAAATGACAGAAAAAAATTATATTGCAGGTTTTTTTCTCTTTTCTCATGACTTCAATTTCCTGCTGAAAGCCAAAATTGGGAGCTAATCCTATTTACCTAGACAACTGCTTCAAGCATGAAACTTCATTAATTTTTCCAAGCATTCTAAACTCTTTGGCTGTAGTCTTTTAGCAGTTTTTATGGCTGGCTGCATTTTTTCTTTTAGAAATCTTTCAAGGTAACATAATCTATAAATAACAAACATAGGACAGAAGACAAAGATTTTTTCCACATTTTAGAAAGACACAAAACAGATACAAAATGAAAAGACACAAAAAGTATGCACAATTTTTCAATTGTAATTGAAAGTTCCTTATTCAGGCTAGTTTTAGAACCCATTTGGATTTTTATATATTTTAACATTATTTGAGAACTCTTTTAGTCACCTTTTCCACTCATGTGTGAGATCCTACACCTGTTTCTAAACCACTAAAAATTCTCCTAAGGGTGTCAATGTATCACCAGGCTATTCCCCTGGTCCCATGCCAAAAGAAATTTTTTCCAAGGGGGAATACCATAGAGGAACCCATAAATCTTCTCCAGCCCTGGGGGAAAAACTAATCTTAGACCACCCCACTCCCTCGGGCAAACCAAATCAAACCCTCTACTTCCCCAATCCCTGAGTCAAACCTAAATTTAAACCTCCCAGAAAAACTGAATCTATACCTAACCTTCCCCAATCCCTGGGGTGGGTCCAAACCTAAACTGCCCCAGTCCCTGTGATTGGGGTTTGAGATTCATGCTGGACCCCTAAAAGGAAAAGACCATGTCTTTTAACTCAACCCAGCCTCTAACCTGTCCCACACATTTATACCTAGAGATTTGTTAAACCTGAAAATTTGGTTGAAGGAAACAACAGAGCTAGGTGATAGGAAAATTCATATTACTTATACATTATTTATTCATTCCCTTTAAACATAGCAGACAGACATGATCATGGATTGAGCCAGGCAGAGTCTGATTGACTTGTACAGAGGAATGAACAGGTTTTATATTTTTTTTAGAACAGTCACAATTCAGCATGTTACTCAATTTTATGATCCCCATGTATGTTTAACCATGACACAAAGATTTCCCTTAATGGAATAGGGTTGTAAAGAATATTGACAAAGGTCAGTTAAAACTACAGCCCAACATCTCTGTCTCATTAACATAGTATATGTCTCATAACATAATGTATACCCATAGAATATTAAGTGAGGTAGTGTCTCTTGGGGTTAGGGTCTCATCCTTTAATGGCTAACAGGGGAAAGAATGTCCTTAGGTCAGTCTGATCTGGCCTTGTTGACAGAGGTAAGGGTATTTCCTGAGCAAACTTTAGAGAA
>CM053624.1:8963152-8991000 GCA_028646595.1 Phalanger gymnotis | reverse complement strand
AAGGTTCCCGTTTTGCTGATGAGTAGGTTGAGGCCCAGAGAGACAAAGGGACTCCTTCCAAGTTCATTTAACCAGTAACAGAGCTGGTATTTGGATCCAGCTCCTCTGAGTAGTACACTTCTCACTAGACTCCAGCTACCTCTTAAGCTTTAGGGTAGAGACCTCTCAGTGTGATCACTGGGTGAAAGAGTGTGTACATGCCCTTCGATCCAGCAAGACCACTACAAGTTCTGTGTTCCAAATCCCAAAAAGATCATTAAAAAGGGGATAAGGCCCCACATGTACACACACACATGTATATACATATATATATATACACATGTGTGTGTATACTTGTATGTATATCTATATATAATATGTGTATATACACATATACACACATATGTGGGATATATATGTACATATGTGTGTATTTATACATATATACATACAAGCATATGTAGATATGTAGATATGATTTTGTTTGTCAGTAAAGTGAAGGGATGTTTTCAAAAGTCCCTGATATCTCCAAAATCCAAGACCAGGGTTAACAATTCAGAATTTTGAAAGCCAACTTTCCCCTCTAGGTGTTATTTTTTTGACCTTTTAAATTATCCCCCACAGGAGTTCTTAGTAGTGACTACAGGAAGAGTCTATGATTTTGACATCATTCAACAATCCTAGTGTGGGAAGTCTTTTCATCAAAGTAGATTCTGTAACTCCATAGGGAAGTCCCAGGGCTTTGTCTGAGGCTTCAGAGGTCAAACAACTTTCCCAGGGTCACCCTACTCACAAGTGTCAGAGGTGAGATTTGAACTCAGGAGTTCCTGACTTCAAACCTAGTACTCTCTCCATTGTATCCCACTGTTGTAACAATCTAGCTAGCAGCTGCCGTGGGGGTGAAAAACCAACACAAGCCCAACAACAAGAACGCTGCCAGCATAGGTTCTTTTGATCTGCTTTAGTAAGGAAAGCAACATTAAGGGGTTGACAATTTTACTTTAATCCAGCATACAAATACCATTCACTTAGTTCAGGGGAAAAAGCCACCACTCTGAACTTCAGAGCAAATACAAACAAATTACAAACATCAACAGATAGACCAAATACAATTCATAGTTACCAACATCTAAGTTCAGCCCAGGAGCTCATAACAGGGGCTGGCCCAGAGTCACGCTCACCACCATGGCTGTGGGTAAGACCTCTAAAAAAGAGAAAGCTGACCCCTGGTTTTATATCTTTTTCAGGGTCAAGAGTGAGTCACACAGGTGACTCACCCATGTGATCTGAAATAGTCACAAAGAGGCAACTTAAACCCATGTGGTCTAAAACCCTCTGATGTCCCTAACATGCCATTCAAACCCATGTAAACTAGACCCTCCCCTGAGGCAAGGAGATCACCAAGGACTCCCAATCTAATCAAGGAAACAAAGGCCAAACTTTTCAAAGGCACTTGGTTGAACTGAGTGCTAAGAGCCCATTTTGATTGCCAGCACACCCACTGCCTCTATTTGAATAGTAAATCCCCCCCACCCCTACCCCATCTCAAACAACTGTAAGGCAGATGCTGCTTTAAGAAGGATGAGCAAAAGGTAAATTCATCCTGGCACCAGAAGGAGTCTGGGCTTGCAGAACGGCAGGAAAGAATTCTGTAGACAGGCAATATGAGCTGTGCAAAAATTGGATAGGCTGCTTCTGGAGTAGGGGCTTCCCTATCTCTGAGCTCTCCCAGCAAAGGCAAGATGGCCCATTGCCTGTTAGAGACACCACAGAGTGTATTTCTGCTTAAGCATGCCTGGTATCAGTTGACCTTGGAGTCAGTGGGAGTGAATTGCCTTCCTTCCCTGTGGCTGTGGTAGAGTGAGACCAGGGTACTGAGACATGAGGAGTCTAGGGTGAGTGACAGTCAGATAGTCAGACAAGAAACTTTTGCTAAGAGCCTACCATGTGCACAAGAAGATGTAGCCCTGCCCAGCCAGTTCTCAGTTCATGCCATGCTAAGTAGTAGGGGAGCTCAGGGTCCAGTGGGGGAGACAACATACACATAACTTCTTGCAAAGTAGCTGTATATAGAATAACTTCAAAATACGCAATAGAACGAATGCATTAGAATTAAGAGGGATTGGGAAAGGCTTCCTCCAGAAGGTAGAATTTGAGCTTGGACTTAAAAGAGGCCAGGGAAGCCAGGAGGGAGAGATGAGGAGGGAGAGCATTCCAGGGAGGGGGCACAGCCAGTACAAATGATCAGAGTTGGGAGATGGAATGTCTTGTTCAAGGAACAATGAAGGGTCCAGTGTCACAGGATCACTTCCATTTTTGAGCTATAGGTTATTTTTTTTCCCAGACAACAAAAATAGGTCCATAAATGCTGGTCTAACTAGATTCCTTCTCCCGAAAGAAGGAGGAGGAATAAGAACCTAAAATCATAATCACTGATGAATGTACAAGTGAAACCCTTCTTTGTCTTACCAATGATTGTGGGTAATCAAAGGTGCTTGGAGTCTGC
The DNA here is from genome assembly GCA_028646595.1 of Phalanger gymnotis. Taxonomy (NCBI): domain Eukaryota; kingdom Metazoa; phylum Chordata; class Mammalia; order Diprotodontia; family Phalangeridae; genus Phalanger; species Phalanger gymnotis. The sequence goes on along the minus strand of CM053624.1, from coordinate 8,988,515 downwards.
TCATCCCAGGTTGGTGTATTTGTTCGAGCTTCCAGCTTTCCTTTGTTAGCCTTGCATAAAACCCCATAGACCCTAATATTCTTGGGCCACCTGCCATTGATCTGTCGTCTGGGTAGAGGAAACCACCTGGGTCTCAGTGAAACACATGGCTTTGTTTCCCAGAATTGGAGCAATATTGGGACCTAGAATGTCCTCAAGGTGTTAACACATGCCTCTTTGTATGCATGCCCAAGGAAGCATTCTACCCAGGGATCTGTATGCTACAAACTGAGCCTAGAGTTAGTTTAGAGGTACATGTGGCCATCTTGCTGTTGTTCCTCGAAATCCCACACTTGACTAGCAAAATGATAATAGGATTAAAGCTTTGCAGTCATAGCTGACCTAGACAAGCCCAGAGCATGCACCTTGGGCATTCAATTTACTGGGCACCATTTGGATAGTCCCGTTCCATAGAAGGACCTGGATACACTACTTTCAAGAGCCACACACAGGGAGCAAGCCCACCAACAAAACAAAACAAAACAAAAAATTGCTTACTGTGGCCCTGAATCCAAAGGGCTGGTTCCATTGGATGGCACAGACCAGCGATGGAGGGAAAATCGAGCACTAGCCATGCAGAAAGAGAAACTAAATTTCATTTTTGAGAAAGAGAGAAACATTCTATGCACCCTCTGGTATGATTGAGAACATGCACTTCTAGTTGATTTAGCAAGGTCAATAATGAAAACTCAGCCAAGTAAATGGGGAAACATTCCATTCATCTCCCCACAAAAAGACAGAAAGAAGGTCTTTGTTCTTTTACCATCATAAGCAGAACTGCTTCACCACACACACACACTTCCTGAACATCACGTTTGGAGCTAGAGTATTCATTGTTCTGAGTTACACTTTGGGGCCCCCTGAGGCTGCTTGAAACATTAAAATTCTATAATTCTGGGAATGTGGAGTCTAAATTAAATTCAGATTTGACAGTCCAGCTGTGTTGTACAGGGTACTAAGGAGAGTATAAATGAGCAGGAAAGTCTGCTATGTTTGATCAGATCCTGAGTCCACAGTTCTGGTTGTTGTTCACTTGGGAGCTAGGTGGTATAGTAGATAAAACTCTGGACTTGGTGTCAGGAAGACCAGAGTTCAAATCTTGCCTCAGACACTACCTGGGTGATCCTGGGCAGATCACTTAACTTCGGTTTGCTTTATTGTCTTCATCTGTTAATGGAAACAACAATAGCAATGGCATTCCATGATTGTTGTGAAGACCAAATGAGATAAAATAATTTCTTTATGTATTTATAATTTTCAACATTCACTTCCATAAGATACTGGGTTCTAAATTTTCTCCCCCTCCGTTCCCTTTCCCCTCCCCAAGGCAGTGTGCAGTCTGATACAGGCTCTACATAGACATTCATATTAAAAAATATTTTCACATTAGTCATGTTGTAAAGATTTAGAACGAATGGGAAGAACCATGAGAAAGAAGAAACGAGAGCGGGGGGGGGGAGAAGAGGGAGAGAGAGTGTGGGAGAGAGAGAGGGAGAAAGAGAGAAGAAGAGAGAGAGAGAGGGAGGGAGAGAGAGAGAGAGAGAGAGAGCGCAAATGGTATGTTTCAATCTACATTCAGACTCCATAGTTCTTTTTCTGAAGGTGGATAGCATTTTCCATCTTTTGGAATTGTCTTAGATCCTTGCATTGCTGAGAAGGTCTAAGTCTATCAAAGTTGGTCATTGCACAATGTTGATGTCACTGTGTCCAAAATTCTCCTGGTTTTGCTCACTTCACTCAGCATCAGTTCATTTAAGTCTTTCCAGGTTTCTCTGAAGTCTGCCTGCTCATCATTTCTTATGGAATGATAGTATTCCATCACATCCATATATCACAACTTGTTTAGCCATTCCCCAATTGATGGGCATCCCCTCAATTTCCAATTCTTTGCTACCACAAAAAGAGCTGCTATAAATATTTTTGTACATGTGGGTCCTTTTCCCATTTTTATGATCTCTTTGGGATACAGACCTAGAAGTCGTATTGCTGGGTCAAAGGGAATGCACAGTTTTATAGCCCTTCGATCATAGTTCCAAATTGCTCTCCAGAATGGTTGGATCAGTTCACAACTTCACCAACAATGCATTAGTGTTCCAATTTTCCCAAACCTTCCCCAACATTTATCATTTTCCTTTTTTGTCATGTTAGCCCATGTGATAGATATGAAGTGTTACCTCAGAGTTGTTTTGATTTGCATTTCTCTAACCAAGAGTGATTTAAAGCATTTTTTCATATAACTACAAATAACTTTAATTTCTTCATCTGAAAACTGCCTGTTCATATCCTTTGACCATTTATCAACAGGGGAATGACTTGTATTCTTACAAATTTGATTCACTTCTCTATATATTTTAGAAATGAGGCTTCTATCAGAGACACCGGTTATAAAAAATGTTTCCCAACTTTCTGCTTCACTTCTAATCTTGGTTGCATTAGCTTTCGTTTATGCAAAAACTTTTCAAATTAAATGTAATCAAAATTATCCATTTTGCAATTCATAATATTGTCTTCCTCATGTGTCATCAATTCTTCTCTTCTCCATAAATCTGACAGGTAAACTATTCCTTGCTCCTGGTTTGCTTATAGTATCAGCCTTTATATCTAAATTGTATATCCATTTTGACTTTATCTTGGTATAGAGTGTAAGATATTAGACTATGCCTAGTTTTTGCCATACTGTTTTCCAGTTTTCCCAGCAATTTTTGTCAAATAGTGAGTTCTCATGCAAGAAGCTGGATTCTTTGGGTTTATCAAACCGTGGATTACTATAGTCATTGACTATTTGTCTACCTAACCTATTGAGATAATAATCTTAAAGTTCTATATAAATATTGTTGTTGTTGTTAGCTTGCCCAAATTATAGCCTGCAATACTGGACCTTTGGCAAAATCAAGCAGACACTGGAAGGCTCACCTTGCAAATGCAAACCCAAGTTTGCCAAGTGGTGGCAAAGACTTGGACACATTTATCTCTCCCGCTCAGTTGCCTCTCACCTTTCTATATTCCCACTCTTTCCTTTTCTTTCCTCTGCTATAATTTCATCCCCTGCTCTCCTTTTCCCAGCTTAGTAAAAGTCATATTTATTTGCTAAACCTAACCTTAAACTAATATTTTATTTATACATATTGGGGTCCGTGAACATGTATTGTTATTTCAAAATAATTTCTTTTCTTTGTAATCTTGTAATTTGATTTTATATACTAATAATTAGAAATTTTGAACTTAGAGCAACCTTGAATTTCCACCTCACAGACTGGCCAAGATGACAAAAGATAAAAATGATAAATATTGGAGGGGATGTGGAAAAATAGTCTCAATAATATATGGTTGAAGGAGCCATAAATTTGTCCAGCCATTCTGGAAAGCATTTGAAACTGTGTCCCCAAAGTTACTAAACTGTGCATACTTTTTGACCTAGGTATGCCATTTGTAGCCTAACAGCTTAGAGAGATAAAATAAAAAGGAAAAGAATGATATATGCAAATGTTTAGGGGATATTTTTGTAGTCGTCAAAAATTGATAACTTAGGACTTGTCCTCCAATTGTAGAATGAAATAAGTTGTGGTACAGGAATACAATGAAATATTATTGTGCCATAAGATTGGATGAAATGGACACTTCTAGAAGAAACAGATAAGGCCTCTATGAGCCGCTGTAGAGAGAAGTGAGCAGAAATAAGAGAATGGTTTATACAGTAACAGTGATAGAATTAATGTTATTAGACTTGAGAAATTTCACCAATGCAATGATAAACTCTATATCCAGGAGACTGAAGGTGAAATGTACCATTCACTTCCTGCTAGAGAAATGTTAAACTTAAAATGCAGAGAAAGATAGCTATGTTTTGGTCATAGAAAACGTAAGAATTTCTTTGCTGCACTACAGATGTTGGTGATCAGGATTTCATTTGGGGAGTGGGGAAGCAGTGGGAGGGACAAATTATAAATGCATGTAAAATCATCTTTTTAAGAAAAGAGCAAAGTGGCATGCATTAGACATCGATGGCCTGAAACATTGGTGATACTTAATAAATATTTGCTGAAATGAATTAAGAGGGATTAAGTAGCTCTCCCATATTTCCTTCATTGTCCTAAAAAAGAAACCCACCTTATGTCTTCCTTTGGCTTAAGCCATTGCAAACTTCTGTTAAAATGAAAATTTTTTTAAAAATCTACTATCTGGAAGTGGGGAAAAAAACAAGAACCTTGAAGACTTACATTGATTCATTTTACAGGGACTAAGGGAATGGGGAATATAGTGGGTAAATTTTGATAGAAAAGGAAGGAAAACTGGAAGAATAGAGAGGTTTTAGCTTGTAGTGTTAACAGAAAGGGTGCATAAGGGCAGGAGCTCTGAGCAGCTAGAGGCCAACATAAGGGGATTGTGTGTGCTGGGGAGCGGGGAAGGGAGGGCGGCATCCCAAAAGGGCATCAAGAACAAAACATATGGCTTTAGAAAACAATCTGACATTGGAAGTTGAGGGGATGCCCATCAATTGGGGAATGGCTGAACAAGTTGTGGCATATTAATATAATGGAATATTATTGTTCTATAAAAAAAGTTGAGCAGGCTCATTTCAGAAAAACCTGGAAAGACTTAACATGAACCGATGCTGAGTGAAGTGAGCCGAACCAGGAGAACATTGTACACAATGGTAGCAACGTTACGTGATGTTCAACTATGACAGACTTCAGTCTTCTCAGCAACGCAATGATCCAAGAAAATTCCAAGGGACTCACAATGGAAAATGCTGACCACAACTAGAGAAAGAACCGTGGAGTCTGAATGCAGATCGAAGCACACTATTTTCACTTTTTTTTCTTTTTTGTGGTTTTTCCCTTTCATCCTGAGTCTTCTTGCACAACGTGATTAATGAGGAAACACGTTTAACGCGATTGTACATGTATAACCTATATCAGATTTCTTGCTGTCTTGAGGAGGGAGGAGGGAGAAAAATTTGGAGCACAAAATCTTACAAAGATGAATGTTGAAAACTATCTTCATGTGTAATTAGAAAAAAACTAAATACTATTAAGTAAAAAAAAAAAATCTGGCCTACCTCCCACTTCTTCCTAGATGCCATGAATTTTGTCAAGCAGCTGATCCTCGCCTGGATTCAGGTTCTTCATCTATGATCAGTCATCAGACATTTGTTAGGCTCCTACCGAGCTAGCCATGGAATACATGAAGAAGACAAGAACTGCTCCCTGCCTTCCAGAAGCTTACATTCTAATGGCAGACATGACATACATGTATAGAGATTTATGCAAAACACATACAAACAGATACAGCATAAGGCAGTGAGTACTAGCAGCCAGGAGTGAAGGAGAAAGCCAGGAGGGTTCATGCAGAAGCTGATTCTGGAGCTGAGTCTTAATGGAAACCAGGGATTCTATGAAGTGGAGATGAGGAGAGAAGGCACTGAAGGGATGAAGAATAGCCAGGGCAAAAGTACAGGACATGAGAGATAGAGAGTCATGTTTGGATGCTTTAGCTCCTAAGGTTTTCCTTTGGAAGTCTAAGATTCATCAGTCTGAGTGTCAACATGGCTACACATGAAGGAGAATAATAATATTATGTGAAAGCATAATATTAGGGTCACAAAATTTTAGATAGTTGAAATTAGGCAATGTACTAGGCCTAGCTAAAGTGTACTGAGCCTCGATATTTACAAGCTACCAATTGGCAATTAAAACAAATGGCCTACGTGCAAATTTGAGCGTCCACTCTAAGACAGCAGATGACACTAACATTCTCTGTACGTGATAGCTCATTCTTTCTCATAAAACTGCTCCTATCTGAATCTTATCATTTTCAATGTTGTTTCTTCAGCCAGGAAGTCCTTGAAGCTGTAGGCTCCAGACTGCTCTGATTAAACATTGCCAAATGTAGCTTTGATTTGCTTTCCTTTTCCCTTTGACAAACACTCTGTTCCCAAGTTGCAACTTAGTGTAAAACCTGACAGTATGAGGTAATTTCCACGAGGGTTTCTATAAGACTATTCAAGGCCCAGATTTTTTTGTGTCTAACAGCCACATGGGTGGATGGAGAAGGACTTCCATTGAATAACTGTCCTCCTAATAGAAGTTTGAATTTTTAAAATTGGTCTTCTAATAAAAGATTGTTACCAATAGATCTGATTGCTCAACGTGACTCTCAGCGGTCCTTTTTAGTTGCTTTGAAAGAGTGACATCTTGGACTTCCATCAGTTTCTGGTAGAGATTAGCAGCGATCCAACAGCCTTTCCTCCACTGACCCTCATGGACCCAGTTAAGAGAGGTAAGAGAACTTCATTTAAATCATTAGTGAAAAATTGTCTGTATCTGCAGGACTGTGTTCAGATATTTTCCAGACCCATGTTGTACATACACTGCATCTGCTGGGTACAATATTTGAGCAAGGTGGGGGTGGGTTAATTTTAATTGAACAGGATAGCCAGTTAAGCACTCACAGTTCAGTAAGAAATTTTCACTATGATAGGATATTGAGATTAATCTGGTTTCGTTAGCAAATATTCCCCGTAATGGCCTGAGTTTTCCTTAACTGGTAGGATTCAAATAGAATAAGCATTTATTAAGTGCTTATCCTGTGCCAGGAACAACTAGGTGGTACAGTGGATAGAGTACTGTCCTTGGAGTAAAGAAGACACATCTTCATGAGTTCAAATCCCATCTCAAACACTTACTAGCTCTGTGACCCTGGGCAAGTCACTTAACCCTGTTTGCCTCAGTTCCTCATTTGTACGATGAACTGCAGAAGGAAATGTCAAATCATTCCAGTATCTTTGCTAAGAAAATTCTAAAGAAAACCCTAAATGAAGTCATAAATAGTTGGACACAACTGGAAAATTACAGAACAATTAAGATCAACAGGTACCGAGCGAAATTTATTACATTTTATCCTCACAGCAACCCTGTAACGTAGGTTCTATTATTATCCCTCTTTTACAGATTAGAACACTGAAGTAGACAGAGGTTAAATAACTTACTCAGGGTCACGTATTTAGGCAGTGTCTAACTCTGGATTTGAACTTAGATCTTATTGATTCAAGACCCAGAACTCTATCTATTGCATCACTTATCTAGATGCCTCAATTTCAGGGTGAAGGGTATCTTTCCACCCGTTTCCTTACTCATGAGCAATCATGAATGGAGTTCAGAAATGGGAGTTTCTGAGTGTTGGATACCACTAGTGGGACTCATGTTTTATCTGTATCAATTGAGATTATAGATTTATAGAATTATGAATGATTTACTCTTTCCAATATGGAAGTGAATGTGTCATCTCTGAAGGCCATGACTTATAACTTTCCTTTAGTAACACAATAAATCTGTCAAACAGATCTAAGATGCCTACCAATGCTAACTGCACCTCCCGCCTCCTATCTGGGATCAGAATATTCGAAAGCAAGGGACACCAACGGGAACTTAGGATCTGAGAGGTAGAAAAGTTTTCCTTCCCAATGACCTTAAGTTCTAGGTGTGGAGGCTAGGACTAAATGTTTCTGGGTTCGATGTGATGAGCACTCTGCCTTGATTTTCTTTTTCAGTGTCAGGCCCTGTGACTTTCTTTCTCAGATTACCCCAAGCAACATGACTCCTTTTGCCTTGACTTGTTCCCTGTAAGCCTGTTATAAAATGAGAATGAAAATGATAATATTTATGCCTATATATGTGTGTATACGTGCACATGTATGTATGCATGTATGCATGTATGTATGTATGTATGTGTCCAATGGTAAAGAGCTTTAAATATAAGATAGAGAGGTTCCCATGTGATCCTAGAGGAAATGGGGATTTTGTTGGGTAGGGGAGAAGTATGGTATGGTCAGTCCTGAGCTTTAGGAAAATCACCAGGGCAGCTCGGCTAAAAATAGATTGGAGAAAGAGGAGACTTGAGGAATGGAGGCAGATTAAGAGCCATTGGAAAAGATTTGGCTGTGTGTGAGTAGAAAGGAGACATATTGAAAAGATGGTGTGGAATCAGAAATCACAAGATTTGTCAAGTTAATGGATACAAGGGGGAGGAGTAATGAGGAGCTGAGGATGATATTGAGATGGTCAATCTGAGAGACCAAAAGGGTGCTGATACCTTCAACAGAAATGTGCTTGTTTGGAAGAAAAGGTTTTGGGGAAAGGCAATGACTTCTTTCATGAAATTATTTGCACATGGCCCTCAATTTGTTTTTTCTAAGCTTCAGTGGCCCTAAAGAAAATGAATGTTTCCTGTTCCCACTTTATCAGATGAAGTCCCAAATCCCCAAAGGCACTGGTCATTGGTACTTTCATAGGTACAAGCTCATCTGAGTCTTTCAGCAGTCCTGCCCTACCTCCCCTCTGAGCTGACCTTCTATCCACTTTGTACAAATATGTATTTGTGTGTATATATTTAATTTTAACATTCTTTTTTTTAAAATTTTGAGTTCTGAATTCTCTCCCATCCATCGTGCACTCATTGAGAAGACAAAAAAAGAGATATCAATTATACATATGAAATCATTCAAAATGTATCTCCATATTAGCCATGTTACAAAAAAGCAAGAAAAATAAAGAAAGTAAAAAAAAATAAATATTATGATTCAATCTGTATTTAGACTCCATCAGTTCTCTCTCTGGAAGTGGATAGCATTTTTCATCACAAGTCCTTCAGAATTGTCTCAGATCATTACATTGATCAGAATAGCCAAGTTATTCAGAGCCGATCACCATTGCCAAATCGCTGTTACTGTGTACAATATTCTCCTGGTTCTACTGACTTTACTTTGTGTCATATAAGACTTCCCAAGCTTTTTCTGAAACCATTCTGCTCATCATTTCTTGTAGCGCAATAGTATTCCATCACAACCATATACTGCAACTTGTTCAGCCATTCCCTACTTGATTTGCTGTCATATTAGCCAATTTGATAGATGCGAAGTGATACTCAGAGTTATTTTAATTTGTATTTCTCCAATCGATAGTGATTTAGAGCATTTTTTCATAGGACTACAGATAGCTTTAATTTCTTCATCTGAAAATGGCCTGTTCATATCCTTTGACCATTATCAATTAAGGAATGATTTATATTCTTATAAATTTGACTCAATTCTCTATATGCTTGAGAAATGAAACTTTTATCAGAGAAACTTTCTATGAAACTTTTTTTCCCTTAGGTTCCACCTTTCCCTGTTTTTGCCTGTATGGGGTTTTTTATGCAAAACCTTTCGAATTTAATGTAACAAAAAATTATCTAATTTACTTCCTGTAAAGCTCTCTGTCACTTCTTTGGTCATAAAGTCTTGCCCTAGCCATAGATTTGACAGGTAAAATACTCCATGCTTGCCTAATTTGTTTATGAAATCACTCTTTATGTCAAAAGAATATGCCCATTTGGATCTTATTTTGGTATATGGTGCAAGATGTTAGTTTATATTTAGTTTTTGCCAAACTGCTTTCCAGTTTTCCCAGAAAATTTTCTCAAACGGTGAGTTCTTGTCCCCAAAGCTTGGATCTTTACATTTATAAAACATTAGGTTGCTATGGTTGTTTTCTACACTGTATTGTGTTCCTAATCTATTCCTTTGATTCATCATTCTACTCCTTAACCAGTAACATATTATTCTGATGATTGCTGCTTTGTAATAGAGCTTGAGACACAGTACTGCTAGACCACCATCCTTCACATTTTTTCATTGATTCCCTTGATATTTTTGACCTTCTCTTTTTCCAGATGGAATTTATTATATTTTCTAGCTCTATAAACTATTTTTTTGGTAATTTTGTGGCTATGGATAACACTGAATAAGTAATTTAAATAGAATTAATTAATTTAGGTAAAATTATTATTTTTATTTTATTGGCTTGGCCTACCCATGAGCAATTACTATTTCTCCAATTGTTCAGATGTCTTCATTTGTGTTAAAAGTGTTTTGTAATTGTATTCATTAGTTCCCAGGTTTGTCTTGGCAGACACATTTCCAAGTATTTTATATTGTCTGCAGCTGTTTGAAATCTAATTTCTCTTTCTATTTCTTCCTACTGGATTTTGTTGGTAATATATAGAAATACTGATGATCTATGTGAGTTTATTTTATATCCTACTGCTTTGCTGAAATTGTTAATTTTTTTGACTAGTTTATTAAGTTGATTTACTAGGCTCTCTATATCGTCATGTCATCTGCAAAGACTGATAGTTTTGTTTCCTCATCACCTGTTCTAATTCTTTCAATTTATTTTTCTTGTTTTATTACTATAGCTAGCATTTTTAGTATAATATTAAGTAATAGTGATGATAATGGGCATCCTTGATTCACCTCTGATCTTATTGAAAAAGCTTTTAGCTTATCTCCATTACAAATAATGTATGTATAGAATAATTTTACATGCATATGTGTATGTATATGTATGTGTATATATACATATATACGCACATATATGTATATATACACATGTGCATCTATTTGTGTCTAATGGTAGCCATTGGAGTGTGGGGGAAGAAAAAAAGAAAAAAGTACATGACAATTTTGTTGTACATTTGAAAGAAATAGCAAGTTGTAGATAGTAGATTTGCAGTTTCATGTATAATCACCTTTAAATTATATTGTTATGAAAATATTTAATTCCATAAATTAAAAATTAAATTAAATGAAGAGCAAATAGTGCTTGCTGGTGGTTTTAGATACACATAACTTATCATTTTAAGGAAAGCCCCATTTATTCTTACACTTTCTAGTGTTTTGAATAGGAGTAAATGTTTATTTTGTTGAAAGCTTTTTCTGCATCTATTGAGGTAATCGAATTATTTTTCTTTTTGTTATTGATATGTTCAATTATACTGATAATTTTCCTAATATTGAACCAACCCCACATTCCTGACATAAATAACACCTCATCATAGTGTATGATCTTTGTGATACATTGCCATAATCCACTTGCTAGTATTTTATTTAAAATTTTTGCATCAATATTTACTAGGGAAATTGGTGTGTAGTTTTCTTTTTCTGTTTTTGTTCTTCCTGCTTTATGTATCAGCAGCATATATGTGTCATAAAAGGGTTTTGGTAGACTCCTTTTCTTTGCCTATTTTTCCAAATGGTTAATATAGTGTTGAAATTAATTGTTTTTAAATTGCTTGCTAGAATTCACTGGTCCTGGGAATTTTTTTTTCTTAGAGAGCTCATTGATGGCTTGCTTGGTTTCTTTGTCTAAGTTAGGGTTATTTAAGTATTCTATTTCTTCTTCTATTAATTTGGGCAGTTTATAGGTTTTGTAAATTAGTATTTATCTCATGTATTTCATTTTGATTTTCAGATTTATTGACATATATTTGGGCAAAATAGCTCCTAATAATTGTTTAAATGTCATTTTCATTGATGGTGAATTCACTTTTTTTTTTTCAATTTTGATATTGGTCATTTGGTTTTCTTTATTTTTTAAATTAAATTAACCAATGGTATTTTTATTTTATTCCACGAAACCAGGTCTTAATTTTATTTATTAGTTCAATGTTTTTTCCCCAGTTTTATTATTCTCTCCTTTGATTTTCAGGTTTCCAATTCAGTGTTTAATTAAGTCTTTTTAATTTTTTTCTAGTTTTTTTAATTGCATGCACAATTCACTGATCTGCTCTCTCTCTCTCTCTCTCTCTCTCTCTCTCTCATTGATGAAAGCATTTAGAGATGCAAATTTTTCCCTAAGTACTGTTTGGCTGTGTGCCATAAATTTTGGCATGTTGTCTCATTGTTGTCATTCTCTTTGATGGAATTATTCATTGTTTCTATGATTTGTTCTTTGACCCACTCATTCTTTAAGACTGGATTGTTTAGTTTCCAACTACTTATTGATCTACACTTCCAAGACCCTTTATTGAATATAATTTTTATTGCATTATGGTCCAAAAAAGATGCACTTAGTATTTCTGCTTTTCTGCATTTGATGAGGTTTTCATACCCTAATACATGGTCAATTTTTGTGAAGGTGTCATCTACAGTTGAGAAAAAAGACATATCTTTTTTCCTATCTCCATTCAATTTTCTCTAGAGGTCAATTATATTTAACTTTTCTAAAATTCTACTTATCTCCTTATTTTATTTCTTATTTATTTTATGATTAGATTTATCTAGTTCTGAGAGGAGAAAATTGAGGTCCCTTACTAGTATAGTTTTACTATATATTTCCTCCCATAACTCATTTAACTTTTCCTTTAAGAATTTGGATGTTCTGCTATATAGTGCCAGTATATTTATTATTGGTATTACTTCATTGTCTATGGTGACTTTTAGCAAAATGTTGTTTCCCAATTTATCTCTTTCAGTTAGGTCTATTTTTGCTTTTGCTTTGTCTAAGATCATGATTACTAACCTTACCTTTTTTTAAACATAAGCAGAAGCACAATAGATTCTGCTCCAGCCCTTTATTTTTACTCCGTGTGTGTCTCTTTCTTTCAAATACGTTTCTTGCAAATGACGTACTGTTGGATTCTGCCTTCTGCTATTCACTTCCTTTCCACGAGTTCATCTCATTCTCATTCATAGTTATGATTATTAACTGTGCATTTTCATCTATCCTTTTTTTCTCCTTTTTATCCCTCCCTTTATCTCTCTTATTACCTTGTCCTTCTTCAAAAATCTGTTTTGCTTCTGACCACTACCTCCCTTAATCTGCCCTCCCTTCTATCAGCCTCCTTCTCTTATTTCCTTTTTCTCCTACTTCTCTGTTAAATATTTCTATATCCAACTGAGTATATATGTTGTTCTGTCTTTGAGCCAATTCTGGTGAATGAGGTTCATTATCCCCTCATTAGCCCCTCCATTGTAAAAGTGCTTCATTTTGCACTTCTTTTATATGAGATAATTTTCCCCATTTTTCTTTCTTCCTCCTTCTTCCATCTTTCTCACCCCTTACTTATTTTTTTTGAGATCATCCTGTCATAATCAACTCACACTTGCACCCTCTGTCTATGTATACTCCTTATAACTGCCCTAATAGTGAGAAAGTTCTTAGGAATTACAGCTATTATCTTCCCATGTAGGAATATAAACAGTTTAACCTTATTGAGTCCCTTATGGTTTCCTTCATGTTTACCTTCTTATGCTTCTTTGGAGTCTTCTACTTGAAAGTCATTTTTTTTTATTCAAATCTGGTCTTTTCATCCAGAATGCCTGAAAGTCATCTATTTCACTAAATATAATTTTTCCCTGAAGGATTACACTCAGTTTTTCTGGTTTGGTTATTCTTGTTTGTAATCCTAGCTCCTTTGCTTTCAGAATAGCAATGCTCTTCTAACATGAAAGCTGCTAAGTCTTGTGTAATCCCAACTGTAGTTCCATGATATCTGAATGGTTTCTTTCTGGCTGCTTACAATATTTTCCCCTTGACCTAGGAGCTCTGTATTTGGATATACTGTTCCTAGGAGTTTTCATTTTGGACTTTCTTTCAGGAGGTGATCAGAGAATTCTTTCCATTTCTATTTTTACTCTCTGGTTCTAGGATATCAATGTAATTTTCCTTGATAATTTCTTGAAAGATGATGTCTAGGTTCTTTTTTTATGATGGATTTCAGGTACTTCAATAATTCTTAATTTATCACTCCTCAATCTATTTTCCAGGTCAGTTGTTTTTCCTATGAGATAGTTCACATTTTCTTCTATTTTTTAATTCTTTTGATTTTATTTTATAGCTTCTTTATGTCTCATAAAGTCAATAGCTTCCGCATGTCCAATTCTCATTTTTAAGGAATTATTTTTTCAGAGAGCTTTTGTACCTATTTTTTCCATTTATCCAATTCTACTTTGTAAAGAGTTCTTCTCTTTAGTGAAATTTTGTGCCTCCTTTTTTTTACCTTTAAGCCAATTTTGTTTTTTAGGGTATTTTCTTCAGTGTTTTTTGGTGCCACTTTTATCAAGCTGGTCAATTTCTTTTCATAATTTTCCAAACTAGTTTCTTTTTATTTTTAACTTTATGTTAAATTTGGATTGTGCTGCCAGGGTGGAGGTGGCTCTGTCCTAAGCTTCAGGCTTTTCATCCTGCTGTTTTCAGAGTTTTTAGTGCTTGTAAGTCAGTATGATCCAAGGAGAGGTGCGGTCCCTGCTCTCTTGGCCTGTGCTCTGGTCTTCCTCCAGGAGAGGATTATGCTCACCTGTGGCCCCAAGTGCTAGTGCTCCTCTTGATGCTGGAAGTGTAACTCCATTCCGTGCTCCTCTGCAGCTCTAAGAATTCGTCCTCTTTTTTTGCCTTGGAACTGAGACCAGAAAGCCTACTCCCTTCTGAGAGATCACAAGTGTGCTTTTGGGCACTACAACTGTGACCCTGAACTGCATATAGGCAGTGCAACAGCATCTTGCCCCCAACGCCAGCCAAGGGTTCTCTTTAATCCCTCTCTGACCAGTTGTCTGAACCCTTTACTGTGTCTGGCCTGCGAGTTTCCAAAAGCTACTGTTTGCCACTCACCACTGTTGCCACCTCCAAGGCCTGCTGCTGGCACTGCCACCACATACGCTACACTCCAGGCCAGCACCCACATCAGTGTCACAGACCTCTCATGCCAACCTCGTAAGTTGTGTTGGGCTGGGAAAATGCTCACCCTTACATTTTATTGGCTCTTCCACTCCAGAAGTCAATTTGAGGCATTATTTCAAAGTCGTTTGGAGGAGAATATTGGGAGAGATATTAGCTGAGTTGCTGCCTGCTCTCCATCACCTTGGCTCTACCGCCAATTTGTAAATATATCTTGTACAAGCTTTCAGTGTTACTGTTGCCTCTATCAAAGGTGAGCTCCTTGTGTGCAGATATTATGTTTTCCTTCTCTATATTTTTGTTGTCCAAATCCTCATTGCTTGGCAGAGGGCCTGGGTGTCGTTGATTAGTTGGTTGGTTGATTGAGAGGGTGAGAGAAGCATCATGTCTATTTGTTAAATAAATGAAGCTAACTTAAACACTTTGTCTAGGGCCACCCAGCTGGTAAATAGGAGGTAACTGGAAACCAGTTCTTCAAGTACTTAGCCCAGTGTTCTACTACATATTTTTCTACTATCTCATAAAGCTGTCGTGCCAATGAAAGTGTGGACTCAATTGCCTGGAAGGTACTTTCTTCCTCTTATACTCTATATGTCACTGTAGTTATGACTTACCCTGTACTGAGTTGAATCAAAATTCTAGGCCTCTATTTTGTTGTTGTTTCTTTAGAGAATGATATTACTTCAAAGTGCCAAATCTAGCATTGCTATCCTGAAGGACCTCGGGAAATTGAGCTTCCCATGGGAAACTTTGTTTTCTCTGGACAAAACAATTGTCTAATTTTCTGTAACCATATACTGTTAGTGTGTGTTCCCAGATATGTTCCAACCATATCAGTCACTGGGCCTGCTTAGGCAGCTATGAATTATCCTGATATTTCTCACTGTCTTCTCAAATGAATGTGAAAGGTTATTAAACATCCCCAGGGAAGAACTAGCTTATCATACCCCTTAGGGCCTCTGTGGCCCAATTCTTCTGCAGCTCTGGGAATAAATATATAAGAAATGCCAAATACCTACTTCATTCTTGAACATTTGTGGAAATTTTTTATAAAGCATTTCATTCAGAGATTTCAGGACTAAAACTCAGAAGCTGAAGTACTTTATAAATGTTAGCTATTAGGAAATATTTTGCATTAATTCAGCTAGATGGTGTTATGAATAGAATGCTGGACCTGAAGTCAGGGAGACCTGAGTTCAAATCTAGCCACAGACACTATCTATGTGACCCTGGGCAAGTCACTTAACCTCTGTTTGCCTTACTTTCCTCTACTGAAAAACTGAGATAATAACAGCACCTATCTCACAGGGTTTTTGTGAAGAACAAAAACTCTTAGCATAGTGCCTGGAGCACAGTAGGTGTTATATAAATACTTATTCTCTTCCTTCCCCTTCTCCCCTAATATTATTAATCATTAATCAGCCTCTGTTTCTCTTTCAGGCAGACATGAAATTTGGTGCCTTTTTGCCACTGCCTGTTGGATGCTTGTTTTTGGAACTGCTAATGGTGGCATTAAGAGTAAAACCGTGAAGAATCCAGAAGCTAACATGAACATTGTAAGTCATCTTAATGAAAATGTGAAGGGAAATACCATGTGGGATGGGGTGTGGTTAAAAGTCATACTGGGGTGTACTGAAAAGAGGAATGGACTTGGCATCAGAGGGCCTAGGTGATTCTGAAACTCTGGCTGTCCTCATTCAGACCATACTTCTTATGCCCCACTACCCACTCTGTTATCTCCATAAGCCTCAATCAGATCCTTCCAATGTCCTACTCTGTATTTCCCCACCATTTCCACCATACTCTCTGCAATGCCTGCTCCATAAGAAGATAGCTTTCATCTTTAATTTCTCCTTCCTTACTCTCACTTGGTTCCTTCCTGATGACACAGCCCCTCTGGCTGCCCTTTCCAGTACTGGCCACATTTTCATTCATTCCCTTCAACTCAGAGGTCAAGGTGGAAGAGTTAGAATATTCCTTGTTCCCCACTGCTCCCTCTACCAGTGTTAACTAGTAAATTCACCTCCTTTGTGGTTCATATCCATATTTACTACCCAATCTAAATCCTGGTACTTATTGTCTACTGACCTCCAAAACACTCCCCATCCTTCTCAATAAGTTCAGTGCCAGTATCATAGCATTTTTCTCCTCCCCAACTCCTGCCCTGATACTAGGGGTCTTCAATATACATATTGATTTTCCTTCAAATACTCTAACCTCCAAGTTCCTCAATTTACTCATTCCCTATGACCCACTCCTCAACCCTATCACAGCTACACACAGGGATCAAATCAGTCATGTCCAAAGAAAAAAGGAAGGAAGGAGAGAGGGAGGGAGGGAAAGAAGGAAGGAAAGGAGAGAGAGAGAGAGAAAGAGAGAGAGAGAGAGAGAGAGAGAGAAAGAGAGAGAGAGAAGAGAGAAAGAAAGAAAGAAAGAAAGGAAGGAAGAAAGAAAGAAAGGGAGAGAAAGAAAAAAGAGAAAGAAAGAAAAAGAAAGAAAAAAGAAAGAGAAAGAAAGAAAGAAAGAAAGAAAGAAAGAAAGAAAGAAAGAAAGAAGGGAGGAAGGAAGGGAGGGAGGGAGGAAGGAAGGAAGGAAAGAAGGAAGGGAGAGAGGGAGATAGGGAAGGGGAAAGAAAAGGAAAAAGAATAGAAAAAAGAGAATAGGAAAACAAAGAAAATATAGTTTGATCTACTCTTCGATCCCATCAATCATCTGGAGGTGGATCCCATGTTTCATCATGAGTCCTTTGGAGCTGTGATTGGTCATTGTATTGGCTAAAGCTTCTAAGTACTTCAGAGATTATTGTCCTTTCAATATTTTTGTTATTGTATAAATTGCTCTCCTAGTTCTGCTCATTTTGCTTTGTATCTCTCTTATTAATCTTCAATTGCTCCCCATCTACTGGCTGTTTCCCTGCTACCTACAAACACACCCATGTCTTCTCAACTTCAAAAACTTCTTGTGCAATTCTCCTATTGCTTCATCCTGTATCGCTCCTCCTATTCACCTCTAACCTCCTTGAAAAAGCTACATACAATTGGTGCCTCCATTTCCTTCTCATCACTCTGTCATAAAACCCTCTACAATCTGGCTTCCAACCTCATCATCTAACTGAAATTTCTCTCTCCAAAGCTCCCATTTTATTCCTTTCTTTTGTGGCTAAACTCCCTGAGAAGACTTTCTACAATGATTGCTTCTACTGCTTTTCCTCTCACTCTCCTCTTAGCTCTCTACAGATTGGCTTCTGACCTCATCATTCAATGATTTCTTAATTGCCAAATCTAAATAGCCTCAATCCCCTCTATGACACTGTTGGTCATATTCTTTCTTGATACTCTCTTATCTCTAGGTTTGTGCGTGCTCTCTTCTAATTGTGCCCCTGCCTGTCTGACCACTCCTCCTCTGTCTCCTTTGCTGGATCTTCATCTGAGTAATGTCTGCTGACCTTGGGTGTTCCCTGTGACTGTTCTGAGACCTCTTTTCTTTATTCTCTATACTACTTAATATGATGATGCCATCAACTCCCATGGATTCCATTATTATCTCTATGCAGATGATTCTGAAATCTATTTATCCAGCCTTAACTTCTCTCTTGCCCTCCATTCTCACATCTCCAATTGTCTTTCAGTCCTCTCAAGTTGAACATCCCATTGACATCCTAAACTCAATAAGTACAAACTTCTCCCAAACCCTTCCATCTTCAGAATTTCTCAATTACCAGTGAGGCCAACAGCAGTCTCCCAGTTTCCCAGGTTCGATTTTTGCGTCCTCCACCGGGTCATTCCTTTTCTACATCCTCCTCACAATATCCAATCTATTGCCAAAACCTGTTGATTTCACCTTGGCATCATCTCTTAAATATGCCCTCCTCTCTCCTCTGACATCACCACCATTCTGGAGCAGGCTCTCATCACCTCATGCCTAGGGCATTGCAAGAGCTGCCGGTGGTTCTGTCTGCTTCAAATCTCTCCCTCCTCCAGTCCATCCTCCACTCAGCTATCAAATTAATCTTCCTAAAGATCTAACTTGACCTCAATAACTTCCCATAGCTCCCAGTCAACCTCGGGATCCAATGTAAAATCCTCTGTTTATCTTCTAAAACCCTCCGTAGCTTGGCCACTTCTTTCCTGTCCAGTCTTCTTATCCCTCAATACCTCCTCCCCATCCAAGCACTCTTTTGTCCAATGACACTGGCCTCTGTTTCCCCTCACACAAGCCTTCCCGTGTGTTCCCCATGTCTGGAAGGATCTTCCCCCTTGTCTTTGCCTTGTGGCTTCCATATTTTCCTTCAAGCCCCAACTCACACCCCACCTTCTGCAAGAAGCTTTGCCCAACCCCCCCCCCTCCACCTTCCACCTTCCCTCTGATGTTATCTCCCATTTACACAGCATTTATCTTGTCTGTATGGAGATGTTCACATGTTGTCTCCCCCATAAAATATGGTCTCTTTGAGACCTGGGACTGCTTTTTGTCTCTGTGTCCCTTTCACTTAGTGCAGTGCTTGGCACATATCAGGCACTTGGTAAAGGTTTGTTGACTTTGCTTGACTTGATTGGGCTCTGTTACTTATTCCACAGGGATCCTGAGCTAGGCATTTGACCCCATTGAGGCCTCAGTTTCCTCTTCTGTAAAAATTAGGGACTCTTCAAGGTTTCTTCCAATTTTAGGGTGATAATCTTGTAAATGCCCTTAAGCTTGTTATTTACAGCTCAGGCATCCAACGCCAAAATGATTGTGGGCAACCAGCACCTCTGGAGAAGTGGCAATGGGAATTATTCTTAGGTACGTGAGTTCACCCCAACTCTGCTACTCACTATTTCTGTGATCCAGGGATCATGCCTTATTTTTGAGCCTCAGTGCCCTAATAGGTAAAGCAGGAATACTACTTTCTCTTCTTGCTTGTGGTGTTCCAATACTTTGGAAGCCAAGCAAAGCCCCCTGAAATGCTGTCCTTAACATCTCCTGTTGTTCCTCCTCAGCCCTTACATGGCTCTCTGTGTATGTGTGTTTCCACAATCTGGCTAGCAGCTTCTGTGGGAGTGCAAGATCCACCCACAGCTAGCACCCAGAAAGCTGCAGGACAGCCCAGGTTCTTTTGATCTGCCTTAATAAGGAAAGCAAGGTGAAGGGGTTGGCAAGCTTACTTTAATTCAGCACACAAATATCATTCACTTAGTTCAGGGGGAAAAAGCCAGCACCCTGAACTTCAGAGCAAAATACAAGCAAATTACAAACATCAGCAGACAGACCTTGCCTGATTCAAATCTCAATACATAATTACCAGAGTTCAACAAAGTCTCAGCATCCAGGTTTACAAGCTGGAGGGCTCCTTAGCTACAGCTGCCCAGAGTTTCCTCATCAACACCATCTCAAGAGCCCTTAAACAAATTACAAACAGACAGACCCAATACAATTCATAGTTACCAACATCTAGGTTCAGCCCGGAGGGTCAGAACAAGGGCTGGCCCAGAGTCACGCGTGCCACCACTGCTTTGGCAAAGAGCTCCAAGAAAGAAAAGGCCAACCCCTGGCTTTTATATCTTTTTCACACATGCGACTCACCCATGTGACCTAAAATAGTCACAAAGAGGCATACTTAAACCCATGTGGTCTAAGAGCCTCTGCTGTCCCAGACATGTACACTAGGCCCTCCCTGGAGTTAGCCCCACCTTGGGCCCCACCTTAGTTGCCAATCCACACCCACATAGGTTTTACACCTAATAGAGACTCAATGAAATACACTGAATTACTCAGCAAAAACAAAAGCCAAATTCTTCAAGGGCGCTTGTTGAACTAAGTGCTAAGGAGCCCATTTTGCTTACCAACACAATGTGCCATGTCCAATAATGCTTTCGCTATCTCTCCAGAGGCTGGCCCAGGATTTTCCTCTCTTGTACCCTGCTTCTTTCTGTGTATGCCCCAGGAACATTTGGGCTTCCTTGCTTTAAGTAGAACCAGCCAGTGGCACAAAAGTGAAGACTTTTTCTTCCTTCCAAACAGAGCCAGATTATTTCCTACTGGGGCTACCCCAGTGAAGCATATGATGTTGTAACAGAAGACGGCTTCATTCTTGGGGTTTACAGGATTCCTTATGGGAAAGGACACTCTGAGAGAACAGGTAAGAGGCATCATGTTATGAAAAGCTCAACATGATGAGACCTAAAGCTCAGGTAAGTGAATGCCTAGAATTCACCTGGGTAGGAGGTAGCCTGGATATGGTAGGAAGGAAGAGCTCTAGGCTTGGGCAGATGTCCAAATCCCAGCTCAGACATCTGCTATCTGTGTAACCACCTTAATGGAAGGTTAGGAGGGTTCAGAAAATCAATGATTTGGTACAAGGAAACAGCACACGCAAGACAATAAAGTGAGTCAGCTTTATTGAGGAGATATTTGTAATGTGAAGGGTAATCAGGGAGAATGGTAGAAATAGGATAGGTTCACTCAACCTAGGTGGAATTGAGTACACAAAACCAGGAAAGTCTACTTGGATTTTACAAGGTTTTCATCTGGGTCAAGAAGCCCCAGGCATTGGGGAGAAAGAGTGAGGAGTCTGGACCTGGGGACTGGTGCTGACTCATGATAGCTGGGGTTGGTGGGGTGAGGGGAGTGGAAATTCATGGTTTGGAAAATTCATGGCTATCTGATATGATTCAAGCTACCCAAGGGCGGGAAAGGGGCTTTTGGTCCTTACTGCTGGTCTTACTCTAACAGGGCAACTCAAGGCTGGACTTCTTCTCTGAGTGAAGTGAGAGAGGTTATTGGAGTCATTGCAGTGACCTGCGTAGATTCAGAGATAGCATGGCATAGCAGACAAGGCATGGGACTTGGAGTCAGAAAGATCTAGGTTCAGATCCTGCCTTAGATACTAGCTGTGTGACTCCTCATCTAGAAGATGTGGGGTAGGACCACATGGCCACTAAAATCCCTCTCAGTACTAAATCTGTGAAATGAGTAAGAATATTTAGGCATTTAGACTTCCTTAGGAGGCAGATGTCAGCGGGGACTTGGAAATACTGTTGAACTTGGTTATGAGATTTCTATCCTTCATTTTGCAGCTCAGAGGCCCATTTTCTATTTGCAGCATGGGATGTTTGTGTCTGCTAGTAGCTGGGTCGCAAATCCACCCTACACCAGCCTAGCCTTCACTTTGGCAGATTCAGGTTATGACGTGTGGATGGGGAACAGCCGTGGGAACATCTGGTCGCGGAAACACATGCGCTATTCTCCAGAATCACCAGAATTCTGGGCTTTCAGGTAGAAAAGGAATATTGTTTGAAAATGAGATTCCACCAGGTTTCCTAGATATATGGAAAGCTACTAATTGTTTTTTCTTCTCTAAGGGGGAACATTCTTATAATGAGTGAGTATGGACCATTAAGAGAGACTTTTGGGGAGAGAGTTTAAAAGATGGATAGGAATTCAACAGAAACAAAAGGGGAGGATGATGATGATGACAGAAACTTAGCAACAGTGATAATACTGGGCATCTCTTGCTTGGGGCCTGGCCAGTTTTATCCCACAAGCAAACCATGCATCACATGAATGTGTGGCCTAAACATGAGCAAGGGGATAGATGCACCTGATGGACTCTTCTCTTCCTTCACTTCCCCCATGAACTATCCCATTTAGGGCTCCCCTCAGCAGGTGACAAGGTTCATCCTCAGAAGGTGGTCAGGAGAAAATGATTTTATTTTTTATTTTTTGGACTCAAAAATCATTCACTTAAGGCCTAGGGTGGAGGGAGTGGAAGGGCACGATCTGCCTCAGTTCAGGAAAGGTCCATCCTGCTGGACTCATGAGCCCTTGAGATACTAAAGGGTGTGTCTACTATAAATGCCCATTTCTTTAAAAATAAAGGCTACAGTGTCTAGTTTCTTTTTTTCTCTCTGTTTTGCAGTTTTGATGAAATGGCTAAATATGATCTCGTCGCCACCTTGAATTTCATTATGAACAAAACCAATCAGGAGAAACTGTATTATGTGGGCCATGCCCAGGGCACCACCATTGGTATGTGCAGATTAATGGGCATCAGTTAAGTCAACAAGGATGAATTAAGCCCTTACTATGTGTCAGGCACTGTGCTAAGTTCTGGGGAAGTAGATTCCAAAGGGGTAGGTGAAAGGCAGTGAAGAGATCAGGATGATGCTTCAGTTATAAAGCTAGGGGAGTGCCTGGAAGGACAGTGGCACCTTCAGTGGAAATGGAAAGTCTGGGAAAGGATTTGGGTGGAAAAGTAATGTGATTGATTTTGGACATGTTGAGTTAGAGATGCTGTAGGACAGCCAATTAAAAAGGTACATTGGGCTGGGGATGGGGCACTGAAGTTCAGGGTGGGGTCACTAGGGCTTTGTTACAAGTCACAGTGACTTAGGAATCATCTGTCTAGAGATGATAATTAAATCTGATGAAGCCATGCAGACAGGACTGAGAGAGAGTAGAAGGAGGCCCTGGACAGAGCCTTGCAGAACAGCCACAATTCTAGGATTAAATAGGGATGGTGACCTGGAAAGAACATGGGGGAGGGGTGGTCAGACAGGTGGCAGGAGAACCAGGACACAGCATCCAGGAATAAAGGTGTAGCCAGCAGTGTGAAATCCAGCAGAGATAAAGAAGGATGAGGCTGCAGAAAAGACCCCGATTTGCCAACTAAGAGGCCATTAGCACATTGGAGAGAACAGTTTTGGTTGGTTTGGTAGGTGATAAGCCAGAGTGCAAAGGGCAGAAGAAGCAATGAGGTCACACCACTTTTGTCTAGGAGTTTGCCTGAGAAGGGAAGGGGAGACATAAAGGAAGGGAGCTTTAGGGATGGGAAAGTCTAATGCAGGTTGGTTTTTTAAGGGCTGGGGAGCTCTGGGCATGGTTCTTGGCCTTGGTCCTCAAGAGTAAATGTGAAGATTCCTGGCTGAACTGAGTTCTGCCCTTGACCTGGAATTTGCTGGATCAAATAAAGAAGACAAGTATGTAATTCAGTTTCCCGAAGCAGTCTCATTGTAAGGACATGGATGAGCTAGAAAGGGTCCAGAGGAGGGAGTAAGCCAAGGCCACATGAGGAGTAGAAGGAACTGAAGAGTCAGGCATCACTGAAAAAAGACTGAAACAATAAAAATAACAACAATTTGGCACAAACGGGACTAATGCAAGGATGTCACGAGGAAGCATGTTTTAGCCTGACATAATTATAAATTTCTAAACGAGAGCTTTGCCAGAGGGGAGGGAGTCTGTAGCCCCAAATGGAAGACCATTTGGTAGCCAGATGATGCAGCCTATAGAATACTGGACCTGGAATATAGGAAGGCCTGAGCTTAAATCCTGCCTCAGGAGCATACTAGCTTTGTGGCCCTGGACAAGTCATTTTAACCTACGTTTGCCTCAGTTTCCTCATCTGTAAAAGGGACCTACCATTTAGCATCTACTATGGAGGTATTGTGAGGATTAAATGAGATAGTGTATACATAAAGGGCTGTTCCAATGGCAAAGTTGCTTATTTGTCAAGTATGCTATTGATGGGATGGATTCTTACTCCAATACAAGTCAGGTGAGGCCCCTTCCAGCTCTGAGGTACCCTTGGTGCCATGTTGAGCCAACCCATTCTTTACCATGAAGACTCCCTACTAATTTTGCCTGGTGACAGGGGCTCTGAGAATGCTTCAATGTAAGTGACGGTTTTATAGGCAGAACCCTTACCTTAAACCATGTCTACTCATTTTCTCAATATAATTTAAATCTTTGTTCTAACAGATATGGTAATTAAAAACTGAGACAGTGCCCTTAACCAGAAAGAAGGGATTCCTAAGTTTCCCTCTCAGAGCCACATTTTACCTTTCCGTCCACATAGTAGGAAGGGGACTGCTCCATCAAAGCTTGGTCCCACTCACCCGGGCCCAGCTGTCCCAGCTGTCCCAGATAAGGCTAGGCAAAGGTGCACAATTCCAGGTGACTCAATCATCATGAGGAGCTCTAACCACAGCTCATTAATCTTTGGAAGCTTGTGAAAAGTTTGGGTCACCCCACAGGTCACTAGACAGACACTTCTTCCATCATCCTTCTCCCTATGGAGATCACCTAAGAGTGAAATGGCTGATCCCAGCATTCCTTTCTACTCATTTACATCAGTTGCTATGGCTCTGCTGCTTGGTGGCTGTGACCCAGGAATGGTTATTTCCCTTTTGGGTCTCAGTTTCCTTAAGTGACCTGCAAGGTTTCCTCCAGCTCCAAATCCCATGGTGCATTGGACAGATCACTGGGCCTAGAGTCAGGAAGACTCCTCTTCCTGAGTTCAAATCTGGCTTCGGACATTTACTAGCTGTGTGGTCTTGGGCAAATCACTTAATCCTGTTTGCCTCAGTTTCCTCATCTGTAAGATGAGCTGGAGAAGGAAATGGCAAACTACTCCAGTCTCCTTGCCAAAAAAACCCCAAATGGAGTCCCAAGGAGTCAGAAATGACTGAACAACAACAACACCAATCCCTGGGATTCTCATCCCCAATACCCTTGGTTTCATCCTCTGTGGTGGAAAATGATTGGAAAAGAATTACCATTGATGAATTATTTACTCTCATCCAGCTTTGGCAGCATTCTCCACCAATCCAAAGCTGGCTGAGAGGATCAAGATGTTCTTTGCCTTGGCTCCAGTGGTCTCAGTACAACACAGCAGGGGCCCCCTAAAGACACTGATGTCCATCCCTACATCCTTATTCAAGGTAAGTGAATCCTGGAGACTGTCAACAATAAACCACATAATAACCTTAATTGACATCATTCAGGGCACAGGGGAAGGGGCTCAGGATGATCTTGTAATCCATCAATGGCAGATTTCATATTCCATAACACCA
>CM053624.1:8922759-8945967 GCA_028646595.1 Phalanger gymnotis | reverse complement strand
AGCCCATTGTACAGATAAGGAACTGAAGCAAACAGGGTTAAGTGACTTGCCTAGGGTCACTCATCTCCAAAGTGTCTGAGGCTAGATTTGAACTCATGAAGATGAGTCTTCCTGACTGCAGGAGCAGCACTCTATCATGGTATAAACTGTATGGAGGATTACTATTTTGCTAAAAGAAATGATGAACAGGTTGGTTTCAGAAAAACTTGGAAAGACTCAAATGAGAGAGAGAGGACTCTGGGAATATAACAGAGTAGGTCAGAAAATTCCAAGCTCTCCTGATTTCCTCCACAAACAAGACAAAACAGCACCTCAGAGTGAATGTAGAGTGGCAAAACAACCAAGAGTTGGAGCAGAACAGGGTCCTCCCTAGAAAAATCCCAGGACCAAAGTTTGGTCCCTGTGAAGTGTACGTACCTCCAACCTAGTTCCACTGGAACAGCAAGTGGTGAGCCCTGGAACCACCTGGGTTGGGAGGTAACCTCAGCCCAAGCCACAGGAATTTTCACTTCCTGGACAGTGTGGGAAGTCCAGTTTCGGAGTAGAGGAAGATTGAAGGAACCTCTGCTGATAATGAATGCCAGGCCCAGCCATGTTGCCAAGACATGTCCATGGATGAAAAGGAATCGACACATGCCTGGTGATTGCAGAATCAGTGACATAGTGATACCTCTAGCTGCAGGTGGAGGGTGGAGGTCTTGGTTTCTGTTCCAGGACAGAGGGAAGAACCGAAGTGGGATCTAAGGCCAGAGGCACCATTCCCATACCCCAGGACTAAAGTTGATTACAATAACAAACTGCTATAATTTAAAAAAAAAAAAAAGCAGGCAAAGGAGAAAGAATCCAACCATAGAAAATTACTATAGAAATAGAGAAGACCAGAGTTTGTCTTCAGAGGAGGATATTGAAGAATAAAAAAGCCTCTCTTACTCCAGAGAGTAATATCTAATAGTCACATGCCCAAAAATAGTTTATAGAAGAACTTTAAAAAGACTTTAAAAATCAAATGAGAGAGATTGAGAAAAAAATTTAAAAGACAATAAGAACAATCCAAAAAAAAATAAGAAGATTATGAAAAGAAAGTCAACCAACTAGAAAGGAAGATCCAGAATCTTAAGGAAGAAAATGACTCCTTGAAAATTAGAATAAGACAGGAAGAAGCCAGTGAAGTCATAAGAGACTAAGAAATAATAAAACAAATTATAAATAATGAAAAATAGAATAGAAAGTGAAACATCTCACTAAAAAAGACTGACTTGGAGAACAGATCAAGAAGAGAAAACATAAGAATAATTTGACTATCTGAAAGCTACAATAAAAAAGGATCTTGATACAATAATACAAGAAATTACAGAAAATTGTCCTGGAGCATTAGAACAAGAGAGGAATGTAGAAATAGAAAAATAAATTCCTCCAATCACCTCCTGAAAGAGATCCTACAAGGAAAACCTACAGGAATATTATAGCCAAATTCCAAAAACCCCAGCTGTTGCAACAATTTGGCTAGCAGCTGCTGGGGTGGGGGGTGAAAGACCAACACAAGCCCGACAACAAGAACACTGCCAGCACAGGTACTTTTGATCTGCTTTACTAAGGAAAGTAATGCTAAGGGGTTAACAATCTTACTTTAATCCAACATATACATATAAACTCACTTAGTTCAGGAGGAAAAGCCAGCAACCTGAACTTCAGAGCAAATACAAACAAGTTACAAACATATACAATATAAACAGACCAGATCACAATCTATAGTTACCAAGAAACCATCAACATCTGGATTGACAAGTCAGGGAGCTCTTAACAATGGCTGGCCTAGAATCACATGTCACTCCTCCTGTGGCTCAGAGCCCCTAGCAAACAGCTCTGTTCTCTCTTTTTATATAGTCTTTAGACATCATCAAACATCATCTGAGCAACCAGAACTTAGGCACCTACTATTGGCTCTGGTCTTAGCAACTCCTCTTAGGGCCCTGGGGGCTTCATGCCTACATCAGCTTAGCATCTAGTAAATAGGGGTTTGGGCCTGGGGCTTCGCACCTACTGAGGTTCAATCAAAGACAATTAATTTAGCATTCTAAAACAGTAAAAAAGTCCCACTTTAATTACCAATACACCAGCTCGAGGATAAAATATCATGAACAACAAGAAAAAAAAATTCAGATATGGTGGAGCCACAATTAGAATCATACAAGACCTAGTAGTGGTGATGCTAAAAGACCACAGGTCTTGGAACAATATATAAAAAGAGAAAAAGAACTGGGGTTGCAGTGGAAAATATCATACTCTGCAAAGTTAAGCATAATTCTCAATGTAAAGAAAAGGATATTTGATGAATTGCCAGACTTTCAGGATTTTGTTGCAAAAAAACTTGAAATCAATAGAAAATTTGACATACAAGATCCAAGATACATAAAAAGTAAACATCAAAGACTTAATAAGGACCAACTGTTTACTTTTTACACAAGGAAATGTAAATTGGATGTCGAGGATTGTTATCAGTAATTAGATACTAATTAGTAATTAGTTAATTAGTAATTAGATAGAAAGAGTGCCATAGAGTTGCGTATGATGAAATACTAAAAAATGAGCCATCTAGGAAAAGATAAAAAGAGTAATTATCTTATGCAAATGAGGTGTGAGAGGAAGAGCTGACATAGATGAGTTAGAGGAGAGAGGAGGGCTGGTAGTTCTGCAATGGGTTAAAGAGGGAACAATACTGTATATACATATTATATGTGTTAGTATGTATGTATAAAAGTCTTCTAAATTCAGAAAGAAATAAAAGGCTAAGGGGATAGGGAGGGGGAGGGATTTTTACAGGTAGAGGGGGGAAATAGGACAAGGGGGCTTTAGAAGGGTGTCTAGATTAATGAGAGGGAGAGGATAAGGGATAAGGGATCTTGGCGGGGTAGGTCAAGTAATAGAAGGGCAAGTTAGTAGGTAGAAGTAAAGTAGAGGAGTCAGGAAGGATAGGAAATAAGAGATACACACAAACATCAAAGGAAGATCAAGAGTAGAATTTATTAGAACAAAAGCAAAGGTAGTAATCCAGTACTATATGTCAGCCACATTAATTTTGTTTTAGACTATTTAACACAACTAGACAGTATAAGGTTGGAATATTGCTATGGTATAGGAAATGATGAGTTTATGGACTTAGAAAAATGTGAAAAGAATGAGACTTATGAAGGAAAATGTTACCCAGACACAGAGAAACAGCGGACAATCAAATTTAGTATGGTCTTATATAGATGCATATGAATGTCTATATATGAGTATGATTATAGGTAACTAAGTATACATATGCATGTAATTTTATGCATATATGTATGTATATATGTGTGTTTGTGTGTATATGTATATAAGTATGTATTTAGGAGTGTGTGTGTATTTGTGTGTGTATGTACTTTCTGGGTTGGGGGGGAAGGAAGGTGAAGAAAGAATAAAGTAAAAACTACACAGCAGAGAACAAAAGAAAACTTACAAGGAAGCACAGAAAAAAAAATGACCAGCTCTGAACACAATGTGCAGTATTTATTATATAGGCTTTCTTGAAATGGAAATTTATTGCTGTATATTTTGAATCCTCTCTTACATCCTGCTGTGCACGTGATAATGTTTTTTTTCTTTTCTTATTTTGTAATTTAAGTTTTAGTATTTAAGTTTACAATATGTTTCCTTTTCTTTTCTTATTGTGTACTTAAGCCTTAGAAATAATTTTTTTAAAAAAAACTCACATGAACCGATGTTGAGTGAAGTGAGCAGCACCAGTAAAGCTTTGTACACAGTAACAGCAGATTACCCCCAACTTTGACAGACTTAGCTTTTCTCAGCAATACAATGATCCAGGACAATTCCAGAAGACTTGTGATGTAAAATGCTATCCACATCCAGAGAAAGAACCATGGACTCCGAATGCAGAGCGACGCAGACTATTTTCACTTTTTTGGTTTGGGTTTTTTTTTCTTTCTCATGGTTTTTCCCTTTTGTTCTGATCCTTCTTTCACAACATGACTAATGCAGAAATATGTTACACATGATTGCACATGTATGACCTATACCAGATTGCTTGCTATCTAGGGAAGGGAAATAGAAAACTTCGGAACTCAAAATTTTATAAAAATGAATGTTGATAACTCTTTACATGTAATTGGAAAAAATAAAATACTGTTAAGTGACAAAAATAAACATTTAATTTTTTTAAAATAAAAAGTTATTGAATTTTTAAGAAAGTGTTGGGGGCAGTATTCATAAGCACTGTGCCTCTTTGAGAGAGAACTGCCCACATAGTTCTTACAGCCTGAGGAATAGCAGCGTGGAAATTAAGTGGTGTGGAGGACCTAGTGATCAAGCCCTTGACACCCCCTCCCATTGTTACTTAGATCATGTGGTTCCCATGGGAAAAGCGCTGCCAGTTAGGCAGCTACAAGTTGTGCTTGCCATCTGGTCACGGTCCAAACCACATGGTGTCACTACAAGTCTTCAGGTGACTGCGTAGGAGTCTGTGAGGAACATTGAAGGAGATTGTCCATCTAGGGGGCCAAACTGTGCTTGCCTTCTCATGGGGAGTCCAAACCACAGCAAGGGCATAGTATAAGACTAGGAGAGGTCGAGTTGGATTTGGTGAGAGAAAAGGATTGCCCCCAAATCATCAAAACCTTTGCTTCATTATTATTGCCAAGTTCCTCTATTCTTTTTCAATGGTGTTCTCATAGAAATGGTCCCAGAATAAGTGATTATCCTGCTATTTATTCTTTCACATTTAATTTTCTGTGAGCTCTTGTACAGATGGAGTGGATCACTTTTTGAGGGGTTACTGAACAAAAAGCCTTGAGGTATAAGTTATTCCTATCTAGATTTACTATCTAGATAAATTTCCCATGACACACAGGACAACAGGGGTGACATGTACTTTATCTTGTTCTAAAACAAAACAAAACCAAAAAAAAAAACACATGACCCCTTTACTAGGGCTCTGAATACAAAAAACCCTTATTTCACCTTTTTGAGTATTTTGTTTAATAATATCTATGAAAAAAAAGCTATTCTTAACTTTGCTTATTTGTTTGTTTGTTTTCCCCCATTGTTGTAGTAGTGCCTTATTCTCCTGGTTTACTTTAATTTAGTTTCTAGAAGCTACTATTTGGGACAGTCTGCCTTGTGATCATCTTGTTCTCAAGTTTTTAGGAATCAGTACTGTGACTAGTTGGGTCTGTGACTATGGTTTAGCTCCAGTGTGGTTTATTGAGTGAGTTCTCTGGGATAGTTTGAGGTCTTTATTTACAGTATGGGGAAAAGTCTCCTTCAGAAGGTGGCACTTGAGTTGAATCTTGACACAGAAAAGGGATTCCAAATGGAAAGGAGGGAGCACAGCTTTGTAGAGGATGAATCATCCATTTATATTTTTTTTAAATCCTAGAAAAGATGTAGTAGAGACATTCTCTGGTCAGAAGTGCGTAGCTAAAACCAAGAGTTAGTGTTATCTGCAATGACAAAACACAAGAGCCTTCCATATGAAGTGCAGAGAAAAGCAAGAACCTTTTCTCCTGATTCATTATCAGGCTCTCATAAATTCTAGCTATAGCATAAACATGAAAGCAATTAAAAGTCTAATTTTTTCAAAGAGGATACAAAGCTGTCCTTGTCATAGATGGCATGTCAATTTACCTAGAAAACTCCCCATATCAGCAAAGAAAATGAAATGACTTGTAGCTTCAGTAAAGTGAGAGTGAAAAAGAAATTTTTAAAATAGCATTTCTATGTAATACTAACCAAAAAAAAAAGAAATAGAAAAATGCATCGGAAATGGTTGCAAAATGTATAAAACATCTAGGAGTTAGCCTGTCATGTGATGGTTAAGTCTTGCATAAATACAACCACAATACACTTTTGACAGAAATAAAAGAAGAAAATAATTGTAGAAAGACTTGTTGTTTATTGTTGGGATATTCAAACATAATAAAATGACCATATTACCTAAATTAATTTACACATTAATGTTATATTAATTAAATTTCCATGGAGTTACTTTATAGAATTACCCCCCAAATAATTCACCCTTCAGAATTAAAGGAAGGTCTTGAATCTCAAGGAAAACAGGAAAAGTAGGAATAACAAGATAAAGAGGGCATATTGTTATCAGATTTAAACTATATTATAAAACAGCAATAATGAAACCTTTCTGGCATAAGTTTTGTAAAAATAGAAAAGTGGATTAGTGAAATATTAGATAAGCAAAAGGCAGAACCAGTCAAGAATGGAAGCCAATCGACAAATATTCCTTAACTACTTCTTGTCAATGAAGTTCTGGGGATACAAAGAAACACAACACTGTCCCTAACTCAGGGAGTTCACATGCTGATGAGGGAGACAACATGTCAATAACTATGTATCTGCAAGTTAGATACAGAGTAAATGGAACGTAATCTCAAGTAGAAAGCAGGAAAAGTGGGCAGGGAGCCCATAAAAGCCTCCCGGAAAAGATGGGATTTGAGTAGAATCTCAAAGGAAGCCAAGGGGCCTAAGAGGTAGAGGTAAGGAAGGTTATACATTGCCTACAATGAATCCCCTCATCTGGGAGTTCCTCATATCAATGAAATAATCATAGGTCCAGTCCTTTTCTCCTCCCCCTGGATTCCAGTATAAAGCATATACCTCAAGGACATCAAATACAGAAATAAGAGCCTTTAACAAACTGTAATGCATTGTGGCACTTACTGTGGTTGCAGAAAAAAAAGACTGGACACAAAGATGGTGCCCATTAGTTGGGAAATTGGTGAACAAACTGTGGGATATGAACTTAATAGAATATTATTTTGTAGTAAGAAAAGACAGAGAAACTCAGTAAGATTTATGTTAATGGATACAGAACAAATTAAATTAAACCAAGAAAATAACATACAGCAACTGTAACAATGGGGATAATTTAACAAAACAAACAACAGTACAATAGAACATAATGTTGACATGTGGTTTTCTAAGTCAACATGCAGCTACAGGGATCCTCATGTACAGTTTAGAGGCCTCGTTTCTTTTGGAGTTGACACCACTGCTTTCCACTGCCAAACGTATTTACTGTGTCTTCTGAGTTTCCTTAAATATTTTGTTCTATTTTATAAGAAATGGTTAGATGGGAGGCAAGGAGACAGGGAGATGGCATCTCAATCAATCTTAGCTGAAACAGCACTAGAGTCCAAGGCAGGGAGATCTAAGTTCAAATCCTAGGTCAGGCAGTCATTCCCTGGGTCACTCAATGCCTCTCAGCCCTAGCTTCTTTAGTAATAGCACCTAGTTCACAGGGGTGTGATGATAATAATATGATATGAGGGGTGAGATAATAATATGCAAATCACTTTGCATTAAAGTACTATACAAACAGTAGTTATTATCATTTGTATTACTGTAATATAAAAATTACAATTGAGAAAACATAAATGTCAGATTGTCATCTGGCAGGGGGAGGGAAGGACAGATCAAAAAAACCCAACAACAATAAATGTTAAGAACTGTTTTAACATGTAATTGGGAGAAATAAAAATATGATTTTAAAAAAGAAAAAATGAAAATAAATAAAATGAAAGAGAAGGTTAGACTGGATGGATCGCCTCTAAACTTCCTGCTAGATCTAAGTCTTAATGACATACACCAACTCTTCCTTTGCAGCTTTTCTGGGCAATGTCTCAAGTGCATAGGTGATGTGGCATCTGTTTTAGGATTCCAGCCCCACCTGAACTATACGCATCAGAGCTAAGAACTCCCACAAAGACAAATGATCACTTGAAAGCTACCTCTCCTCTTCCTGGTGTGCCCAGACATTCCCCTCAGTTTTTCTGTTTCTCTTTGAAATGTATAGCTAACTGCTGCTGGGTCATGTGGCCTCCATAGACCTGACACATTCAAGAATACCAAAAATGACCCTTGCAAATAAACTTCTAGAAGCTACCATTTGGGACAGTCTGCACTGTGATCACACCGTTGTTCAGTCCTTTCAGTCATGTCCAACTGTCCTTGACCTCGCTTGGGGTTTTCTTGGCAAAGATACTGGAGTGATTTGCCATTTCCTCCTCCAGCTTGACAGATGAAGAAACTGAGGCAAACAGGGTGAAGTGACTTGTCCAGTGTCCCATAGCTAGTAAGTGTCTGAGGCTGGATTTGAATTCAGGTCTTCCTGACTCCACTACACTATCTAGCTGCCCTTACCTGGTGATTATAGGTAGCATCATCTCTCCAAGCTTTCATTTAAGATAAAATTCCATATGTAGAGTGGGCTGAGATATATACAAAGCTTTCCTCCCAAATGCAAAGTAGGTGCTATTGTGATCTCTGTTTTACGTATGGGAAGACTCTGTCCCAGAGAAGTGCAAGTGCCTCATTAATAGTCACACAGCTACTAAGAGTCAATCTGGATTCAAATCCATGTTTCCACTGATTCCTGGCCCAATGCACTTTCCATACCCCATATCTGCCTGTGAGCAAACTCTATCACAACTCAGACCCGAAAGAAAACATTATGGGATTTTGGAGCAACTCCTGTGGGTTTGATAACTATTTCATTGAAATAGAAGAAATCCAGGTGGAAGGAACTATTCATATATATATATGTGTGTGTGTGTGTGTGTGTGTGTGTGTGTGTGTGTGTGTGTGTGTATACATATACATACATATATATACATATATACATACATATATATGTATGTGTGTGTGTGTGTGTGTGTGTGTGCGTGTGTGTGTGTATAAGGTGACATCATCCCCGTGAGGAAAAGGCACACTCATCCAGGCCAGGGCCAATGGGTGAGGCTGTAATGGAGAACTAGCTCCAACTTGAATTGAATTTCTGGCTACTTGTTTCACATGCCCAAGGGGAAAAAAGTCACCATTTAAATCTGCCCCTTACAAGTATTCAAACACAGCAGTATTTCCAAAGTGGACCAATCACCCATAAGTGGGCCCATTGAGCAAACAATGTGGCAGGTATGTATACCGATGACGATGATTGGATCAAATAAACAGGGTCATTTTCTTGCTTCTGATAAGATGTGCTCTTTCCCTTCCTTTTTTCCAGAAAGTATTAAGCTCTGCCACCATCTCTGG
The DNA here is from genome assembly GCA_028646595.1 of Phalanger gymnotis. Lineage (NCBI taxonomy): Eukaryota > Metazoa > Chordata > Mammalia > Diprotodontia > Phalangeridae > Phalanger > Phalanger gymnotis. The sequence goes on along the minus strand of CM053624.1, from coordinate 8,936,877 downwards.
TCCTGCCATTGCTAAGCTTGGATCTCATCACATGAAGCTGTTGGCGCCTCCAACTTTTGGAAACTGGTAATTATGGTTCTTATTCTTCTAGGAGATTCGCCTCTGAGTTAGACAAAAAGAGAGCATTTCAAAAGAGCTTTGATGGCTTTGTTACCAAAACCTTTTGGGGGTGGAGGTAGTCCTATTAGAATCAAGAATATGAGGTGAAAGTCTTTTAAAAGTTTACTACCTGCCACTTCTTCATTAAAGTTCCCCATCTCTGTGTTTTAGAAGATGCGGAGGGCTTGGCCAGGGCTAGGGCTCAGGAGAGTATTCTCCATTACAGTGGGTGACCACATGAATGTTGATAGTATGTCATGGTGACATAGGGCTCCAGAAAGTCAAGGCTTTTCTTGCATTGCATCATGGACAAAGAAATTAGTTTTTAAACATTAATGGAAATTCTTCTCCTCTGGGCATAAATATTCTAAACAGCCAATTTCCCACTGTTTTCTGATGCATATTGAATCTCACTGCGATTATTATGAAATTATCTTCCCTGCTGGCCATAGAACTGAAAGCATGATTTCTATTTGGTTGCGGTAGGGGAAAAAATTGTTTTAAACCTCTTGTGTTGTCGAGTACAGAACATGAAAGCTCAGTTGCAAATGTTCCTTTGTCCTTACCTCTACAACACAACATTTTAATGGTTTCTTTCATGAAGGCTTCATTTCTCAAGCAGAAAGGGAAGTGAGTCAAAATTACAAAAATAAGAGCCATTCCCCAATTGATAAATGATCAAAAAATATGACCAGTTTTGAGATGAAGTAATCAAAACTGTCTGTGGCCTTTTGAAAAAATGCTCTAACTCATTATTGTTTGTAGAAGTGCAATTTGGAACAATTCTGAGGTACTACCTCATACCTGTTAGATTAGCTAATAGAACAGAAAAGGAAAACGACAAATGTTGAAAGGGATGTGGAAAAAAAGACACATTAACGCACTGTTGGTGGAGTTGTACCATTCTGGTTGCTGGAGTCAACCATTCTGTAGAGTAATTTAAAACTATGCCCAAAGGGCTATAAAACCAGGAATACCCTTTGACCTAGCAATACCACTACTAGGTCTGTATCCCAAAAGAGATTAAAATTTAAAAAAAAAGAAAAAAGACCAGTACAAAAATATTTATAGTAGCTCTTTTCTGGGGGGAAAGAATTAGATTGTGATTGTTAGAACTGAACAGGCTGACTTAGCTATACTGTGAGTTTGTCTTTGGGAAGACCCCAGCAGGAGGTCAGAGAGGTTTTGGGATGTTGAGGCTCCATGCTGTGATATTCTGTATCAAATGTTTTGGGTTCTTTGCTGTTATGATGAAGTGGACTGACTGGCTGCGGGAGTTGAGAGTTTGGGTATGGGGTATGGTTCTGTAGTGTCTGAATAAATGGTTTACTTCTTCTACCTTCTATGTGGAGAGTATCATATACTTTGCGATACAGAACTACATAGGCATTTTGACAATTATCATCTACATTGTTATTGTTGCCTTACTGTTTCAGTGCCAAGGGCCCTGCTGGGGACTGAGGGAGTGTGGTTCAGGACTGGGCTACATGAATGGGACGTGAAACGGATTTCTAGACAAAGGAACTTCAGAAGAGAGAATCTAGAGAAGTTATAGCAAGATATTGGTCTACTTCCTAGGCTGATTGTCAGTTCTTGACCGTAGCAGGGGCAGGGCCTTGCTCAGATTAGGGGTGTAATGAGTACTTGTTAAATTGAATTGGAGCACAACAAGGGGAGTTGAATTGAATTGAATTGAAGACTGACAGAACTGTTCCTTTCTTCTTGACAAAAGAATGTCTAGAGCAGGGAAATGGACCCTGCTATCTTTTGCGCTCCTTTGTCCAGCTTTGAAAGTTTGGCTGCCTCTCTATGATCCAAGTGAGTAGAAAGATTGAGGAAAGTCTCTCAAGGGCGACAATGATTTAGAAAATAAACAAAGGGGATTAGTACCTCTCTGACACTTCAGAGATTTACAAAGCCCATTCCTCACCTGCTTTATCCCATTTCACCCACTATTGTCTGATAAAGAGATAAATAGAAATTCCTCCAATTTAAGAGGCATCATGGAATGTACAGTGGAAATAGTGCCAGGCCAGGAAGATCTGTGTGTGAATCCAGTATCCAGAATTCTCCAGATTTTTCCCCTCTAGCCAGTCACTTTTCCCTGAGCCTCAGTTTCCCTCACCTGTAAAATGGGGACAATACCATCTGCACTACATCCCTCACAGGGTTTTGTAGGTCTCAAAGGGATCTCAGGCAAAGAGTTTGGCAAATCTTAAGACCAAATTGTTGTTTTTATTAAAAACTTGGATTGAGCCCATTTGTGTGTGTATGTGTGTGCGCATATATGTATGAGTATAAGTAAGTGTGTGAGTGTTGTGTGTATGTGCATATGTGCACACATGTGCATTGTGCACACATATGTTTGCACGTATGTGTGCATGGTGTGAGTGTTGCTTGCACGGGCATGCATGTACATGTGTATGTGCAGGTGTGCATGTATGCACATGTGTGTATTATGAGTGTGTGCATGTGTGTGCATATGTGTATGCCATTATGCTCAGCCATATACTGGCCCAACTCAAATCTCCATGTCAGGAAGCCTTTGGATCAAAGGACCATAGAGCTGGAACTTAAGGGACTACAAGGGCTATCTATTCCAGCCTCCCCATTCTACAGATAAAGAAACTAAGGCCACCCAAATGCTTCAGTATTTGGAAATCGGCTCACTCATCAGTCCTCCAGTGACAGGATTTCATCTTTAAGATGCCAGAACTCTTCCCAGAGCTCCCCAAACCATACTTATGACTCAGGTGAGGAGACTAAGCACCTTAGGATCCTCCATGCACCCAGAGGGGAGTAGGAGGCCTTCATTGACTGAGATTGTTCACCACTAGGTTCAGAACCCCCCAGAAGTGAGCCAAATAAAAACTACAATAATCCCCTCCAGCCTAGGGGACTCCATGTTCCACACTCATTCTCCTTTCCTGACATGATGTCAAGTACAATGAAGCAGGGTTGGAGAAGTAGGGAAATCACCTTCTGGAGAGAAAAAGCCACTCAATCTCCTCCTTACCAGTGCCCGGAAAGTGCCTTGGAAATCTCTTCTAATCACCTCAATTAATTTCCACTTGTGTTTGTGGAGTGTCTCCTATGCCCCCAGCCCTTCATGCACAGTGGATACTAGGATGCAGAGAAAGTAAGGTAAGACGACTGGACAAGATGACCTCCCAGGTTCACGGACTGAGCTGAGCCCACACAGGTGGGGCACCATGTTCTAGACAAGTAGACTCAAGTGCTGATGTTCAGCCATATCTCTGAGTCATCCAAAGAGCTAGAGGAATTCCTGCTCAGAAGCTTGGACAAAGTTGCATCTGTAATTCTAGCCACAAGACACCCCCACAGAGCTCTCAAAACACTTCATCGTCTAGATGAATTATACAAACGTGCCCCCTCCCTCAGCCAAAAGCACCATTACTGGGCAGCTCCAGGCAATGGAAAGATTTGGAGTGAGAGCTGGAGTTCCAAACACCGATTGCATACATTTCCTGCTTTTCACTCATGAAGACCTAGTTTGGGGCCTCATTACCTCTTGCCTGGACCATTGCAACATCCCCAGATTTGGTCTCTAGGATTCAAGTCTCCCCCCTCTTTAATCCATCTTCCACTCAGCCCCACAATGATTTGCCTAAATACTGGTCTGTCCCTGTCCTATCCCCACTCCCCCACGATAAAGCCCTATTATCTCTAGGATCGATTAATAACTCCTTGGGGGGAGGGATTCAAAGCTCTTCACAGATGTGTCTTACAGGCCATCACTCCCATCTGAGCACTCTCTGATCCAAACACACCGACATCCTTGCTTTTCTGTCCACACAACAGTCCACCTCCCATCTCTGTACTTTTGCAATGGCAGCCCCTCCTCCCTCATGGGAATGTGTCCCATCCTCCATTAGAATGTAGGCTCCTTGAAGGCAGAACTTGTTTCAGTTGCACCTTTGAATTCGCAGCATTTAGCACAGCCCCTGGCATGCAGAGAGGACTTAATGAAGGCTTATCGTCAACTGATTGGTTTATTAATCGCTACTGTCATTTACTGTTTGGGTGACCTTGGCCAAATCTCGTGACTTAGATATATTTTTGAGGATTCCTGGGATTGCTCAGAGCTGGGCATGGATCACCTTGCACATGAGTACTTGCTAATTGATGTCATAGGATCATAGATTTAGAGCCAAAAGAGGCTTCAGAGGTCATCTGATTTAACCTCCCATTTCACAGATGATCAAATTGAGGCCCAGGGAGGGGAAGTAAGAACATCTCTGGGTGCTCCAAGTACTTCTTTTCAAGACAAGATGGATAAAACTCCATGATGAGGTCAGGGCCAACTAAAACACACATTTGTTTTTCTTTCTTTCCCTTAGGAATGAGGAGTAGGTACAAGGTAAGAGCACCAAGCTTCTGAAGTGAATCAGTTTTGTCAGGGACCCAGTGATCTCTCCCTTTCCCTTTCCAAGCAAGGCAATGAAAGACTTTATGATCTCATTGAATAATTGCCTTGGCAATTTGACCTCAGATGTTTACTAGTGGTTTGACCCTGGGCACAGGGTCTACACACAAGAGGAAGCAGGAATCGAGGCATGCGTGCTTCAAGTTTCTCTAGTTTGGTATGACTATCTTGGGCCAGTCCCTTCTGTGAATCTATTAATCTCCATTTCCTCATCTGTAGGATGGACATTATTCTTTCCTCACAGGGGTGGTGTAAAATTGTAACTGAAAAGTCTTTTGGTAACACTAGGGTGTCCTGTAAATGTCAGCTCTCACCTTCACTACTGCCATCATTATCTAGGCTCTAGAGCTCAAAGGGACTTGGAGACCAGCAAGTCTAGCTCTCCTATTTTAGGGATGGGGGAACTAAATTTCAGAGAAGAGAAATTACTTGTCCAAGGTCACATATAGGTAACCTAGGTCTTCCAAATCCCTAGTTGCTCAAAGATAGCTGGAGGTGTTGGGTGGTAATCCTCCCAATTTTGTCCTCAGTCATCCATTTTATTCAATTCCACCTTGCAGTACTATGCTTATTTGAGAGGGTAAGGGGGAGTACACAAGCTAAAAATGGTTCATATGAGGAATTGAGGCAAACAGCATTCAGACTTGCCCAGGGTCAAACCACTAGTAAACGTCTGAGGTCAGATTTGAACTCCCAAAGTTAAGTCTTCCTGATTCTCAGCCCAGAGCTCTATCCACTGCCCCACCTAGCTGCCTAACTGTCCCTGTCCCCACTTCCTAACCTACAGAACACGACATAAAGAGCGACAACAATAGGTAAGTAATCTTTTGCTCAATCACTTAGAATAAACTGTATTCTAACATTTCAAAGGACGTTAGCCAGGCAAACAAACCATTTGCTATTCTATACGACTCCTCGGAATCTACAAGTGTGACCCACCCCACAGACATTACATGGTAAATAACTTTGCTCCCAAAGCATGCCAAGTTTTAAAGGTATCATATTTATAATAATATATTATAAATAATAATTTTATATATGTAATTATATATATTTATATATAAATATATATTTATATATAATAATTTTAAAAGTATAATACTATTTGTGGCAAAAGTGCTGAAATCATGTTCTTCACCCCCTACCATGGAGATGCAACTGTCTTGCAACTAGATAAGGACAAGAGTGACAAATCGAAATGCCATAAGATAGATCTTTGGGTTTCCAGGGAAGAGAGCATTTCGTTCCCGCAAGTGGTTTTGCTGGGTTCTGGGTTCTAGCTCCAATCCAAGTTGTTCCTTAAAATTCCTTCTTAGTGTGTCAGTGTGTCCCATAACTTCTGGGGTGTTTCCTGTTGATGTGTCATCAAGTGAAAGAGGTCAGGAAACACTGATGTCAGGTATGACACAAACCCGGTTGAACCACTGAATTCAGCATATTATTGTCTTTTCCATAACTGAGAGAAGTCAGACAAATATCTTGCTGTTGTTGTTCAGACAAATATCTTCTCCTCCTGCCTCCATCTTGAGCAATGTCTTCTTTCACAGTGTCTGTCATCCAAAGCTTGGGTTTATTTTTAAGGGGTTGGATTTCTCTGTACCAACCAACTTTGAAAAGCAATGATAACAACTAAAACCCTTTAATATTAATAGTCAGTGTCTTGTTCTAGGTGACCCTGAGATGTGGCTCTTTTCAGCAGTAATATATTTCATCTGTGGAATTCTAAATGCTGAAGGATTCTCTGACTCCAAATATCCTGTGGAACCAGAAGTGTGGATGAATATTGTAAGTTATGGAAGGGGGAAGGAAATGTCAGATTTGAACCTCTAGAACATTCTCCCTCACTGGATGTCTTCCAGCAGAGACTGAATGGCCACTGATTGAGTGTGTTGCAGGGGGGAATCCTTGTCCAGGGATGGATGGGCCTGGAGGACTTCTGGGATCTCTGCTAGCTCCAAGCTCCTATGTTTGACTGACTTCAAGGTGACAGATTTAGAGATTGACCATCACAATAGGCATTAAAGAGTATGTGCCAACCTCAAATTTGTGTGCATGTAGGAGACCCCTAAATGGAAAAGATTACACTTTCTAGATATATTGAAGCAGTGGTTAGGGGCTACAACAAAAGCTTGGAAACTCTAGTGTAGCCCCTTCCCCATCCCTTGGAATTCCATGGTGACTTCTCGTATGACTTTAGCAAGAAAAGAAAGCCCCACCTTGGGGACTTGCACCTCATTTCTGACAGCATCCAGGAAGACCTGACCCAACTCCTGGCACTAATGCATTTTGTATTTTTGCACAGAGTGAGCTCACCACTTACTGTGGCTACCCCATTGAGGAATATGACATTCCATCTGAAGATGGCTACATACTCAGTGTGAATCGAATTCCCACGGTCATAGTCCATCTGAGAGAACAGGTATGCCTTGTTTAAGGATGGAAAGCAAGATTGGTGATCCAGTTGGGCAGGCCAAGTTGGATCAATTTGGGAAGCTTGACCCCAGGGATGACTCAATCAATCAATCTGCAAGTACACAAAGACAGATGTAAAACAGTTCCTTCCCTCAAGGAGTTTACAGCCCAGACAAGGGACAAATGGGTCTATAGAGGACTATACAAATAATTTGGTGGACAAAGGTACTAGCAACTTAGCATGGGAGGTGCTTGGGGAGGGGTGATGGAGATGAGGAAAGGCTAAATTGTGTTAATGCTGCCTACTCTGCTTTCATGTAATTGGAGTGACCAGCTTCTAACATTTAGGACAGGATTGGCTTTAGAACAAGAAAGCACTTTAGAGACTATCTAATCCAACCCTCCCATTTTACAAATGAGAAAACTGAGTCTCAGAGAAAGGAAAGGACATGCCCAAGGTCACACTGAAAGTAAAAAGTAAAGCCAGAATTGGATATGTTTTCTGATCTTAAATGCAACCCCATGCAAGGACACCCAGTAGTGAGATCAGAATAGATCTTAGCTGCCTACAGAGGGCAGCCTGGTATAGTCAAGTGTTGGAGTTAGATTCTGGAAACACATGGGTTCCAATCCTGCCTCTGACACAGAAAAGCTTTGGAACCCACAGCAAATCACTACACCTCCCCGAGTGTCAGTTTCTTCCTCTATAAAGTGGGGGATTATACTACCTACAATTGTACTTATAAAATAATTTGCCTAAACTTAAAGGGTGGAATAAATGATCGATGTTATCCCTGTCTGCTGCTCACTTAAGATAAGTGACCAGTAACTTAGAGAAAACTCAAGGAATAGAATCTGGCCATACATTGTAGTCAAGGAAACACACCAATGGGCTTTCTTTAGAGCCACTGATCAGGGTGGGATGAGAGAATGGCTTTTATTTGGGAGGATAGGAATGTCTTTTTTTTTCATTTCCTTTGGAGAAAAAAGAGACCCTGACTTGGAAGCTTCAAATAAACCCCTCAACATCTGGATACAAAAAAAATTTAAAAAAAAAGATCTGGATACAATGTGTTTAAGGGGAAAGGGGTGCACAGGAAGAAGATTACACAGCTAGCCCTCCATTTTCAGAAGGAGAAAGAAATTGAGAGCTGAGCGACAATCTGAAATGTCACATTTGCAGCAGGAGGAGGGAGGGAGGTAGATGTTAGTGAAAATGGTATGCCTTAATCTGCATTCAGGCTCCATCAGTTCTTTCTCTGGAAGTGGATAGCATTTTTCATCATGAGTCCCTTGGAATTGTCTTGGATCATTGTATTGCTGAGTATGGATAAGCAAATCACAGTTGATCATCATATAGCATTGCTGCTATTGTGTACGAAAGCTCTCCTGGTTCTGCTCACTTCACTTTGCAACAGTTTGTGTAAGTCTTTCCAGGTTTTTCTGAAAGAATGCTTCTTGTCATTTCTTATAACACAATAATATTTCATTAGAATCATATTTCCCAATTGAATCACATCTCTTCAGTTTCAAATTCTTTGCTGACACACACAAACACACACACACACACACAAAGCTGCTAGAAATATTTTTATACAAAAAGGTCCTTTCCCCTTCTCCTAGATCTCTTCAGGATACAGAGTAGTAGTGCTATTGCTGGGTCAAAGGGTATGCACAATTTTAGAGCCTTTTGGGCCATAGTTCCAAATTGTTCTTCAGAATGGTAGGATCTGTTCACAACTCCACCAGCAATGCTTTAGTGTCCCAATTTTCCCACATCTTTTCCAACATTTATCATTTTCCTTTTCTATCAGAGTAGCCAATCTGATAGGTAATTGTTTTAATTTGATTTAATTTGAGTTGTTTTAATTTGCATTTTTCTAATCAATAGTGATTTGGAACATTTTATGCTCTTAGATTTCTTTTTCTGAAAACTATTTGTCCGTATCCTTGGACCAAATAGCTTATCACTTGGGGCATGACTTGCTGTCTCATAAATTTGCCTCGGTTCTCTATATATTTGAGAAATAAGGCCTTTATCAGAGATGCTTGCTGTAAAAAAATCCCTAGTTTTCTGCTTTCCTTCTAATCTTGATTGCCTTGGTTTCATTTGTGTAATAACTTTTTAATTTACTGTAATCATAATTATTCATTTTACATCTTGTAATGATCTCTATCTTGTTTGATCATAAAGTGTTCCCTTATTCATACATTTGACAAGTAAACTATCTCATGCTCCCCTAAGTTGCTGATGATATCACTCTTTATGTCAAGCATGTGCCCATGTTGACCTTATCTGGCTATATATGTTAGACCGTACCTAGTTTTTGCCAAAGTGCTTTCCGGTTTTCTCAGCAGTTCTTTTTGGCCTACGTGCTTGTCTCCAAAGCTTGGGTCCTTAGGTTTATCAAACACTATATTACTATGGTTGTTTACAACAATGTACTGTGTACCTCATCTCTTCCATTGATCCACCACTCTATTTCTTAGCCAGTACCAAATCATTTCAATGATTACTGCTTTGTAATACAATTTGAGATCTGGTGTGGCTAAGCCACCTTTCTTCAGATTTTTTTCCATTGATTTTTTGATATTCTTGGCCTTGTTCTTCCAGATGAATTTTCTTATTATTTTTCCAGCTCCATAAAGTAATTTTTGTTGTTTAATTGGTATGACATTGAATAAGTGAATTAACTTATGTAGGATGGCCATTTTTATTATGTTGGCTAGTATGACCAACTAATATTTTTCCAATTGTTTAGATTAGACTTTGTGTGAAAAGTGTCTTGTAATTGTGTTCATATAGTTCCTGGGTGTGCCTTGGCAGAGTGATTGCTAAGAATTTTGTATTAGCTACAGTTATTTTCATTGGAATTTCTTTTTTTATCTCTTGTTGCTGGACTTTGTTGGTAATTGATAAAAGTGCTGATGATTTATATGGGTTTATTTTATACACTGCTACTTTGATAGAGTTGTTAATTATTTCAACTAGTTTTTTTTAGTTGATTCCTTATGGTTTTCTAAGTATACCACCATATCATCTGCAAAGGGTGATAGTTTTGTTTCCTCATTGCCTATTCTAATTCCTTCAATTTCTCTTCCTTCTCTTATTGCTATAGCTATCATTTCTTGTACAATATTGAAATAATAGTGATGATAATGGGCATGCTTACTTCATCCCTGATCTTATTGGATTGGCTTCTAGCTTATCCCCATTACAGATAACGCTTGTAGATGGTTTTAGATAGATGCTACTTATCATTTTAAGGAACACTCCATTTATTTCTATGCTTTCTAATGTTTTTAATAGGAATGAGTTGCATTTTGTTAAAAGCTTTTTCTGCATCTATTGAGATAATCATTTGGTTTTTGTTATTGATATGGTCACTTATGTTGAGTTTTCCTAGTATTGAACCAGCCTTGAATTCCTGGTATAAACCCTACAAAGTAATTGTGTATGATATTTATGATATATTTCTGTAATCTCCTTGCTAGTACGTTATTTAAATTTTTGCATGAGTAGTCATTAGGAAAATTGGTCTATAGTTTTCAGTGTTTTTGCTTTTCTTGGTTTATGTAACAGCACCATAGTTGTCTTGTAAAAGAAATTTGGTAGGACTTCATCTTTGCCTATGTTTCCAAATAGCTTATGTAGTATTAGAATTAATTATTCTTTAAACATTCAGTTATTTGTGAATCCATCTGGTTCTGGTGACCTAGGGAGCTCATTGATGACTTGTTCATTTTTTTTTCCTAAGTTAGGGTTACTTAGGTATTCAATTTCCTCTTTTGTTATTCTGGACAATTTACATTTTTCTAAGTATTCATACATTTCACTTAGTTTGTTGGAATTATTGGCATATAATTGAGAAAAATAGCTCCTAACAACTTCTTTAATTTAATTTTTATTGGTGAATTCAACCTTTTTATTTTTGATACTGGCATTTTTTTCTTTTTTTAATTAAAATTAACCAAAGTTTTATTGATTTTATTTTTTATAATATCAACTTCTAGCTTTATTTATTTGTTTAATGGTTTTCTTACTTTCAATTTTATTAATCTCTCCTTTGACTTTCAGGATTTCAATTTGGTTTTCAATTTAGTATTTTAATTTGTTCTCTTTCTAGTTTTTTTAATTGTATACCCAATTCATTAATTTGCTTTTTCTCTCTTTTATTGATGTAAGCCTTTAGAGAAATAAATTATCCCCTAAGTATTGCTTTGACTGTATCCCATAAATTTTGGTATGTTCTCTCATTGTTGTCATTCTCTTTAATGAAATTATTGCTTCTATGATTTGTTCTTTGACCCACTCTTTTTTTTTAGTATTAGGCTATTTAGTTTCCAATTTTTTTAAATTTTATTTTAGACTCAAACACCAGAACACAAATACAGAAAAGAAACAAAAACAAATCATAAATTTAAATATTAAAACTTAAATACAAAATAAAGAAAGGGGGAAAAGCATGTCATGTGCATAGCAGAAGATGAGAGGATTCAAAATATGTAACGATAAATTTTCATTTCAAGAAAACCTGTATGATTTAATGTATTATTTAATATACCTTGTTTTGAGAACTGTCCATCTTTTCATTGTTTCCATTTAAGTTTTCTTTTGTTCTCTGCTCTGCACTTTTTTACTTTGTTCTTTTTCTGCCTCCTCACTTTTCCCCCAAAAGGCTATATTTAAGTGCAGATATATTTCTCTATGGCTATAGATATATAGACACACGTATACATATATACATACATATATAGACATACATTTTCCCAAACAAATTCTACTGCTGATCTTTCTTTTTATATTTGTGCATATCTCTTGTTTCCTATCCCTCCTGCCTCTTTTACTTTACTTCTAGCTGCTACCTTGCCCTCCTATTCCTTGCCTACCCCCATCCAAGAACCCCTCCCCTATCCTCCCATTCCCATACCCCTGTATAACCTATTCCCTCACCCTCCCCTCTAGAGATCCATCCCTTGTCCTCATCCCCTCCCTATCCCCTTACTGTTTTATTTCTTCTGAATTTAGAAGACTTTTATACTCTTCTAAATATATATATATAGTTCCCTCTTAAACACATTCCTGATGAAAGTAGATTACCAGAACTACCAGCCCTCCTTCCCCACCTAATTCTTCTGCAGCTATTCTTTCTCTTGTACCTCATTTGTATGAAATACTCTTTTTAGCAGTTCCTAAATGGTCTTACTTTTAAAATTCATATCATACTCAGGTTTACCCTAATCTTTCTTATGAGCTACCCAATTATTAATAAGAATCTCAGACATATGCAGAAGTTCCTAATAGACGATTACATTTGCTTCAAACAAAGGCTGGGCTTAAATGGCTTGCTTCCAATTACAATCTCCCACCTTGCTCTTATTGGCCAGAGGCAACCCCCTGAACTGCGCACATCATGCCCCCCTCAAACAGCTCATTAAGCATGAGTATGAGCTTCTAACCTTTCACATGATCAGAAGCCTGGTTCTGCTAGATCACAGCTCTGATTAGAACCAGTCACCTCTAACTTACATCCTGCTAGCACTCAAAGATAAGAGTACTTTTAATCCTGTGGAAACAAAATTCTTCCTATCATTTCCCACAGAACAAACTCACCCCCATGCCTGGGATGCTCTCTCTCTTCACCCCTACCTTTTGGAATCCCTAGCTCCACTCAAGTGCTGTCTCCCACATAAGAACTTCCCTAATTCCCCCAGTCGTTAGAATTTTCTCCTTCTTCTCCTATGATCCAAAATTATTTTGTATTTTTTAATCTGTTTACTTCTTATTTCCCCCAACAGAATGTAAGGTCTTAAGGGAAAGGACTAGGTTGCTACTTTGCAAGGAGGGAGACAGACAGACCATTTGCAAGGGAGGATGAGGAAGGTGGTTCACTGATAAGCGATGGTCACTCATTTCCTGAAGTCACAGGCTCATGTAACTGGAACTAGAAGAAGCCTCAGAAATTCAGCTCCTTCATTATACTGGGCCCGAGAGAAGTGAGGAGACTTGCCCAAGATCAGACAGCAAGTGACAACAACAAGATTTGAAGCCAAGTCCTCCAACTCCAAAGCCAGTGCCTCTGATTTCACCCAGGATCCAAGCATCAAGGATCCAAGCACCAATACTTCCTCTCTTCCATGTGGACACTCCCTCCACTGGTACAGGTTGCAACCTGCCCATGCTATCTCATCCTGTGCATGCCTTACCACAAATGCGTAGGGAGGGATCACTATACATGCTGGAGGCCTTCCTACTAGTAACCAGTAGCTACCAGTGTAGACCATAAGTTATCTATCTCTCTAGTACTCTTTCTTCCTGAAATAAGGGGATTTCTTGGTGCACCTCCTCTCCCAGAATCCATATCATCAAAAAACATTATAGGACCATCACCCCCTTCCTGGCCTGGACTTTGTGCCCTCTGCCTCCAACTGCCTTCCACCATCAGAATATGAGCTTCTTGAGGGCTTTTCTGCATTTTTATCCCTGGTGCTGAGCATGTTGCCTGGCACTAAGTTAGTGCTTAAGAAATGGTTTTTTTTTATCTATTCATTCATCATTTTAGAGTCTGTCTTCTTTGTATTGGCTGGAGTGCTGGACTCAGCATCAAGAGATGTGGCTTTGGATCCCACCTCAAATATTCACTAGAGGGGGCCTGACCCTGACCAAGACACTTCTCCATAAGCCTCAATTTTCTCATCTGTTAAATGGGGATACTATTCCACAACTACCGACCTCACACAGTTGTAAGGAAAAGACTTCAGCAGCCTTATGGTTCCATAGGAGTGTCAGTAGTTGCAGTAATTTACCTTTATGGAATGAAGGATGGAACTCGAAATATGTAGATACTTCTCATGTGGTTTATAGTGACAATCAAGGCCTATTGTTCCATTGGATTCTGTGCCAGTGAAGTTACATCAGGGACAGGCTTGGTTGATCTTTTACTTTGGTACATTTTAAAACTTTGTTTGCTCTTCCAGCTTGAAATAAATGTTGTCGATTTTTCTGGCATGATAGATCCACTTAACACCTGTGTGGCCTGCAATGAGCCACTTTCCACTTTAGGCTTCAGTTTCTCTCTGTAGTCAGATTAGATGAACTCCAAAGACCCTTCCAGTTCTACATGCTATGCTCCTCCAAACTACCATTTGCCTTATTTCGT
>CM053624.1:8903781-8922259 GCA_028646595.1 Phalanger gymnotis | reverse complement strand
CCACCTTGGCTCCGCCCCCCCATTCTGGTTACTTTCTAAACCAAAATAGCACTCTTTGGCTGCTACTCTCCCATAGATGTCTTAGCCTCCTAAGAGAAGATAAGCTCCCTATGGGCAGGGCCTGCCTTCACTTTTTGTATTTGCGTGTCCAGACATAAGAATAGCATTTGGCACACAGGGCTTAATAAAGGCTTTTTCACTCATCTATTCACTTACTCACTCATTCATTCATTTTAAGGAAGAGAACTAATCCCCATTACTATTTCCTTGTTTTTGAATGCTTCTCACCCAATATCAGATATTTTCCAGGTATAATTTCAGAAGTGACAGACGGCTATTTCAGAAGGTCAGATTTTGTCTTCGCTTCTCCTTCCTCTTTTTCTCCTTTTTCACCACTGACTTCCCTGGTCTGTCCTCCATAGCTACTTCCCATTCAATAATCTTCTCTGCCCTAGACAGCACTGGCCCCTTTTCTTTGTTGTTCCAGAAGGATTTTTGTCCTGTAGAGGAAGATTAGAAAGCTGGTATGGAGAGGCCAGATGGTAGAGTACAGGTAGCAATTCAACAAAACTCTCCCAAAATTTTTCTCCAAACAACTTTAAAATAACATCACAAATAGAATTCTGGAGTGGCAGAGCCAACATTTATCTGGCCCAAGACAACTTAGGAGGTCAGAAGGAGAGGTTTGTGACACCAGGGTAGTGTTCAGCCAGGAGCACAGTGCACACCAGCTGCAGACCTTGGAGGTGGCTGCATCAGAATGTGGTGGCAGCTTCAGGAGGTCTCAGTCCAGAGGCAATAAGTGGGTCTGTCAGAAAGAGATTGATTACAGGGGAATCTTTGGTGGCACTTGGTATAGGACCCTGTTGTATTACCTATACACAGCTCTGGGTCACGGACCCTTGGTGGAGAGGGGACTAACGCTTATGGTCAAGGGTATCAGGGTCCTCAGTCAGAGTTTCAGGGTAGAGAAGAATGCATGTGGGGGGTGGGAACCCTGGTCTCAGTTGCAAGGCACTAACACAGCTCCAGGGCCAAAACTTATGGCTGTAAAGAAACAAGGTCCCTTTCTGAGTAAAAACCAGAGCACGGGCCAGAAGAGCAGTGACCACACTTCTCCTTAAATCATACTACTTTGGAAGCACAAAAAACTTACAGATCTTCAGAACTACATCTGAAAACATGAGCTTGAAAAACCTGAAAGTTGGGACAGTGCCTCCGCCACCCAATAAAAAGTTAAAAGTCAAGAAATAGGCTGGGGAAACAAACTAACAGCAACATTAACAAAAAAAAACCTGATCATAAAAATCTGCTATGGTGGTGAGAAAGATTAAAACACAAGCTTAGAAGAGGATATCCATGTCAAAACAGCCTAATAATAAAAAAAAAATCCAAAACTTCACTTTAAAAAGTGCTCCTTAAAAAGCAGACTAGGCCAAATCGAAAAGTAGGTTAAAAAATTCACTGAAGAAAAAACTCCTGAAAAAACAGAATTGGCTAAATGGAAAAAGAGGTATGGAAGCTCACTGAGGGAAATAATTCCTTAAAAAATTAGAATTGGGCGACTGGAAGCTGATAACTCCATGAGACATCAAAAAACAATAAAAGAAAGTCATAATAAAAAATAGAAGAAAATGTGAAACATCTCATCAGGAAGACAACAGACTTGGAGAGAGAAATATTTCATGAATTTCTGGAATACCTGAAAGTCATGATCAGAAAAAGGGCCTAGATATTATATTTCAAAAAATTATCAAGGAAAACTGCCCTGGTATTCTAGAATCACAGGGTAAAATAAAAATTTAAAGAAGCCACCAATCATTACCTGAAAGAGATCCCAAAATGAAAACTCCCAAGAATGTTATAGCTAAATTCCAGATTTCCCAGGTCAAGGAGAAAATATTGTAAGCAGCCTAAAAAAGAAAAAAAAATCAAACACCATGGAGCCACAGTCACGATCACACAAGATTTAGCGGTTTACATAATAAAGGAGCAGAGGGCTTGGGACATGATATTCCAGAAGGCAAAGGAACTAGGATTGATTACAAGCAATATAGTCACAAAATTATAGTCACAAAAGTGACTATAATCCTTCAGGGGAAAACATGAACAATTAATAAAATGGAGGAATTTCAAGCATTCCTAATTTTTTTAAAAAAGGACAGGAACTGAATAAAAAAAATTAACCAAACACAAGACTCAAGAGAAGCACAAAAAGCTAAAAATTAAAGAGAACTCATAAGGGACTCAATAAATTTAAACTGTTTACATTCCTATGTGGAAAGTTGATACTTGTAACCCCTAAGAACTTTATCATTATTAGAGCAGTTAAAAGAAGCATATATAGACAGAGGGAATAGGTATGAGTTGACTTTGATGGGATGAAGAATGAGAAAAATTATGTCACATAAAAGAGGCATGCAGGCAAGAGTTTTTACCGAAGAGGGGGAAAGAGGTACATGGTGAGAAATGCTTGAAACATGCTCTCATCAGAATTGGTTCAAAGAGGGAACAACATACACAATCAGTTGGGTACAGAAATCTATCTTACCCAACAAGAAAGTAAGAGAGTAAGGGGAGAAGAGAGGGAGAAGAGGAATAATAAAAGGGAGGAGAGATTAAGAAAGGCAATGACCAGAAGCAAAACAGACTTTTGATGAGAGATAGTATAAAAAGTGATAAGTGAGAGAGGGAAAGATAAATGGGGAGTGGGAAACAGATTGGAGGGAAGTACACAGTAATTATGACTGTGAATGTGAATGGGGTGAACTCACCCATGAAACGGAAGCAGCAAAAAAGATTAGAAACCAGAATCTGTTCTGATAGAGAACCTCAATTTTCCCCTCACAGAGCTAGATAAATCTAACCACAAAATAAATAAAAAAGAAGTAGATAAATAAATTTTAGGGGAAAAAATAGATATGATAGACCTCTGGAGAAAATTTAATGGAACTAGAAAGGACTATGCCTTTTATTTGGCAATACATGGCACTTTAATAAAAATTGACCATGTATTAGGGAATAAAAATCTCACAAAGAAATCCAAATAAAAAAGCAAAAATATTAAATATATCCTTTACATATCACAATACAATAAAAATTGCATTCAATAAAGAGCTGTAGAAACATAGATTAGAAATTATTTAGAAACTAAATAATCTAATCCTAAAGAATGAGTAGGTTAAAGAACAAATCATAGAAAGAATAAAGAGAATGACAAGAATGGACAAACATACCAAAACTTGTAGGATGTCCTCAAAGCAGTACTTAGGGGAAAATTTATATTTCTAAATGCTTTCATCAATAAAAGAGAAAAAGAGCAGAACAGTGAATTAGGCATGCAATTTTTAAAAAGAAAAACCTAGAAAAAGAACTAATTACAAATCCCCGGTTAAACACTGACTTAGAAATCCTAAAAATCAAAGAAATTAATTTTTTAAAAAGTTAAAAAAAACAAGCCATTGAACCACCAAATAAAACCAGAAGTTGGTTTCATGGGAAAACAAAAACAAAAGAATAAATTAGATAAACTTGGTTAATTTGATTAGAAAAATAAAGAAAACCAAATTACCAGGATCAAAAATTAAAAGAGTGAATCACCAACCCTTACCCAATCAAAAATCTCTCCTACAAAGTCCCTGACAAAGTCCCAGCTTTTGCTTAAAGACCTCCAGTGCAAGGGAGACTCCCACATCCAAAAGCCTCACACTCTCTGTGTGTAGTGGACAGAACCCTGGATTTGAAATCAAAGAATCTGGGATCAAATCTCAGTTCTGCCACTTAAGAGCTGTGTGATTTGGGGCAAATTACATACCCTCTCTGAGCTTCAGTTTCTTTATCTATAAAATTTGGGGATTGGACGGGATGACCTCTAAAACTCTCCATCATGGAGCTGCATGAGCTATGACCATAAGTACATGCTAAGCGCCTATTGGGTGAGGAGGAGAGAGACCAACATGGCTTTATGAAAGATGAGAGAGTGAGGCAGAATAGAATGAAGACTGTATGGTCAGTAAAGAGGCTGGAGCGTAAGAGCAAATGACATTACTAGCATGGAAAGATCTTAGAAGAGTCGTTTAGATTCTCCAAGCCTCAATCTCTTCCTTCCTAAAGTTAAGGGGTCCCCTTCCAGTCCTAAAAAATGCTCCTCTTTGGGTTACTGTGATAACTTTCTTCTGAAAACCCCCTTGTTCCTCTCCAACAGAGCATCCCTCCACTCTATGACTTGACTACCATCAAGGTTCCCACAGCCATCTGGGCCGGTGGGAAAGCTCTGCTTGTCGACCCTCTCGATGTGGCCATGCTGCTCCCAAATATCAAGAATCTCCGTTTCTTTGAGATGCTGCCAGACTGGAATCACATAGACTTCGTCTGGGCCCAAGATAATGGTGCGATTCGAATGAGGTAATGTAGGCAAAGTATTTTGTAAACTTTAAATTATTAAATAAATATCACTTGAGATGGTAATGATGATGGAGCAAAGAGATCATTCCTTAGAAATGGAAGACTTGGACTCAACTTCTGCGTCTTTCAATCAGTCAATCAATGAACATTTTTTCAATCCTTACCCTGGCCAGGCACTGTGCTGGGCAGTGGAGATATAAAGAAAAAGCCAAAGCAGTTTGTGCCTCAAGGAACTTACATTGTAATAATGAGGATAAGGGAACACATGTGAGTATAAATTAAATAGATGTGAAATAGCTGTAGGAAAGAGACCCTGAGCAGCTGCAGTGGGGAGTATGGGGGATGATCAGGAAAGGCTTCATGAAGAATGTGGTGCTTAAGCCGAGTCTAGGAGGCAAATCAGGGATCTCAAGAGGCGGAGGTGAGGAGAGGACTCATTGCAGGTCTGGAGATCAGCCAGGACAAAAGGGGCTGTGTGTGAGGAGCAGCAAAAGAGACCAGTAGAATGTCTGCTGAGTAGAACGTGAGGAAGGAAGAATGGGAGACTTCCAGGAAGACTGGAAAGGTAGGAAGGGCCAAGGAGTGAAACACTTGAAATGTCGAACAAAGGAGTTGATGTTTTATACCTCGTACAGTTTGGACAGCATGATGCGCAGAAAAGAGAAATCGCCTCCCAGAGACCTGAGTCTGAAGACTTTGAATTGTCCATTGCTCTATGATATAAAGTGCGAAGCCATCTTTCAAGAAAAGACTTGCTAAAGAAAGGGTCTAGCCTCACCCAACAGTACCAGGAAATGGCTGGTCTTAGTTTCCTCCTCGGTGAAAACAAAGGAGGTTGGATTGTAGATGTTAGACCTTTCCAGTGTCCTAGAAAGGCAAAGATTTGCTGTCACTTAAGGTTTACAAGGGCAGCTAGGTGATGCAATGGATAAAACATCCAGCCTGAAGTCAGGAAGCCCAATCTTTCTGAGTTTACATCTGGCCTCTGATACTCACTAGCTGTGTGACCCTGGGCAAGTCACTTTAACGCTGTTTGCCTCAGTTTTCTCATCTGTAAAATGAGCTAGATATGGCAATCCACTCGAGTGTCTCTGCAAAGAAAACCCCAAATGGCGTCACAAAGAATTGGACAGGATTGAAATGACTGAACAACATTCTCTGTTTTAGGCAATGTTAGCATTTCTTCCCTTGGGCTGAACTTCAGTTGTTCTTCAGGCTGTCTAGGCTGCTCTCCACTCAGAGTTCAATGACTGTGGATTTATATACAACAAGAAATAGACAGATGAACGAAGGACAAAAGATACAAGGACTGGTGTAGACAATCAGAACCAAACCAAATGAAAAGAACTTTAAAACTGCAGAGTTAAAGGACAGCGCCGTCTTGTGGTAAGAGTGAACTCTTTCCAAACTCCAAGGCAATCAATGGGATTCTAAGTACAGCATCCTTGATTTTATATGCAATGAATGTATAGCATGCTTTTTTGAAAGAAACCAGGGCTTGGAATCAGGGTCTTTTGATTCCTGACTCTGACACAATGCATTTGCATTATTTCTCTGAGCCTCAGTCAATGCACCTGAGAATGATAATAATTCAAGATAAATTGACTGTGCGCCAGGCACTGTGCACTGTGAACACTTATACACATAAACGAATACAGAAATGAAATAAATATAAAACAATTTTAGAGTTGTTGGAGTGTAACAATAGAAGCTGATGGTATCAACGATGGCCATATGTAGCAGGTGTGGCCTGTGGAATCTGAAATGACTGAGGAACAAAAGGTTGAGCTTCATTATTATTAGGCAATGCATGCCAATTGCCAAACAAATCAGGACCAGGGCTCCTTGGCTCACCACTGGACCCTGAATACAGGGGGAGACGGATTTTTATAAATTAAAATAAAACAATTAACAGGATAGAAACCTGGATCCAAGATTGGGTCATCTGATTTCTAATTGTAGGAAAGATTAGGGACTTTAAACATTGGGAGGGGGAGAGCAAACAGATACAATTCCCTGAAATATAAAAAAGTGGCCCATTTCCTCCCATCCCCAAGTATCTGTATTCAATCAAAGGAACATGGAAATTAACTGATTGATCAGTATTGGGCCAGTTTTCAGATAAGACATACGGGTTGCTTGAAACATAAAATTATGAGAAAACTCTTGACATCAGTCCTTGGATATGACTGGGTTTCTGTGCAGCATAACCCAGGTCCTTGGTTAAGGGGCTCTAAGCAACAGGTGGAGGTAGTCTAGCTTCCCAGCCAAGTAGGGCTAGGTTCAAACAATGCAATAAAGTTTTCTCATTGGACAGAAATTGAACTAGACCCATAATTGAATAGAAAGGGAACTGAACGAGAGCCAGGGTTGAGTCACAAGATGGAGTCAGGGTGACTCACTCAAATCCCACAATTCCCTCACAGGTCATGTTTCAACTGAGTCTTAAAGGAAGACAGTAAGTGATTCCATGAAACAGAGGTAAGGAGAAAGTTCTAGGCAGGGGGAACATGTGGAGCAGGAAGCTGGGTGAACACTGAGTAGACTAGAGAGATAAGTCTGGAAAGATAGGCTGGGGCCAGATCCTGAAGGGATTTAAATGTCAAATAAGGGAAATTGTATTTAATCCTAAAGACAGAGAGCCAGAAAAATCTATTGAGCTTGGAAGTGACAGTCAGGCCCATTCATCAATAATATCCATCTGGCTGCTTTGTGGATGATGGTTTAAAAGGAGGGGAAAAAGAGACAGGAGAAAGCAAGACCAATAGAAGGCAAGTACAATAACCCAGGAGAAGGAATGAGGACCACTCAAGCATTTAGCAACCACCTACTATGTGACAAGCGCTGTGTTGAGTGCTGAGGATACAAAGAACAGCAAAAGAGGGTCTTTGCCCACGAAGATCTCACAATCTGACAGGGTAGACAATGGGAAGACAACTATGTACAGAAAAGCTGGAGACAGAGCAAACTGGAAACAGTCAAGAGAGAGACACCACTAATATTAAGGGGAGTTAAGAGGAAATGTCCTGTAGAAGCTGGGATTTTATCTTGGACGTGAAGGAAGCCAAGAGGCAGAGGTATGGATGGAGAGCATTCCAGGCATGGGAGATAGCCCGTGAAAATGCCCAAATCGTTAGGTATGCTATCTTATTTGTAGAGCAGCAAGGAGGCCAGTGTGATTGGATCAAACAGTGAAGGGGGCCTTTAAGTGTAAGAAGATGGAAGGGGAGGCAGGGAGGCCGGTTATGAAGGACTTTGAATGCCAAACAAATGATTTTGTATTTGATCCTGGAAACTATTGGGAGCCACTGTAGTTTATTGAATAGAAAGAAGACATAGTTGGACGTGAGCTTCAGGAAAATCACTTCGGTGTCTGAATGAAAGACGGAATGGCATGGGGAGAAATTTCAGGCAGGCGGATCCATCAACAAGCGAATGTAATAATCCCAGCATGAGGAGATGAGTGCCCACACCATGGGTTTAGAAGTGTTAAAGGAGAGAAGGGGACATATTCAAGAGGTGTTGCAAAGGTGACATCGACAGACCTTGGCATTGGATATGGAGGGGTGAAAAATAATGAGGAGTCAAGGAGGACACATAGGGTTGAGAGCCCAGGGAGCTGGGAGGCTGGTGGTGTCCTTGGCAATAGTAGGGGAGTTTTAAAGTGAGAAGGAATTGGAGTGGAACCATGATCGGTTCTGTTTTGGACAGGTTAAATTGAAGATGTTTACTGGACATCCAGTTCAAGATATCTAATAGGTAGTTGGTGATGTGAAAATGGAGAGAGCTTCAGGCTGGATAAGTCGATTTGAGAATCAACATAGAGACAATCAATGAATCCAAGAGAGCTGATGAGCAGGATAGAGGGAAGAGAGAAGAGGGCCCAGGACGGAGACCTGCGGAACTGCCATGGTCAGTGAGCATGAGCTGGATGAAGGTCCAGCAAAGGAGACTGAGAAGCAGCAGTCAGACAGGCAGGAGGAGAAGCAGGAGAGAGTAATGTCCCACCAAACTAGAGAGCAGAGAGTATCAAGGAGGAGAGAATGATCTACAGTGTTAAAGTCTACACAGGGGCCCAGAAGGATGGACATTAAGAAAAGGCCATTGAATTTGGCAATGAAGAGATCACTGATAATTTTTGGAGAGAGCAATTTCGGTGGAATGTTGAGGTTGGAAGCCAGATTGTAGAGTTAAGCAGATAGTGAGAGGGGCTGGAACTAGGATGGTGGTTCTGTTATAGCAGAAGGATAGAAGAGGGTAAAGATCAGAGATATTGGAAAGGTAAAATAGAAAAGATTTAACAAATAATTGGATTAGTGGTGATGTAAGGGAGTGAAGCATCAAGGATAACTCCAATGTTTGGGGGGAGAGGGAAGATGGGAAGAGGGTTAAGTGGGAAAGTGTTGATTTCGGTCTTGGCCATGTTGACTTTCGGGTGTCTATGAGATCATCAGATGGAAATATCCATCAGGCAGTTAGTGATTCAAGACTGGAGCTCAGGAAAAAGAGGACTAGAAATACAGATTTGGAGCCATCTGCGCAAAGATGATAATTGAGTTCGTAGGAGCTAACTCCATAGTTCCAATTTCCTTTCCATTTCTTTCCTCAACTCTTCTCATTTCATTCATAACACTATTTAAAATTCATTTTATACCTCTTCATGATTGCTTCTTGGAATTCTAATTGATCCTGTTGGCAAATTATGTTTTTCTTTGAGGCTTTCCTTGTAGACGTTTGGGAGTTATTCTCCTCTTCTGGGTTTGTGTCTGGGATTTCCTCAGACTTATAATGTAGGGTATCTAAGCATGTTTGTAGGCAGCAGGGAAAGAACCAGTAGGTAAAGAAAGATTGAAAATTAAAGAGACAGAAACAGAAAGACAGGGAGACCAAGAAACAGAGATATGGGGAGAGAGAGAGTGAGAGAATCATGAGACAGACAAACTCGGAGGAGAGAGGGAGGGTTCCCGGATTGGTTTTTATAAGGCAAAGGGGCACTTCTTCCCCTGAGTCTGGAATGCAGGAGGATATAAATGCCCTGATTACACTGCTTCTAAAGGACTATGATCAGTTCTGGAGACCACTGTTTAGAAATGGCCTTAATATGTTAGACAGCATCCAGAAGGGATGTATGAGTATCAGGCCAAATGAACATCACCTGACAAAACTGAGAATGTTAGGTCTGGAAATGCCTCAGAGCAGATGGCTGCCTTTAAGAACTCAACGGGGAGCAGCTAGGTGGCCCAGTGAATAGAGCACCAGCCCTGGAGTCAGGAGGACCTGAGTTCAAATTCAGCCTCAGACATTTGACCTTGGGCAAGTCACTTAACCCCAATCGCCTTGCCTTCCCTCCTCCAAAAACAAAACAAAACAAACAAACAAAAAAACTCAACAGGCCATCCCATGGAAGATGGATAATACTTGTTCCGCTTATCTTCAAAAGGCAGAATTGGGGAAAATAAGTGGATATTTATTCAAATATGAACTTGAGGTAAAGAAAAATTCCCCAATAATAAGACCTACCCAACGGTGACATGGGTTGCCTTTGATGGTAGTGAGTTCCCGATCACTAGAGATCAAGCAGAGACTGGACTGCCACCTGCTGGAGATACTGATTCTTGCTCCAGGAAGCGCAGGCTAAGATCTGTGACTTTGTACAGAAAATCTGAATTCTGCTGAATCTAGTGTCCATCTTTGTCATTCCTCTGGGAGGCTTCTACTATGGCACCTGGGGCAATGGATCCACAGAGAGGCTCCAAGAACTTGGTCCTTGTTTTTAGGTCCTGGAATAATTGCTGTTTCTTTGGTTCGTTCCACTGGTTATAATTCTTCTTTACAATTTGACAATTGTGGAAATATGTTTAGTGTGAAGGTATATGTAGAGCCGACATTGGATTACATGCCATCTTAGGGGGAGGAGAGGGGAGGAGAGGAAGGGGGAAGGAGAGGGAAGGGGAAAAAATTTGAAACTCAAAAACCTGAGGAAATGAATGTTGTAAACTAAAACTTAATTAATTAATTAACCAATTAAAATAATTGCTGCTTCTGGGTTCTTCTTTACCCACATGCCCTTGTCACACAAACACATCTTCTCAGGCGGGGGGGGGGGGAGGCGCGGGGGGAATGGGGGTGGGAAGAGTGCTAAGTGTTCAGCTACTCGAGGAAGACAAGCTGTGACTAAGCACCTATGCTGCAGGCTCTATGCTAAGCTAAACGATTTGACCCTCATAATAACCCTGGAAAGTAGGTACTATGTATTATCGTGCCCATTTTACAGCTGAGGAAGCTGAGACAGATAGCAACAGAGTGACACGCTCAGGGTTACCCAGGACTCTGCCCACTGTTCTACCTAGCCGCTCTAGGCAGATGCTCATATGGGGTAGAGGGGTGGGGATGAAAGGGCTCTCGACATTAAGTCCCACAGCTAGTAAATTTCTGAGTTGGGATTCGAACCCAAGTCCTGAGTTCAAATTCAACGCTCTTTCTACTGTGCACATAGTCTTCTTTTATTAATGCAGAAACCGAGGCTCAGGATCATGAGATGACTTGTCCAGGCTTCCAAACAGCTGAGTGGCTAAGCTAGAATGGTGGCAGCCTTAAATATTCAAAAGGCTGCCCCTGAAAAAGGGATTCATTTTATTTCCTCTTGTCCCCAGAGAACAGACCCAGGAGCAATGGGGAGAAATTACAAAGAAGGAGATCAAGGCTTCTGATAATAGGAGAGGCATCCCCAAGTGAGTCTGCCTTGGAAGGTAATGAGCCCCAAATCATTAGAGGTATTTAAGCAAAGGCTGTCTGGCCACTTCTCTGGTATGCTGAGGAAGGTTGGGGGTGTCAGGTGTTGTTCAGTTACTGGTTGGATGAGATGCCTCTGAGGTCCCTGCCAGCTCAGAGATGGCACAGACCCACATTTCATGATGATTAATCACTGAAGGATGGCACAGAGAGACGGAAAGGGGCTCTCAGAGTGGACAGCGTGGCTAAGAGTATAGAGAGCTGACCTTGAGGTCAGGACAGCCTGGGTTCAAGTCCTGAACAATCTGACCACAGGCTGTGTGACTTGAGGTGAATCAATGCCTGGGCACCTTTTGAAGACTGGAATTTGTTGGGCTGATGCTGGTCTCCCTTGACAGACAGTCCCCTTGTGGGTGCTCCCTGAACAGATGAAGTCACTGGTGTGGACAAAGAGCAAAAAGTAGAGAGGAAGGGGGTGATAGCAAAGAGCCTGGGCTGAAACAGGGCTGGGAGGAAAGGGACAGGGGTCCCTCCATAGGGATGGGGCAAAGGGCAGCCCCCCTACTGGGGAAAGATGTGTCACAACTGTGGGAATCTGGGGGCTGGGGCTGGCCTGGGACAGTGACTGTGACACCTCTGGCTTTGGGTCAGGCTCCTCCTGGGCAGAGACAGATATTGACATCCTCACACAGAATCATGTTGGCCCAGCTCATTTCTGCTCTGTCATTCAGTCCCTGGAGAGAGCCAAACAACAGAATAATGAATGTTGTCCTTTTCTTTCCTCCCACGAAGTTTCCCTAGAAAAATAAATGTAATGCATTTGCATATACAAATGATTGTTTACCCCCAATGGGAAACTTCCAGGACCTGAGGTCTGGAGAGCTGCCATCTCAAAGCTATACCTGGGTGGGAGAGAGGTGGTTTCAGGGAATATGAGCTTTTGGTTCTAGGGCTAGAGAAGCATGGAAAAAGCATTGGGCTTGGTTAAGGAGATCTGGGTTTAAATCTTGACTCTATCTTTGTCAAATCATTAGGGCTTAACCTTTCTGGGTTCCACTGGCCTTTTCTATGAAATAAGAGGATTATTCCAAATGTTGGTTTTTGGCTCTAAATGTATGGTATTGGGAATTTTAATAGGATCCTTAATCTGGAAGAATGAGACGGGAGGCAAGTGACTCTCCCCAAGACATGCCCATGAACTTGAGGCTTTGTCCAGTCCAAGTCCAGAATCACTTGTAAGAAAAAGACAGAAAGGAGCATGGGTCCATCCTTCTAGGACAGTCATCAGTCAGCAAGTATTTAAGTCAACAAGCACCTACTATGTGCCAGGCACTGTGCTTAGCACTGGGCATAGAAAGTCAAAACCACAGTGCCTGCCCACAAGAAGCTTACAGAATAATTTGGGAGAAAACATATAAATAATCATCAGAATTTATAGAACTTTACAACGTGATCGTATTTGATTCTCATAACAACCGAGGAAAGGAGGGATGTTATTATCCCTATTTTACAATAGAGGAAACTGAGGCCGACAGAGGCTAAGTTACTTGTCCATGGTCACGCAACTAGTAAGTGTGAGGCAGGATTTGAACTCAGGTCTACCCAACTCCAAGTCCAGCACTCTATCAGCCATGCTACCTAGATGCTTCTATACCTAAATAACTAGGTACACTTGTACGTGCGTGCGGGCACACACACACACACACACACACACACACACACACACACACAGAGATATAGTGTGTATATGGAAAAGTATCTCAGAGGTAAGGCACTGCCTCTTGCAGAAGGTGGGATTTAAGCTGAGTTTTGAAAGGAGTTAGGGAAAGTATCAGGTGATAGGGAGAACACACCAGGTAGGAAGCGTCCATTGCAAAAGCACAGAATTCAGATGTGGGGATAAAGGAGACAAGATTCACATTTGAAATGTCCACTTTTCCTGTCCTTTCAGACTGAGAGGGTCCTTTCCTCCAGATACCAGCAAAGTCGGGGGCTAAAAAGGTCCCCAGGGATGAGCCCCATCATCTCCAAAGGGCTCATTTTCTAAGGGGTACATAACTGGGAAATTGGCGTGGCCAATGGTGGCCCGCTGCCTCCATCTCTTAAAACTTCTTTTAATTAGGGGAAAAATGAAATATAATTTTTTTTCAAACCTCTTTTGAAGTTGGACATCCTCTCTGTCTAGCAGCATCTCTGCCAGACCCTAAGGGGTAAGATCAGATAACCACAAATTCAAGGTTGGTGGTTCCTAAACTCTTTTCTGACGCCCAGTGCTGCTGAGACCAGGTGGTAACAAATAGTCCATAAGGGATTAGAATGTCCAATAGTCAATTGCTGGTGGGGAATAGGAACTCAGGAGAGAGACTAGGGCTCATCATATAAACCTGGGAGTAATCCGTATGGAGGGGATCATTGAATCCATAGGCCCTCAAGACATCACCCAGTAAGAGAGTGTGTTGAGAGGAAAGAACCCAGGGCAGAGCCTTGGGGGACTTGCCCCATTAGTGGGTATGCCCTGTATGCAGGTCCAGCAAGGACCTGAGGAATGGGCAGACTGATAGGAGAAGAATCAGGAGGAAGCAGTGTCATGAAATATCTAGAGAAAAGTGTCCAGAAGGACAGAATGGTCAACAGTGTCAAACATTGCGGGGAGATACAGAAGAATGAAGAATGAAAGGAGTCCATTGGATTTGGAAATGTAAATACCAGAGAACTGCGGAACTTCAAAGCCACAAGGGGCCACAGAGGCCATCTACCACAGCCCCAACCCAAGCAAGAATGCCCCATGCCCTCTAGAGAAAGTGGTCAGCCAGACTCTGTTTGAAGAATTTCAATGCAGAGGACCTAACCGTTCCCTTATTAGGCAGCCCACTCCAACTTGGGAGAGCTCCAACTAGTAGGAAGCTGTTCCTTACTCATGTAAGACATACAAGAAACCTTGGATTCAAATCCCACTTCTTATACTGTCTAGCTGCAAGACCCATGAGCAAATTCCTTCACTTTTCTAAGGTTCAGTTTCCTCTGCTATAAAAGAACTTCAGAAAGTTGCTGTAAGATCTGAGCGAGTTTATCTCTGGAAGGAGCTTGGCCAATGTTGAATTACTGAGGAAGGCATGTGTTCAATACCTTTGCTCCATGAGGCAGGTGATCTCCCAGGATGCCAAGCCACTGAGAGGCAGGAATTCCTAGGGAAAGACTTCTGGGTACTGAAAAGTAGTTCAGGTGTCACCAAAATCTAGAGGAAAAAGCCAGTCATTCCCTAGGTCCCCTGGACATTGCCTGGGGAATGGTTGGCTTTTTAATAGGTCATTGCAATTTTTACTTTTTGTTGAGAGGTTTTCTGATTTTACCCCTCTCGTGGTCCCTGTTTGCAATGGAAATGCATAGGGAAGGTGGAAGCAGATTGTGGTATGTCTCCCCAACTGACCTGAGTAGAAGCAGCTGCATAAAAGACCTATGCCAGAGAAGGGGTGGGCATAGCATGTAACAAAAGGGAGGAGTCCAGCCTGGTGTCCAGCCTTTCAGCTGGGTCCTGTCTGAAAGATTTTTGTAAGGATGTGGGTGATAGTACCACAAGAGGAGAAGGCTTGGATGGATCGTGATCTGTTACCAGTGAAGGGGAGAGGGGTCCTGCATCCTGGATTCAACCTGGAACCATCCAACAATATAATAACTAGAATTTCCACGTAGGTGGCATCAGGAAACCCAAGCCCATGTGACCCTGCTCTCCCTTCATCCATTGGCCAGCTTCACAAAGCCCAATTAGTACTGGAATGCTTTTGAGATGAAAGAAAGCTCAACCAACATAAGTATGATTAGTCATCATGGGAATTAGCAACCTCTGCATTTGTTCTTTCAAAATGCATTATAAGACTTCCTGTATGGTCAGCTTCAAAGAGGTCCTGTAGTAATCATGAACTGACATATTTTTCTAATGCTAATGGACATAAACACTTGCTGTCTTCACAGTCTCAATTCTAAACTTTAAGATGGGTTCTTCGAGTTCAGTGAAATCATAGGGTTCCTAGGGTTAAGGGCTGGAAGGGATCCTAGAGATCATATGACCTACCCCCTCAATTTACAAAGTAGGAAACTGAGGCCTGGGGGAAGTGACTTGTCCAAGGTCACAAGAGTAGTAAATGGCAATGGTAAAATCCTTAGTTGTAGCTCTGAATCCATATACCTCATTTTAAAGATGAGAAAACAGTCTCACAAGGGAGATGAGGTACCTGAGGTCACATAGTATGAAGTCGAACACTGAGGGATTTGAGCCCAGATCCCCAGAGTACAAATTTCAGTCTTTCTACCAGGCACGCATGTCATTCCAAATACTCCCTTCCAGGACATGAGGCTGCAAAGCTTTCTGACAAGACATTTCTGTCCACAGTCAGTGCAACCCACCCAAATGCAGTGCTGTTGCTCCCATTGCACAAGGTCCCTGCCTTATCTTCCTTCCCTTGGAGCTTTGCAAGTGATGCAATGGAAAGTATTGTCTTTGGAGTTGTAGAGCTTGAGTTCAAGTCTCAATTCTGTCATATGACCTGGGTGTCTTGGACACATCACCTCGCCTCCATGGGTCTCAGTTGCCTTAGTTGTAAAATGAGAGTGTTGGACAACATTGGCTCTCAGGATGCTTCAGCACTGCATCTCTGATCCCACGAAGAGCAGAGTGGGCTGCCTCCTCAGGGAGTGAGTTCTCCCACACAGGAGATGCCAAGCAGAGGATGGCTGACCACTGGCAGGGAATGGTAGAGAAGGGGTTTGGTTTTTAGTGTGGATTCACCTAGAGAGCTCGAGGACACTTCCACCTCTATAACTAGGAGGCAAACTCCCTAAGAAGAGAAAATTCTGGTCTGCGAGATGCTCAGAGGCTTCGCTAGAGAAGGCAGGAAACTGACTCCTTGGATCAGCACCAGGTGTGGGGAGGGGAGGGGGAAAAGTTAGCCTCTTTTGACTCATCCTGAATGTGTGCTCATTGATAGGACAAGCAACGAAGTGTAGAAACTGAGTCAGAAGACCTGGGCACGGGTCCTACCTGCTACACTTACTCCGGGGAGTTACACTAATTGGGGAAATCCAATCATTTTTTCTAGTCTTCAGTTTTCTCAGCTGTAAAATGGAGAAAGTCATTAGTGTTGTGTCTTCCTCTCAGACTTTTGAGAAGCTAGAAGTTATCCCCAATATGAATGGTGAGAACTTCCTTTCTGCTGTCCATGCTGCTGTCCTCAGACCATTCTAGGGAGGTGGACGAAGTGTCTTACACAAAGCATCAGCATATTTATCATTACTTGGGGATAGATCTGAGGCAGGTAAAACAGGCCAGATCAGCAGAAGTGGGTGAGGTAGTCAGTACTCCCTGCTAGCTTGGTTATCAGTGGAAAGAATGCCCTGGGTCAGCAACGATGACTCGATTCAGTAGTTAAGTCAAGAATTTAGAGTCAAGGCACTTGGGTTCAAATCTCAGTGCTTCCCCTTAGAGGTAGTGAGGAGGAGTGGGGGTGGGGTGGAGCCGTTCAAACCCTGCCTCCAACACTTATTAGCTGTGTGACCCTGAGCAAGGTAACTTTTCTGGGCCTCAGCTCCCTCATCTGTGAAAATGAAAGCATTAGACTGGATGACCTCTAAGTTCTCTTCCAGCCTAGGATCTATAATCTCACAACTCTGTCATCATTCAGTCATTTCAGAAATACCTGACTTTTCATGATCCCATTTAGGGTTTTCTTGCAAAGGTACTGGAAGGGTTTGCCATTTTCTTCTCTAGTTCATATTACAGATGAGGAAATTGAGACAACCAAAGTTAAGTGACTTGCCCAGGGTCACCCAGCTGTTCAGTGTTTGAGGCTAGATTTGAACTCAGGAAGATGAGTCCTCCTGATTCCAGGCACAGTGCTCTATCCACAGTCTCATAACTCCCCATGGGATATTGGGCAGACCATCTCATCTTTGGTTCTTAATTATTTTGTGTGTGCAAAATGAAGGGAGATTGGACTAAAGACTTCCAAGATGCTTTCCCTCTAGAGATCTATGATGTTACTATAGGTATAAGTGGAAAGTCCTTCACTTTGGTTCAAAATTTAAACTACACAAGTACAAAATTTTAAAGACTTGCCTTGAGAGTCATTCGTTGGACAAAGACCCAGGACTCTTAGTTGGCCTCAGACTTCGTATATGCCAACAGTGTGATCCTGAGTGACTTTTAAAGGCCAGTGAGTGATCTCATAAGTAGGGGCACTTCCTTTCCCATCACCATCAGTGCAGACCCAGCCCTTTAATGTCCTCTCCCCTGTTCCATCTGGTCCTTCTCAAATACTCTATGGGGTATCCACTGGAGGCCTTCTTAGGGTCTTTTCACCTTCCTTGGATGCCTCTCGGGCTGCCCAGCTATTATCCGTTACTCTTCCCATGGCATCAGTCTCTTCCTTTTCTGGCTCCTTGGATTTTGATGATAGCCCTGCTTTTTATCACACAAATCATTCTGGGAATCTGTAGCTGCAAAAAAAAAAAAATGACTGCTAAGACAAAGCTTGAACAATTTTCGTCTGCATTTGTCGAAGTTCAGACCCTAGCCTACACGTGGAATATGCTCACAGCTTTCCAGCCTTATCTGGAGCATATCTAGACCACAATGAGAGTGATGTCTTCAGTTCCCAAGACCTTAGGGGTCCCAGGCTTGGAGCTGGAAGGTATCAGAAACCATAAAAAATGAGAGCCAGGCTCTCTGACTCCAATGGGTTTTCGTCGTGTTAATCTACAAGTCTGGGTTGTGCAGCTTTTTTTTGTCATCGTTCACTGTTTTATGGAACAAAAAATCTGTTCTCAGCCCGCGGGCCGTCAACGCGTGCCCAGCATTCTCATGGTGCGCTCTCGAGTTACATTGGTACATCTGACCGTCATACGGTCAGATAAAGTGCTTGCAGGCGGCCGCAGAAGCCGCGGTCCTGGGCGTCCAGGAGTGGCCAGCGCTCTCACTACGGTTTCACTACACGAGAAGAGGAGGCGGACGCAGCAGAAGGGTCAGAAATCATTCAAACTCGTTAAAGAGAAAAGGCTAAGGACAGGTGGGCTTGCGGGCCGAGGTCTTCCTGCTTGCACCTACGGGCTCCGGCGCACAGCGGGTCTGGGACACAAGGCAGCCACTCACCCAGCGTCTCTGAGCTTGGACCCAGGGTCCCCCAAATCTTGGTGCTACCTCGGAAGAGCGCGCCTAACCTTGTGGGACACTGGTACCTGCGTCTCCCTAGACTTGGCCCCCTCTGCCATCCCTGTATTTTATTTTGTGCATTTAACAACCTGACGGTGAGGAAGAGCCCATGGGCTTCCGAGGGGCTGGAGCACAGCAATG
>CM053624.1:8887483-8903281 GCA_028646595.1 Phalanger gymnotis | reverse complement strand
CAAACTCTATCCCAGTCCCCAGCAGCTGCTCCCACTAACCTACTCTGTTGTCCTTAGTGTTTGTGGTTGAGAAGTCTGGTAACTGCCGCAGCTCACTGATTCAGTGTGCTAGGCTCTGCTCAGCTCTGCTCAGCTCTGCTCCCAGCTCTGTGCAGGATAGACCATACCCAGAGACTATCCAGGCTGTCCTGGGCTAGAGCCCTGCTTCCCTATGCTATTTTGTGGGTTCTACAGTTCTAGAATTGGTTCATAGCCATTTTTATAGGTTTTTGGAGGGACTTGGTGGGGAACTCACGCTAATCCCTGCTTTCCAGCTGCCATCTTGGCTTTACCCCCCAACATTCATTTATTAAATATTCTGGGCACCAGAGTAGCAAAGACAAGGGCAAAATGGCCCAGCCTATAATATTCTTTGGAGGAAGAGAAAGATGTGTGATTGTATGTAACACAAAATAAATCCCAAGTAATTTTGAGGTTGGCACTAGCAGTAGGGGGAAATCAGGAAAGCCTGTATGTAAGAGGTGGCATTTGAGCTGGAAGAAAGCTAGGGATGGATTTTAAGAGACAGAGGTGAAGATGTGCATTCTGGACATGGACGTTGGCCAAGGGAAGGGGGGCAGCCTATGGAAAGTTGTTGAGGCAGGAGGTAGAATGTCTTAAATGAACATAATTGTAGCTTAGGCATCAAAATCTACTCCAAGGGTGAAGGGCAAGGAAACTCTACAAAGAATTCAATAAGGTCTTCCAAAGTAAATCTGAGTTGGAAGGTATTGGACAAGGCAACACCTCCTGTCTCCCAGAAAAAAAAGAAACTGATAACACTTAAGAAACAGAAAATAAGTTCATGCATTGGAGATCTATAGTCTGTGTGCTCTTAGACCATTAATTGGTTAGAGAAAAAATAATCAAAATCAACACTGCAGTAGGAAAAGAATAAAGATAAGGAGATTTGGCATAACCTTGAAGAAGAAGGTAGTAGAGTATGGAGGAAATGATGGATTTGAGTCAGAAGTCTGGGTTCTAATCTCTGCTTTGCCATTTTACTATCCATATGATGCTAAGTCACTTAGTAACCTTATTCCTCAGTTTCCTCATTCGAAAAATTAGGCAACTGGCCTAGAGGGCCTCTAAGTTCCCCTCCAGCTCTAAGTAGGAGCATATAAAACAGCTCCAACCTGAAACCTAATGAGATATTGATCCTGAGCATGGGAGATGGATAAAGCAACAGATAACAGTAGAGACCATCACCATTTGCTAGTGGGTTTAATTATCGTAGAGTAATTGCCAGAACAAGGAGGCCAAAAGAACCCAGAAACCACAACAACCATCAAACACTTATCCCCTTGCCAAGTGGAGAGATGTAGCAGTCAGGGCCACATCAATTTAGAACATAAACTGATTTGCAAAATCTTACAGAGGAATAAAAAACAGGGAATAAGGAATAGTCTTGACTCATAAAAGAGTGAGGGAGGTGGAATAAAAGGTGACATTATGGAAAAATTGGCATGGGGCTCAGTTAATGGAGCCAGGTCATCTCCTTGTAGGATGGAGCTGGAAGAAAGGCAAAAAGACAAAAGAGGAGCTGATCCATCCATGTTTCTATAATAAATGGTTTTCTCCAGCAGTGATAGTGGAGTCACTACTCCTGTACCAAGGGGTCAAAATGGTGAGATGGCCCGAGCGGATGTCTTAATGGTGAGGAAGATGGAGGGAAGGTGGGTCTGGTGTCCAGGACCAGCCGAAACAGGCTATTTGCTCATGCTCAGCCACCAGCCTCAGTGAAGGGAATAGCAAGTCAGAGATGGACTAGGGGCATGATAAATAACAGCAGCCTTCAAAGTGTTTGAAGGACTTCGACAAGGAAGGGGGATTAGCCTGCTTGGAATTAGGTGCAGAAGGTAGAAACTGCAAACAGGCAGCTTTATGCTCGGCGTCAGGGAAAACCTCCTAATGATCTGAGCTATCCCGAGGACATTGACTGCTCTGCAAGGAGGTGGGGTCTTTCTTGACGGAGGTCTTCCCAAAGAGTCAGATAGCCACTCACAGATAATGCTTTGAAGGGACGCTTGCTCAGGTGTAGACTGGCTATAGTCTCTTGGAGTCCCAGCCTCCAAGTCAGTGATATCAGCAACCAATCTAGCTGATCTTGCCTTCAGGCCTCTGTTTTCCCCTCCAGATCTGTGGGCTCCTCTCCTCTTAAAGACCTGGACCTGAAAGTGACAGGAAGGCCCAGAATTGAGGGGGGCTTACTAAAAGGACAGATGGTATCTGGCTATTGCCAGTGGCTTCTGGGATGGCCTTGGAGTCAGGAAGACTTGCCTTTGACTCATAATAGCTCTGTGACCCTGGGTAAGTCACTAATCTCTCAGTGCCTCATGCCACTTTCTGAGACTGTCACGGTTGAATTGCTGATTTGCATCTGCATCAGTAAAGGGACTTTCCATCTGCTGCTAGACTGGGAGCTCCTTGAGGGCAGGTTTCTTGCCTTTTGTGGTTTCTCCAGCTCCAGCATTGCACCTGGGACATAGTGGGTGCTTACAAATGGCCATTTCCTTGAGGCTCTATCCTTTCCCTGCCCCCCCCCCACCCCGCTTGGCACCTGGAACAGCACGAAGTATAAGATAACCTCATGGAGCATTTAGTCTTCTAGGCAGAGTGCACACACACACACACACACACACACACACACACACACACACACACAATTACAATGCAAGCTTCTTTTTTTTTTTTTAATAGTTGCATTCAAGAAGTGAGAGCTGAATGTTCCTTGAGTTCTGAAGGGGAAAGGCCATTCATTACCAGCTCATGGCTCAGTGGTTTTTTACCACCAGGACCAAACAAGCAGCTCTCTGGACTTTGGTCTTCCTACCTCCGGATGGCATGGTTTCTTTGAATTGTCCTGGACCAATACTCCTATTGGCAAAGTGGCCCTGATAGACAAAGCCTACAGCCAATGGCCATCTTTTATTATTCTTCCTCAGGAAGCCAACCATACAAACCCATGGAAGGAAGGCTGGATACTCAATCCCCATTTTCTCCCCACACTTACAGTAGCACAAATGGCCTGGCCACAAAGGCTTTTGGACATATACCTCCAGCTCTAGTAAATAGGCAGGACACTTCACTGGAACCTCTCCTCCCTTCCCTGCCCCCAACCATTGCACCAGACCAAAGATTTAGATCTGGGAGAGGCCTCACAATTCCTGTAGTGGTGCATAGAGCTGGAAAGGACCTTAGAGGTCAATTTCCATATTTTACTGAGAAGGAAATTGAGGCCTGAATAAGAGAATGGCAATGAAAGTCATTATTAAACAGTTATTATGCCAAGCACTGGAGAAACAAATAAAAAACTGAAACAATACCTGCTTTCACCAAATACCCAAACCATTCCATAGTTCCAACCAAGCAACCAGTCCTGGTGGGCTTAACAACTGAGTGTCCCTCCAAAAATGGCAAACCAGTGTTCATCACCCAATTGCAGAGCACCTGCCCACCGATGGTTCTACCCAATGATAGTTGGATCTTCATGGGGTGGGCGGGGGGGATGGGGGAAGAGATCTGCAGCCAGATGGCAGAGAGACGGCCTGGTCCAAATTGGTTTTCTCTACCAGGAAAATGACCTTCAGACTGTGAGGAGACAGGGAAAGGGAGTGGAGATATGGCACAGGGAACTTCCAGATGAGGATGAATGAATGAATGAATGAATGAATGAATGAATGAATGAATGAAAGGAAGAAAAAGCATTTATCAAGCACTTACTGTATGCAAGGGAATGTGCTTAGCCCTGGAACTAAAAATACAAATGGGAGACAGTCTCTGCTGAGGAGAAGCTCACATTCCAATAAGGAAAGACTCCATGTATAAGGGATTTCAGCTGCCCATTGGAGGGAAAGTCCTCATGGTCCTTTAGGGGGCAGCAGCAAAATGAAAAGTCAGACCTCTTCCTTCACAGCATTTCTGCTGATAAAATATTAGCCATTTGGCAGGGCCAAGGACTTTGGTGGCTGGAGCTTTCTGTTTTCTGAGTCTTCAGGAGCTGTGGCTGCTGGGGTGGGGGGCAGTGGGTGGGAGAGCGGGTGGGCCGCTACACCAGCAGAGACAATCTACAGGTTGTATCTCCACAAGAATTGCTCCCTGAAAGATGTCTGAGTAAAAAGAAGGGCAGAATAAAAATGGGGAATGGAAAGGCAAATTAAATGACAAAATAAGCAGAGGATTGCTAGCTGCCTTCAATGAGTTCAAGACACCAGCCTGGGGGGAGGGACCCAGGAGTCTGGGCTTGCATGGAGGTCCTTTAACACTTATATTGATGACCTGGATGAAGGGGACAGATATCATGTTTCTTAAATTTGCAGATGACTCAAGGCTGGGTGGGGTGGCTGGCATGTTTAATGATAGGATTGAGATTCCTAAGGAGCTTGATTGGGTAAATATTGAGTGAATGTAGTCAAGTGACATTTAATAGCTATAAATATAAAGTTTTACGCAAAGGTATAAAAAATCAGCTGCCCACACATAGATCGAAAGTGCCTTGGCTAGTTCCCGTGAAGAAGTCAGGGCTTATAATAAACTTGAGACGCACTAAGAGTTGATGGGGTAGCAGGAAAGGCAAAAAACCCCAGTGAATTCTTGGGCTCCATGAATTGCATCAGCACCCTGATTGATGTGGTGTGGAAGGTGGCCCTATAGATGTGGGCTGATGGAAGCTTCTTGAGGGCAGAGATTAAAACTTCTGTTCTTGTCTTCCCAGAATTTCGGATGGTGCCTGGAACAGTGGGTGTCTAATGAATGCTTGTTGATTGATTTGTTTATATTCTCAATACACTTATATATCTACATGGTATCTCCCCTACCAGAATGTAAGCTCCCCAAGGGCAGGAACTGTTCACTTCTGCCTTTGTATTCTTAGCACCTAGTACAGTGTGGAGTACATAGCGGGCACTTAATAAAAGCTCATTGATTAACGGATAGATTGGTCCCAGATGTTGCTTGCTTCTTTATGGACACAGTCCTTATAATAAGGCATCTATCTAGAAGCCTTCCAATCCTTATCCTTTCCCATTGATTATGGAAGGAGAATGAGGAAAGGGAGGTGTTGGGGGTAGGGCTGTCTCTCTTGGGAGGCTACACATTGATTCGGTATTTCTGAACTGGTGAAGGTAGCACCTTGCCACCAGCTCAACAAATGGGGCTTCAAGAACCAGAGAGGTGCTCTAGCTTAGGAAGGCACGAGGCACCCACTACCGTGGAGTGGCCACTTCCCATTTGGAGGAATCAGGAGCTGAGTGCATTGATGGCGCTAGGAGCAGACGAGCTCATTGCAAAGACTAGAGGAAGGGTCTCCCTCTTGCCTCCCCAGTGTAAAAGACGGCAGAGGCTTCTGCTATTTGTAGGAACTGAATTGGTCCCAGGATTTTTTTTTCTGCTCAAGAACTTTGCCTCTGATTAAGAAATAGCCTGGCAGTCAGAAGTAACAACTAACTAGATTTGGGGTCAAATGAACTATGAGACCAGAAATTTAAACATTCAATCAATAGGCATTGATTAGGAAAGCCCCTTTCCCTTTCTTAGACCCTTGTTTCCTCATCTGTCTAATGAGGGGTTTGGCCAAGAATCAGGGGTGGGGAACCTGTGGCCTCTAGGCCACATGTGGCCCTCCAGGTCCTCAAGGGTGGCCCTTTGACAGAATCCAAATTTCACAGAACAAATCCCTTTAATAAAAGGATTTGGTATGTAAAACTTGGACTCAGTCAAAGGGCCATACTTGAGGACCTAGAAGGCCACAAGTGGCCTGGAGGCCGCAGTTTCCCCACCCCTGGTAGATGGTCTTTAAGGCTCCTTCCAGCCCTGAACCTAGGCTCCTGTGACTTGGCTCATCTCCTAGCTCCCAACTTGCTCTGAGCAGGAGAAAGGAGACAGTGTCTCAGACCCTACTGAACTATTTACATTTTTATTTTAGTAACTATTTGACTCCGGGTAAACCATTTAACCTCTCTGGGCCCCACCTTACACATATTTGAAATGGGAGTAATGATATTTGAATGGTCTACCTCCCAAGGCTGTGGTGAGGAGGCAAGAAGATTCTGTGTTTTTACTAGTGGAATTGTGACTGAGTACTGGAAGGAACAGAGTAGAGTGGACAATCTATGCCATGGAAGATAAAAGCTATCAGTAAATTCATTTAAAAAAGAACCTTCAGTGGCTCCCTGCTGCCTCTGGGTTAAAGCACCGAGTCTTCAGTTTGCCATTTAAAACTTCCACCACTGGGCTCCAGCTGGCCAGGCACCTTGCACGTGACTCCGGCACTAAACTATCTGGGCTGGCCACACTGGTCTCCTGGGCATCTCTGAACTCCGAGTTCCATCTCATCCCTCAGACCTGGCAT
Organism: Phalanger gymnotis; assembly: GCA_028646595.1. Taxonomy (NCBI): domain Eukaryota; kingdom Metazoa; phylum Chordata; class Mammalia; order Diprotodontia; family Phalangeridae; genus Phalanger; species Phalanger gymnotis. Next base: position 8,896,893 of record CM053624.1, on the reverse strand, counting down.
GTGCACCCCTTACCCCTGCCTCGGAGAATTCCGGGCTTCCTTCAAGGCTCAGCTCCTGGGCCACCTTCCACAAAGAGCCTTTCTCGATCTCCCTAAATTAGGGCTTTTCCTCTTCAAATGATTACACATTTCCTTGTCTGTTTCTGTATTCTGTCCAACTAGCAGATGATAAAGTTCCTGAGAGCAAGGGTTCTTTCACTGGGGCAACTGAGTGGCACAGCAGAGAGAGTGCTGGGCTTGAAGCAGGAAGATCTGAGTTGGAATTCAGCCTCAGATACCTATTAGTTGTGTGACCCTGGGCAAATCACCTAGCCTCTGTTTGCCTCGGTTTTCTCAACTGTTAAAAGAGGCCAATAACAGCACCTACCTCCAGGGGGGTCTTGAGGTTCAAATGAGATAATATCTATAAAAATGCTTGGCACAGCGCCACAGTGGGCACTATATAAACACTCACTCCCAACTTCTTCTCCCTCTACGTGGTATTCCTATCATTGACATAGTATCATGCATATAGTAGGTGCTAAATAAATGTTTACTGGACTATATTGAATTGGTATCATTTTTTGAAATTAAATTTTTATTGAAGCTTTAAAAAAAACCTCAATCATTCCCAGATATACTTCTGTCTCCATCCCTGCCCCCATCTCTTTTAACGCACCCCCACATGCAATGAGCCTTCCCTTGTACCAGTGAAACCAACGAACCTATACCAACCACGGCTGGGAGAACATGCCACATTCCACACTCATAGTGCCCCACCTCTCCAAGGAAAGGAAGGAGGCATATTTCCTAATCTTTTTTTTCCAGAAGAATGTGACCACCGCAATTGTGCAGCATTTGGCTTTGCTTCAGTATCCATTTTTGTTTCTGCTACTGCACTCACTGTGTTTGTTATTTTGCTGAGATTGGAAAAAGATGGTGAGTTTATCCAATTAAATAAACAGATTTCCATTGCCGTGCTTGGTGTGAGTCCTCCTTTGGTGTGTTTTGAGCTGGGCTGATTGCTGCATGTGCCCTACATTTGCCTTTAAATGTCATTCTCTGATTTTTAAAAATTGTTGAATAATTTCTTATTGCTAATGCGACCCAGCTGGAGACGGGAGAACTGAGGGGGTTGCGTAAGACCCAGTGCTTTCATTTTTAAATGCTTCAGGCTCATTTCCTTTCTCTTTTTTTGTCCTTATTTTCATCCTCCAAATATTTCCACCACGGATACTGTTCTGTGCCACGTTGTGAGAAATAACCAATAGCAATTCAAAGCAAGATCGCCGGAGACACGTGCCCCCGGATTCCTTGCCCTCTCTGCCTTCGTCTCTGGGGCTCGCCAGCCCTCTTCCGATCTCCAGTCCGCCCAGCTCCCTTTCTCTTCACCCCCTGATAATCCTTCTTACTGACTGCGGAATTAGGGTCTTCTTTTTACCGATTTGTATCATGCTGCCTGCCGGTTAGGCTGAGGGCTTGAAGTTTTTGCCTTGTTCATCTCCTCAGGGCTTAGCACAGCGTCTCGCACAAGTAGGTACTTAATACTTGACCGGAGTTGAAGCCAGGTCAGGACCTAGGGATGCCTGTTTCTTCTGCTGAGGCCAGTCCCGTGATGCTGCCACTGCTCCCGTCTGGCTGCCTTTAGTGATTCATGGGCATTCCACGTCAAGGGTCGGTGAGGACAGAAAATTATCTCGGGGGCGCCCAAAGACATCTGAAGCCACTGGGCCTTAGCTTAGGGTGGTGGACTGCCTGGTCAGGAACCAGGAATCCAACCTTGGTGGCTTATTGCTTAGCAGTCACATAGATCCTTTAAATCTCAGTTGCTTAGCTGTCAAATGGGTATCATAAGGCCTGGAATACTGGCTTCACAGGAATATTGAAAGGAGCCAATGAGATGAGGCATTTGTGAGGTGCTTTGGGGAATTGTAAAGTGCTTTCTGGGCAGCTAGGTGGCACAGTGGGTAGAGCGCCGGGCCTGGCATTTGGAAGACTCATCTTCCTGAGTTCAACTCTGGCCTCAGGTACTCACCAGCTGTGTGACCCTGGGCGACTCATTTAATGCTTTTTGCCTCAGTTTCATCATCTGTAAAATAAGCTGGAGAAGGAAATGGCAAACTACTCCAGTGTCTCTGCCAAGAAAACCCCAAATGAGGTCACAGAGAATCAGACACAACTGAAAATGACTGAACAACAACAAAAGTGCTTTCTGGAAGATGGCTACTTTTAGTCAAAGTGAAGCTGCAAGGAATCTCTCTTTCTTTAGGGAAGCGGCTTCAGTTTTGCAGAGGACAGAGCTGAAGCCCAGAGATGAAATGATTTACCTGTAGTTGGGCAGCTCCTAAGTTTCTGACCTCTGGAAACCTCTGGCAGGATTCGAACCCTGCTCTTCCTGATTCTGGGTGCCATGCTCTATTCTGCATGGTGCAAAGCCTGCATTTGGCCCTCATAGCCGGCACCATCCTTCCAATTTACTGGTGTTGAAGCTTAGCCTCAGCGAGGGGATGGCATTTGCCCAAGGCCATACACCACCCACTGCTCCTTCCAGGGCCATGCAGAGACAGAGTATGGTCTCTCCCCTTTCCATGAAGGTGATCCAAGGAACTTTACTTCTGTGCCCCCACCAGACGTCCACCATGGTGTAGATGAGCTGTGAGGACAGAGAGGGAGGTCTAGACACAGAACAGTGCTTGGAGATCCTACAGATCTAAGCAGGTGGCCATAGCTACCATGACCTTGGAACCGGTGGAGGAGGCTGGGAAGCCACTCTGAACAAATGGCCTGTGGGGAGACGGGTGAGGGCCAGCCTGGCTGTCAACTCCACGCCTCCATTCTTTCAGGAACTGGATTTTTTTTCAGGCTTCCTTTGAGAAAGACCCAGAGTTTTCCTCGGTGTGACGTAGATGTTGTTTAAAGCCTCACCTAGCTGTAAATCTCTGCTCCTCCTTTTCTTGCATCCAAATACCCTCATCATTGTTGTCATAAAGAGAGAGATCTTCCCCCCATCTCTAGGGTCACTGGGAATTTGTAACGAAGGGACTTTACAAGGGGACCCTGCTCCCTGTGCATCCCTCACAGCTTGGTGAGGCCACAGCTTTGTGTATGGTGGGGATTGTGCAGCATCCCAGCACCAGAAGGGGGCGCCCTGTGTTAATCTACGAGGAGAGGTTTCCAGAGGTCAGAGAACCTAGAACTGCCCCCTCTCCTGGGATTTAGGACCCCCTTCTCTGACTTGAGGTGGTTTACTTCTGAAATTAGGCCACTGGGTAATAGGAGGCCATTGTTTTCAGAGCCTTCCTGGATGATACCAGAGACCAAGTCGATAAATCGCCCATCAAATTCATTCAGCTTTAAATTAATGTTTAAAGCAGACCTAATTGCAAGTCCTATTTCTGCCACTAATTACATGTGTCACCTTAGGCAACTGAACTCCTTTGTGCCTCAGTTTCCTCATCTCTAAAATGGGTTGAGAACACTTGTGGTACCCACCTTGCAAGGGTGGGACCTTGAGCCAGAGTTTCTCTGGGTGTGAGTTTCTTCTTCTGAGATCACTTCTAGATGGGAATCTATGAGTCTGTGAGCTGGGACTCAGAGAGAGGGTAGGAGGTGGTCCAGCACATGCATCCTCTGCCTCAGCATCCTTTGGATATCAGCTATATGCATTGCCATTCTGTCAAAGATCAGCTAAAAGCCCAGCCTAGCCTGGTAGACCAGTACTCTCTAATCCTATATGCTCCCCTTGTTTGATTCAAGAAGTAGAATGATTCGTGTATGATCATGGAACATAAATTAAAAAAAAACCTTTAACTCCCACAACACCCCAAAGCAAAGGACATCGAGAAAAAGAAAACTGAGTCAAACAGGGTAAGTGTGCATGTATGAGCACTGGGTCCTTCTTCATGGTGACAAAGACCAGCACCAACTATTTATTTGATTAATGGCTCTGCTTTGAGCTTTCTCCTTCCCGTCTCTGCTCAGTCTCAGCTGTCAGTCTGAGTTGGCTTAGGGTTTAAATACCAAACAAATGTTATTTTTTTCCTTCAGTGGAAACCACCATATTGTCCCCAGCTAGCTCTTTGAGATGTTTCATGAGACTGATTTCTTGTGTCTCAGAGCAGCTCCCGATCTTCTCCCTGGCTTTCTTGATGAGGAAGGAAGGAAGGGAGAAAAGAAAGAAGGAAAGAAGGAAGGAAGAAAGGAAGGAAGGAAGGAAGGAAGGAAGAAAGAAGGAAGGAAGGAAGGGAAAAAAGAAAGAAGGAAAGAAGGAAGGAAGGGAGAAGGAAGGAAACAAGGTTTTATATAACACCCACTATGTGCCAGGCACTGTGCTAAGTGCTTTACAATTATTATCTTGTTTGATCTTCACAATGACCTTGGGAGGCAGGTGCTATTCTTATACCCATTTTATTTGAAGAAATCGAAGCAAAAAGAAGTGAAGTGACTCATCCAGAATCATAGAGCCAGTAAATGCCTGAAGCCAAATGTCTCCAGTCTTCCTGGTCCATCTCTCTAGGCCACCAGACTCTCTTCTGCCTTTGATAGTCAAGGCCCCTGTTTGGGTGGAAGTTCTAGATATATTTCCAGGTCCTAGGCTGGTTCTCTTTCCACTTGACTTTCTCTTCTCCATCCCCCCACCCCAACTCCAGTCCCAAGGATTTCCATGCCTGCTAGTTCTGTCCTCTTTGAATCCCAACTAAATCCCCATCTTTTACAGTAAGCCTTCCCTAACCCTTCTTAATTCCAGTGCCATCCTGTCTTAATTATTTCCTATTTATCCTGTATAGAGTTTGTTTTGTATATATTTGTTTGAATATTGTCTCTCCCAGTAGATTATAAACTCTTTGAGGGCAGGGTCTGTCTTTTGCCTCTTTTCGTATCCTCTGTACCTAACACAAAATTAGGATTAATTAATGCCTAGCACATAGTAGGCACTTAATAAATTTTATTGTTTATATTATATTGGCATGTTGATTGGACATTCTTTTTTTTCCAGTATGGTATAGAACTGGAATGAAACTTTGAGATCATGTACCTGTAGGCTCATGGACTCATAGAGTTAGAGCTTGGAGGAACCATGGAGGTCAGATGCTATAGTGTTCCCATTTTGCAAATGAGAAAACAGGCCAGAGATGGGAAGTGATTTGGCAATAATAGGATCATAGATTTAGAGCCAGAGAGAGCTCAGAAGTTATCTCTCCCAATATCTTCATTCTCTAAACGAGAAAACTGAGTCCTCAAAAGGTTTAAGGGATTTGCCCAAGGTCCTACAGATAGCTAAGTAGGGGCTGGGATTTGAACCCCGGGTCCTCTGACCCCAAATGAAACACTCTTTCCCCTATACCACAGTAAGGAAAATGTGGCTTGGGGGAGTCCCTTGTCTCTCACATCACCTTGGTGGTTGATAGCAGAACCAGATGGAGGTGTGGACCTAGAACCAGGCAGTCCTGGATTTGAGACTCTTCCCAGGCATTATCTGTGTGATGCTGGGCAAGTCACTGAGATTCAGTTTCTTCATCTGTAAAAATGGGGATAATGGAAGCACCTGTCCCCCGGGGTTGTTGGGAGAATCAGATGGGAGTGTGTGTATAAAGCACTTTATAATCCTCAGAGTGATGTAGAAATGTCAGCCCGGGTCCCCATTGTTCCACCCCACAGGAAAGGCATCATTTCCCTTTCTTTCTTCTTCCCTGCTGCCTCTGAAGTAAGCCCTTCTTGAGGCTTATAAAGGGCTTTTCTTCTAGTCTCTATAGGGAGTAAACTGTGGCTTTGAATAATTAAGGAAAGAGGAAGGTGAAGCAGACATGAGAACTCTCTAAATCCTATTCTAGTGGATAGCTCCGGCTGTCAGTCTGATGTTGGGGAAGCTGTGCCCAGGGAAGTCACTTAACCTGTCAGATGAGGAGGCTGGACTAGATGGCTTCTGTCATCTCTTCTACAACCTGCGTGACCCTGCATTTGTCAAGTCCCTTCTCTGGACCACAGTTTATCCATCTGCAAAATGAGAGGCTTGGATTTCCCGCTTCTCATCTCTGGGTCCCTTCCAGCCCTAAGTCCAACCCCTAAAGGGTTGGATGCGGTGGCCTCTTCCCCTTGGGATTTATGATTCCCTGATTCTCTGATCTGTCTTAGCTGAGAGTCATCTCCTTGGCTCAGGTTTTATTCCCAGAGCTAGTCCTCATCAGGGTCCCCCTCCCCCTGCCATAGGTCTCCATCCTTTTACCTCGGGGACTAGATGCTAATCCACAGTCATTGGTTTATTAGAGAATCTAGGGAAAGCCCAGCCCCAAGGCTCACTCTCATTGTCCTCTCTGATTCAAGGCAAGAAAGTTAAGCATGGGCCATTTCCTGATCTGATAAAGAATTAGAGAAAGTCCAAGCTGGATGGGGCTGCAAAGTAGTTCTATCCTATGTGCCCCCAAGAAGGGTCTCCCTTACAAGAAAGTCTTGCTTATTCCACTTCCGATATGGAAAGCTGTTTGCATGACTTCACATGTATAAAGGGTATCACGTTACTTGCCTTCTCAGTAGGTAAGGGAGGGAGGAAGAAAATTTGGAGCTTTTTTTTTTTTAAGAATGTTAAAAATAAAGAAAAATAAATAAGAAGGGGTTACTCACCTTTTTCATCACCTTCAGAGAACTCATTAGTTACCCAGTCCAGCTCTGCCATTTTGGGCTGTTTTCCTTAGCAGCTCTGGTGGCCGGTCCTTCCTTCTAGAAGGCAGAGATCTACCTGCCTGCATCTTCCCCTGAGTGGACCCAGACTGGACTTCAGAAAACGGGCCAGACAAATGAGATCACTAGAGGCAGCATTCAATGCACAAATAGAAAGAGGGTTGGGTTTGATGGGTTTAAATTATGTTTTGGGGACTCACTGCCTTTGTGACCTTTGGCAAGTCACATAACCTTTAGTTTCTCTGGGCCTCAGTTTACTCATGTATAATTTTAACCATATCTCTAAATCTACAATCCTATGAGTTATCAGAAGAAGACAATCCAATCTCCTCTATGTCTTTTCTTTGCCAGGTAAAGCTTCCATGTGGCCAGTCCTCCTCACCATCCTATAAACATTTTGCTGGACACCCTTCAGGTGATCAGTTTCCTTCCTTGGAGATGATTAGCTCTTCTCTCCGCTCTTTATAATCACCTCCATTTGTGCTTATCAGCACCCCAAATTTTTAGAGGATCTGACTCTATGGAAAGATCACCAGCACTGTAGTTGGGGATGAATCAAATAGTGGCCAGAGGAAATTTGTGGGAGAGGGGATGACCCTGGGGCCTTGGCAACCCCATCTTTCCTTCTAGACATCCCATTAAATCTAAACCAAGGCAAGGCAGCTGAAGCTACCCCTGGAGCAGGGCCCCAAAGCCCTCGGATGGATAGGACCCTTTCATGTCCAGGCTGCTGTACTGAATACTTGTGTTGCTCACTTAGCCCTCGTCATTGAGGTTTTGGGATATTCTGACATTCTTCCTTCACTTAACTGATAGCGCGGCCCACTTGAGCCCTAATCAATTTCTCCCTTCCTATACCTCACTCAGCACAACTCAGCTCCTTTGGGGGGGGTCACATGACCTTTTGGGGAAAGAAAAAGATCCCTACCTGGTTGCTTTATGAGATTCAGTTTGCGAGCATAAACTATTGCTGATTCTTAGCAGATTTGGGAATTTCTGAGACTTGTTCTGGAGAATCTGGGGAATTGTCCAGTCAACATTTTTGATGGAAAAGGAGAAGCATCCAAGGCATGGTTGTGGTTATATTAGTATTGGCATTTTTGGGGGGCCCATGACTCAACACTGTACTCCAAAGCTCATGGCTTGTGGGAAAGGAGACATGAGAAAAGAGCCCAAGGAGGAAAAGCAAGAAGATGAATGGAAGAAATGGGGAATGTTTCACTTGAAGAAGAAAAGATTCTGGGGAAACATGGTGGCTGTCCTCCAGTATTTGAAGGAATGAAAGACCCTAGAGCCATAGCTCTAGGTCTGGAAGGGACCTTAGGGCCCATAGAAGTGACCTTCTTCATTTAACAGATGAGGAAACTGAGGCCCAGGTAGGTAGGAAGTGGCTGGGGTAGATTTGAACTCAGGTTTTCTTGACTCTGAGTCTTGTGAGCCACACTGATAAGATGCATTCTCTTTGGTCCCCAAGGAAGCAGCTGGGAGCAATGGGAGGAAGTTGCGTGTGTCAGTCCCGAATCAGTGATTTTTTCATCAGTAAAAGGAAGGTATGGTAAGAGAAATCTTTCTCCCGAGGCAGGTGGGCCCCTTCTTTGCAGTTGGCAGTTGCAGAGAGTGGCCTGGGCCTCTGCCAGGTTATATCAGAGCAGGATAGAATGTCTTCTGATGTTAGGGCAGATTCCCAATCATTGGAAGTTTCATAAAAAAGGAAAACCTCCTAATAATCGTAAAACCCCAAGGACACCTGGCATGTACTGAGCACTTTAAGGTGAGTGAAGCCCTTCGCATTCATTATCTCATTTTTCTCTAACAACCCCCAGTGGACGGGCTGTTATTACTCCTGTTTCACATATTGGAGAAACTGGTTTAGTCACTTGCCCAGGGTTGCAGAGCTCCTAAAGATCTGAGGCTGGACTTGAACTCAGGTCTTCCCAGTTCCAAGCCCAGTCAGTGCTCGATCCACTACACCATTGGGGTTCTATATCAATTATACCATTGTAAAGGCAGTGTTGCCTAGTAGCTAGAGCCACTAGGGTTCTGAGTCAAGGGATTTGATGTTAACATCTTGCCTATGATACGTACTGGCTTTAAAGGTCATTTAATGTGTTGGTGCCTTGGGCAACTGCACAGGATTTAGCTACTAAACCATAGCTAGGTTTTGTTCTGCCTAGGTGGAGGGAGTTGCCACACTGGAAGAGCCTAGGTTTATAAGTCATAAGCCAAATGGACAGGGATCGTTTCCTGGATGTTGTAAACTGATGATGACAAAATTCTCAAAAGCAGGGACAGTTTCATTTAATTTCAGGCCTAACAACATCTAGCTCATAGCAGGTGCTTAATAATTTCTGTAGTAGGCAAACAATAAGTGTTTGTTGAATAAATGCCTGAGGGCCTTAAGCCAGATGAAACATAGATCATAAGACCACAGATTTCTTCTGGAAAGAGCCTCAGAAGACACCTAGTCCAATGCCACCTCACACTCCATTTAACAGATAAGGGAAGTGGATTTTCCCAAGGTCATTTAGGTAGATATTTGTGCCCCTTGGCAAAAATACATCATATGGCAGTGGGGGGGTGGGGATGGGGGTGGAAATTTATAATTGTTTCCTGCTGCTTGTGTTTAGAAATGAGGCATTTCCTGTTTTGTTGCCTGGGGCGAAGGACAGTTGGAGCTTGACAATCTTTCCAAGAAAAGAGAAGGGAGGATAATCTCCACAGGCTGGAGAGATGCCCAGAAGGGAGGACCAGCAAGA
>CM053624.1:8868978-8886983 GCA_028646595.1 Phalanger gymnotis | reverse complement strand
TCTGTGTGTGTGTATGCGGCTGTGTCTGGATGACTTTGTGTCAGCGAGAACTGGTGAGGCGGTGCGCACCTGCCTCGGTCTCTTGTCCCGGACTTGGGGGAGGGGGGCGGAAGTGTGCGCATTGCTGACAGCTCACTCCTTCTCGGGTGGCAGCGAGGTGCCCAGGTACCCGAGGAGGACGCCCCTCCAGAGGCCCGCATCTCCAGCAGGCAGGAGCCGCGGGGGGAACTTCCCCAACTCCCTACCTCCACCCACTTGGGATAGGGGAGGAAAGCTAGGTAGCCCGAGAAAGGGCAAGGGACTCGCTCAAGGTCACCCACGCACTGAGCGAGGAACGTGGAAGCCAGGCCCTCGAACTCCCAAGGCCGCGTACAGCGGTGATCTGGCCGCTCTTGGGATGGAAGGAAGTGAGCTTTGGCCCCTTAGGGAAGACGGGCGGAATTGACCGTGAGCTAGGAGTAGTGAGCGAGCAGCTGTTGGTGATAAAACTTCCTCAGCTGTCCTCAGGGAGGATGGCCCGGGCCAGGTGGGGTCTGGAGTCCACACCACCTCACACACACACAGCCACTGAGCCCACTCTGGACCAGCTCGGATTTGTGTATGTGTGTGAGAGAGTGTGCACTGGAGCGTGTGTGCGTGTGTGTGTGTGAGAAAGAGAGAGAGAGAGAGAGAGAATATGTGTGTGTGAGTTGGGGGGAGGAGGAGGGAAGAAGAAACCCCCGGGCTCAGTGGGCCAAGCTGTTGCGAACCATTCTCCAAGGCTCCTTCTGCTCGTGATCAATAATTCAAACAATAAATGAGCGCCATCAGGCCTGGTCTGCTCAGGGACGCTGGAAGAGTAGTCACTGTGGGAGTTTCTCGAGGCACGGAAATTACCCTAACTGCTGTTGCCTTGCATTCAAATTCCTCAGCCCTAGAGGATTAAAAAAAAAACACAACTGTATGCTTTTAATATTTTATTAGTACAGAATAACAGGGTGAGACAGACTGTCCTCCTGGGGTCATCATTGTTAAGAGTTGGCAGGAGCCCAGTCCAAACCCCACCCACATTATATAGATGGACAAACGAAATTCCACAGAGGCTTGTGACTTGCCTAAGGTCATACAATCCAACATTCTGGGGAAATGCTGCAAGTTCCAGAGAAAGAAGGCAATGTGGAGAATGATCTTATGCAGTCAACAGAACTGTTATTTTGAAAAGTGAGCACTCTGATTGCCAAAGCCTGTCATTGACAGTGGAACTGAATGATGTCAGGGCAGGAGGGTTTTTTTTTTTTTCTAGATCTAACCGATCACTGAATGTTCCTGGTCACACTGGCCATAACCCTGGGTCCAGGGCCTTCCTATTATGGGAGGAGAGCTCCCAGCAGAATAAACAGATGGCCAAGGGTTTTGCTGAGCTTTTCTTCTCGAAGTTTTGTGGGAAGTTTTTTTTTTTAAATACAACTTTCCCATCTCCTTTACTTGTCTCTCTTTGCTTTCATTTCTATTTCTTGTGCCCAAGTATGTCAGCTTCTTCCTTGCTGTCATACTCTATCTCCTTTTCCTATCTTTCTCCTCTCCTCTCCTCCCTCCTCCTCTCAGTCTTCCTTTTCCTTCCACTCTCATAAACCTGTTCTCTCCTCTTTCCCTCCCTCTTCTCTTCTCTTCTCTCCTTTTCTTTCTTCGTCCTTTTCTATCTTTTCTGGGCCCTTGGAGTCACTTACCAATTGAACGTTCCCAGTCAGGATGCTAAATTTAGCTCCCACAATTACACCCTGGGACCGTAACATCAAAGAATCTTGGAGTTGGAATTGACCTTAGCCATGATAGCCCTCATTTGGCAGATGAGAAACCCGAGGCCCAGAGATGCGAGGGGGCTAAGAATGCACGTCTCCTAATCCCGGCGCAGGCCTTTATCCCAAGGACAACGATCTCATTTTCAGGTTTCTGGCCTTATTTCACTTGGCAGCCTCTCCCCCGCTCCTCCATTACCCTCACAACCTAGTGCATTAAAGCATTTACTTCAGACAGATTCTCTTCCATACACATCCCAGGTAGGATGGGGAAGCTGAGCCACATCCCTTTACCCAGAAGATCATTTAACAGACAAGGTCACTGAGGCTTAGAGAGAGGGGGTGACCTACCTAAGGTCACATAGCCACAATGGAAGAACTGAAGCTTTGGAGCAAGAATGCACCTTGGAGAGCTCCTAGGCTAAATGCTTTACTCAGAGCCAACCGATGGCCAGAGGTGAAGCCACCCCACAGGTGGTCAGTGGCAGAATTGGAATTCAGCTCCGTAGTCTCTGCCACCAAAATCAGTGCTCCTTCCTTCTGATGAGTGTCAGGACCAACACTAGACAGCCTTCTGAGCTGTGCCCTGGAGGCTTTGCCATAGGCAGTGCCATACAGTGCCTGGCACATTGTAGATGCCTAATAAACGTGTATTGACTGACTGTGCAATCCCAGGGATTAGGAATGGAGATTCTGGTGCATCTGTAGACCTGCCACAGGGAAGGGAGTGTGACTTTGGCCTTTTGGGATTGGTGATGGCCTGGCTCTCCTCTTCCCAGGGTGCTCTAAGGAAGTGCAAAGGAGAGAGAGAAAGGCCTCAAGGTCCATCTAGTTCAAAGCCCTCACTTTATAGATGGAGAAACTGAAGTCCGGCGGATTTAGGTGACTTGCCCAAGGTCGTGGAGTGGGATTCGAACCTGGATCCCCTAACACCAGAGTCAGCCCTCTCCACCGGAACACACAGCTTTCTTTGTCAGAAAGGATTCTCTTTGGGGAGGCCGGCGAGATGAGCCTGGAGCAGAGTCACCCATTCATTTCCACCCCCAGCCCCACCCCACCCACCTTGGTCCAGCCACTTATCTAAGGGCCAAGATGCAGATTATTGTTAATATTCTCTGCATAATTATTTCTAAAGTTAAAAATAACCAACTGTGTGTTGCTTTGGCCCATGGGTGCAGGTTGCTTAGTAACACAGGTTCAGGGGGAGTCTTGTGCTTCCTTGGTAACCTCTGTGTTTCCTCAGCAGCCCCCTGTGCTGGAGAGAAGCATCCTGGTCCCCCAGGCTTCTGGGAGCTCCCCCAGCTGTCAAAAGACTCTAACAATAAGTGAAAAGAGGGGTGACCTGGGAGTCAGGAGAGACAGGTTCAAATCCTGGCTCTGACATTTCCTAACTATGTGGCCTCTCAAGCCTCAGTTTCTTCGGAGGGAGAACGGGAATATAATCCTTTTAGGATTTTAGATCTAGTTAGAGAATCCTAGGCTGGCCATTGGCCTTGGGGTCCAACTTCATCGGGTCAGAAAATTGAGCCCCAGAGAAGGTCAGCAGCTCACCCAAGGCTGCTATTCTAGTGAGGGGCAGAATGGAACTCAGGTCCTCTCACTTCAAAGTCAGCACACTTTCTGCCATATGCTGCCTCCCCAAGGGTCTTTAAAGGAGAGGAATTTGTCAAACTAAAAAGGCTGTAGTAACATGAGAAATTTGTACTCAGTCCACTCCTTCGAAAAGTGGAGTATCTCTTGCTTGAAGATGAAGGCCATGCACGTGTTCCTTCCCTTCCCCACTGCCATTGCTGGCATCCACATGGGGCATTTGTGCTCTCTGCTTCCATTACCTTATTGGATCCCCAAAGTGAGCTTTTGTTACTGGCCCATTTGATAGATGAAGAAAGCAGAGGATGGAGAGTGAGCTGCCCAAGGTCACTCACCTAGTAAGTATCCAAGCAGCATCTCCTGACTCCCAAGCCAGGGCTTTCGACACTACCTGGCGGGGAGGAACCACAGGACCTGAGTTCAGATCCCTACTCTACCACTTACAAATTACAACTGGGGGCAAGACATCGACCTTCTCTGGGCCTCAGTTTTCTGACTGATCAGCCTGGAGGTTTGATGGAAGCAGAAATTCAAGTGGAGAAGAGGAAGAATATTTAGGGAGAAGAGCAAAGCCTCGATATGGGATTCAGCCAGTACAAGGGTAGGCTAGATAAGAGGGGAGGTAGACTGGAGTTGAGAGTGTGGGCTTAGGAGGGATGGAATGGAGGAAGTTGGATGGGTCTGGGCTCTGGAGAGCCTTGAATGCCAGGAAAGGAAATTTAATTTGATAAGCACAGGGAGCCATCATGGGTTAGATCTGGAGTGGAGTTTGATGAGGAGGAAAACGAGACTCAGAGGAGAAAAATAACTTGTACAGGGTGACATAGCTAAGCTTTGGTCCCTACTCCTCATCCAAGCCTCTATAAGAAGATTTAAGATTGTGTTCCTTGGAGAATCACTTTAGATCGCTCAGATTTTTTCCAATTTAAAATTTTTAATGATCTTTTGTTTCTATATTCTCTTTATTTTAAAGTGCACCCCTCCTCATCCCTTCCCCAGGGAGTCATCTCATAACAAAGAATAAAAAGTAAAAGGCCCAAACAATTCAGCCAACTAAACCAACATGCCAATCATGCATGACGGGGTAAGAAGGGTGCCACACACATGGTCCTCCAGCACTGCCAAGATGAGATCCTCTTCAGAGCTAGGATTTTAGCCAAACATTTGACCATATCTCTCATGCTGTTCTCATGGGCAAGATGGCAAGGCGTGGCGGGTAGATGACAGTCCATGTAGGTTGTGTTAGAACTGGTTGGATAACTGTAACCAAGGGTAATTTAACTAATGGTTTGCTGTCAGCTTGCAAAGATGTTTCCAGGGGAGTGCTGCAAGGGTCTCTGCTTAGCCCCCTACTGTTTATATCACAGTTATCAATGACTTGGATAAAGGCATAAACATGGCAGGCTTATTGAGTTTACAGGTGATGAAAAGGCAATTGGGGGATGGGTAATAGAGTCATTATCCAAAAAGACAAGTCACAGCAGTGCTCTGAATCTAGTATGATGAAATTTCATAGAGATAAATGTCAAGTTTTATACTGCAGTCCAAAAAGTCAATTTCACAAATCCTAAGATGGGGAAGGTGTGGCTTCATGGAAGTTGGTCTGCAAAGTAGCTGGGATTGAAGCACAGGCCAAATATGGAATTAGGTTGTTAGGTGAATTGTTGTGGCAAGGAGGCAGCTGTGGCTTCTCAAACACTCTCCCAGGAGAGCTCACACAAGCTGACTGGTCCATCATTGCCAAGAGGCTTCAAGGATGAGCTTGGGGATGGACTGACTATGTGCACTTTTCAAGGACCAGTCAAGCAAGGTACGGAAAGGCTTCATCACCAACAGGTTGCCCATGATTCCTTGTGTCATGCCCCTGATATTTCGGAATATTTTAGAACTTGGGAGGTGACCATGCCAGTAGTCTCTGGCCCAATCAGAACACATCTGGTGTGTCATATTGAATTCTGGATGCCGCCATTTGAGAAAGGCATTGATAACCTGGCATCATCCAGAAGAGTTCAGCCAGGATGGTTAGGGGCCCTGAAACCATGGCATGAAGTAACTGTGCAGAGTGAAGGAGAGCTCCACCCTGAAGGTCTTCAGGTTAGATGCCTACGTGTGATCTTCCTTCTCATCAGACTGGCCTATTTCCTGTTCTACATGTGGAAACATTCAAAACCCTCTATTTTTAGGTTCTCTAGAATTATTAAGAAACACTATTTCTTTTGCTCTATTTCTTTTGCTCTAAATGCCTTTTCCAAAATTCCTAGAAAAGCCCGCAGGAACTGTCTGCAATAGGTTGAGGACCAGAAGACCTTCCTTAGGGATATGGATGAAGGGTGAGAACCAAACACCCCTGAAGTGATTGGAGCCAGTGCCCATTCAAGGGAGTGCTCCTGTTCCCTTGAAAGGGAGGGGCCTTCCTACTTCCATACAGCTCTTCCATTGAGCGCTCCAAAGCAAGAGCCCAAAAGGGGATGAAATGGTGACCTGCTTACTTAATTATTCTGGAATGTTCACCCAAACTGCATTTTTACATATTATGATTTTTTTTCAGGGTTCCTATTAATGTTACCTGAGAGAGTCATATCTTAGGGAGTTGGGCTCTATGCCAATTTGGGTATCCCTCTCTCTCCATGCTAAAAAAAACTTGGATATTTTATTAATATTAAATTAAATAAAGGTGTTTCTGCCAGACTTGAGCCTAAAATGCAGTATGCAGTATTGTATTAATATCAATATTAATGTTTTTCTTCACCCCCTGAATACCACATTCTACCTGCCATGTATGGTCTTATGCCCAGGCTGTGCCCCATGCCAGATGCACACCCTCTTCTCTGGCTGTTAGAATCCCAGCTGTCTTCAAGCACAGCCCAGGTGCCTCATGGTAGGTGGGGCCTTTCTGGATCCTCTCAGGCATCACTACTCTCTCCCTCCTGAAACCACTTTATTTGCATTTTATTAATCTGTGTCCATATTTTAAAACCCCAGTGGGATATAAACTTCATGAGGACAAGGATGGCTTTGTTTTGGTTTTCATATCTCCAGCACCCAGCATGACTCATTTTGTACATAGTAGGTGCTTACTAAATGTATTTTGAATAAATGCATGTAGTAGAGGGGATTTCTGTTCTGGGATAGGTCAAAGTAGCAGTCCCTCCCAACCCTGAGGCAGGGGGTGACCTTGAACAGAGTGACACCCAAAGCTGGACCACTGGAGCATTCTTCCTGTCCATGCCTGCCATCCCCAGACAGGAAGCGAGTCCAGGGGAAATCATGAGCTCCCTCATGATGCACCTTGTTGTATCCCTGACCAGACATGCTAGGAGGACCAATGGTCAAGTGTATCTCACTGGTATGGGTAGGAAGGAAGAGAGATGATAATGAGGGGGACCACTTGGAGCTGCCTCTAACTGACCTGAGAGCGTGTAGCCAAGGAGAGCCTGTTCCATTCACTGGAAAGTATGGCCTTTCAAGGCAGGGATGGTTTTATTTTTTGTCTTTGGACCCTCAGCATCTGCCAATGGGCCTGGAACATGGTAGGCACTTAAAATATTTTATGGAATCAGTTTGACTGTTTTAGGGGAGAGAGACTGGAGCAGAGGGAGGAACGAGTTCAAGTTTGGACATGAAATCAGAGATTTGAAACTAGAAGGAACATCAAAGCTCATCTCATTTGACCCCTTTCAGTTTTATTTATGTGTATTTGCTTTTGTCTTAATGGTTGGCACTTTAGACACCCACTCTTTTTAAAATTCTTTACACATTCATTTATACAAAAGTGGTTTGACACATACGTTTTATGGATGAGAAAACCAAGGCTGATGGAAGTTACCCAAAGTCACACAGGTAGTGAGCATCAGAACTGGTATTCAGTCATATCCAACTCTTTATAGGGGTTTTCTTGGCAAAGATTCTGGGGTGGTTTGCCATTTCTTCAGCTCATTTTACAGATGAGGAAACTGAGGCAAACGGGGTGAAGTGATTTGCCCAGGGTCACACATCTAGTAAGTGTAAGTGTCTGAGGCTGTATTTGAACTCAGATCTTTCTGGCTCCAGGCCTGGCACTCTATCCACTGTGCCGCCAAGCTGCCCATCAGAGGCAAGATTTGAACCCACGTCCTCTGACTCCAGAACCAAAGCTTATTCATACAAACTTTGTGATTCCCCCAGAGCTGTTAACAGACTGTGAGCTCACCCAGCCAGATTCCTCCTCAAGATTTTCTTGCTAATGCTATCTCTTTAATGTGGCCGAAGTTGTAGTTTTCGTACCAAGAGTTTCCTGTCTATGAGAATGTTCAGATAGCAATCAGACTTCCGCTTCACAGTTTGCAAGCCCTTTCCCAAACATGATCTTGAAGGACTTTGTCCTCCGAATAACCCTGTGAGGGAGGGAGGTGGGTGTTACCCTCATTTTACAGATGAGAACCCTGAGGCCCAGTAAGGTTATGGGACACAGTAGCAGTAGCAGCATTGGCATTTGAACCCATGGTTTGCCCCTCCCAGTCTAGGCTGGAAGAATCCCAGGAAAGAAAGGGCCTCGGAGGCTGCCTCGTGTATCCAGTATCTGTCAGGAGACCCTCTGCTACATACCCAGCAAGGTAGTCCAGCCTTTGCCTCCAGACCCTCCGTGATGGAGAAGCCGCGAGCCCCACAGGCAGGCCGCCCCACTCTGGGACAGCTCATACTCGGAAGCCTTTCTTGGCTTCAGGTCTGAATGGATCTCTCTGCATTCTCCTCCATCAGCCCCGGCTCTTCCCTATGGGCCACAAAGCTCCAGTAGGGTCCCTCTTCCTCGTGGCAACCCCTGAAAGATTCAGAGCTGGCAAGCAGCCCCCTCCTGCCTTTTCTTCTCCACTGAGGCATCCCCAGGCCTGCCTCAGATCCTCAGGACACATTCTCCTTCTGGTGAAAATAGAGAAACTTTCTTATGTCAAGCCACTGGGAGGGCCCCTCCTCCTTCACACATGCTGGCCAGCCATAGGGAGTCATTCGCATGCCCTTTCCATTAGCCCTGCTGGTTAATGTGCTGGGCACCAGGCTCCCCTCCGCATTATTTGATTGGACCATCTCCACTAATTCTGAAACAGGAGATCTGCCGTTAGTCATTTTTCATTGACCTTCCTCATGACCGGGTAGAGTGGGGGGAAGCTTCCTGCTTGTTCTGTCCCCATGAGGTTCTGGAGAGAACCAGCACCCACTTTTTCTCTGTATCTTTTTCCCTTCCTTATCTCTCCTCCCCATCTCTCTCTCTCCCCCTCCCTCTTTCTTTCTCTCCCCTTCTCCATCTCTTTGTCTCTGCCTCTTCTTCTCCTTTCTCCTCCCCTCCTTTCTCCTCCCCTTCCATTCTGCTTCACATCTCTGTCTCTCTCCCACCTTTCTCTTTTTCTCTCTCCCTAATCATCTCTCTGTCTCTGTCTTTATCTCTTCTCTCTCTCTTTCTCCTGTCTCTCCTCTTGCTCCCTTTTTCTTCTTCCATTTCTCTGTCTCTGTCTCTCTGTATCGCTCTCTGCCTGTCTCTTTGTCTCTCTCTGTCTCTGTCTCTTTTTTTGTCTCTCCTTTTACTTTCCACTCCCCTGTCTCTCTTCCGCCCTGCTTCCCATCTCTGTCTCTCCCCCACCTTTCTCTCTTTCTCTCTCTCCCTAATCATCTCTCTGTCTCTGTCTTTATCTCTTCTCTCTCTCCCACATCTTTCCTCCTCCTCTTGTCTCTATCACTCCTCTTACCTCCCTTTTTCTTCTCTCCCCTCCATCTCTGTCTGCTTCTGTCTCCTCTCTCTCTCTCTTTCCTCTGTCTCTCCTCCTGCCCCCTTTTCCTTCTTTCTCTTCTGTCTCTGTCTCTCTGTTTCTCTCTCTGCCTATGTCTCTGTCCATCTCTGTCCGTCTCTGTCTCTGTCTGTATGTCTCTGTCTCTGTCTGTCCCTCTCTATGTCTCTGTGTCTCTGTCTCTGTCTCTCTGTGTCTATGTCTGTCTCTCTGTCTTTGTGTTTCTGTGTGTGTGTCTCTCTCTCTTTCTCTCTCTCCCTCCCTCTCCTCCCTCTCCCTCTCTTTTCTGAGGGCTGTCATTCAGACTGCACAGAGCATCCATCCCTCTAGCTCACAGGAAGGACCAAGGGCAGCAGGGGCGGGCTTCTGGGTGGGCTGGACCGAGAACACAAACTTGAATGCTTTCTGTGGTTTGATTCATCTTGCTAGAACGACCATTTCCTGTAATGTTTCATCATCCTGTTGTTTGTCATGAGTGGGGAGCAAGGAGGTTTGCTTCTCAGCAGTATGAAGGCCTAGAGTGAGAAATGATCGTGATGTGAATAGCTCCCACTAATAGCGGGCATGAGGCTGATGAGACGATATCTGTCCATTATCTCATGTAATTACCCCGTTGGCCCTCTGAGATCGGTGCTATGATTATTTCCCATTTTCCCAATGGGGAAGCAGAAAGGAAGCTACTTTCCCAAGGTCACACAACTAGTATACAGTATCCAAGGTGAGATTTGAACCTGGGTCTTCCTGAGCCAGGGTATAGTACTGTCACCACCATTTTTCTCAAGCACACCCATCTCTACTGGTATGCTTTAGGCAGCTTCTGTTTCTTGCTAAGACAAGGATAGGTCTAGGCAGCCTCTGAAGTCCCTTCCATCCCTGGGAACCTGAGATTATACCTTAGGAAATCAGAGCAGGCCCCAGACACACCCTCTTATTCTCAACATGGTGCCTGGTGCTTAGTGAATGCTAAGTAACTGACCGTTCTGCTGAGGCAAATGGTCCAGAACTGAATGTTCAAATTCCATTCACCACTATCCAAAGTGCACCAGCTGAATTTCCAAAGTACGAGAACCCTGTAGGCATCAGCACTAGGAGTAAGGCAGCTAAGACTCACTGGGATCACGATAAAGAGGAGAGTAGTTGAAAGATAAATAAAATACACTTAATTTGTCCTAAAGCCACAGGATTGATTATGCACATATTAGACATCTGTGGGACTGGTAACTGAAAAGTGTTATTTTTTACTTGATTCAGAGTCTCTCTGCTTCACTAAGTCACATTTAGTGTATTTTTAGTATTCCCCTACATTGAAAAAAAAAACTCAGTACATCAAAACATGTCTGTTTCTATAAAGTCTCTGAACCACATTTTAAAATGGTGGAAGCTAACTTCCTTTTGGACCTCCACAGTCCGCATGACTCAAAATACCAGCAAAGGAATAAATCCATTGAGCTTCCTTTTAGAATGGTTATCTCTCCTTTGGAATGAACCCCTGAAAGTCTAACATACCATTTTTAGTATCAAATGAAAGAACTATTTGGTGATCATATGTGTCTACATGTAGGGTTTACACCAAGGCTGTCCAACCTTAGGTTTTTATTGAAACAATAGACAATATATTTTAATTTGCCATTTTAGTGAGAGCTCTGCAGTAGCTCGGCTTCATTTACTAAAGCATTTATGTAAATTTCTGTGCTTGTAGGTTGGCTGCATAAATCACACTGTGGTCTGCATGTGGCCCACAGGCCGCATTTTGAACAGCCCTGGTTTGTACATCCTGTGAGGTCTTTCCTGAAATTCAAAAATTAAGTCCCCAGATGCAGCTTTTCTTATAAAAAGTTCAATACCTGGAAAGGATCTTTCAGACTGCTGGTTGGTCCTTCTAATTGTACAAAGCTGAAAACCAAGGCCGCCCCCCAAGAGGTGACTTGCCTAATGTCACACCGCTAAATAGAGCATGAGAAAGTTCTACAGGGTGTTCCTAAAGTCTGGACACATAGGCAAAAATGCATATTTTCAAGCAATGAAATGAATGAAATTTTCAACATTTTCTTTAATTGGAATATTAACAGATAACATCTTCAATATGATTTCCATCATTTGTGATGCAAAGGTTGATGTGCTTTGCAAGATTCACGTGAACTCGATGCAGTAACTCCACATTGCCATCAGTTTTAGCGCATTCACTCTTTATGCATTTAATCAAGTGTGTTGCATCTGTGATTTTCATTGAGTATACCTTCTTTTTTAGCATACCCCAGAAAAAGAAGTCAAGGGGGCTGAGGTCTGTTAATATACCAAATATTTCAAAATATGCATTTTTTTGTGTGTGTCCAGACTTTAGGGACACCCTGTAGAAGCCAGGTCTCCTGAGGACTACTTAGGAAGGATGGATTCCAGAATCTCAGGCTTCTTAGGGAACTTGGAGGCCATTTCATCAAACCTGACAGTTATTCCTATAAAACCTCCAACAAGCGGCCATCCGACCTTAACCTATACCCAAGGAATGTTTTTTTGTATTTCATTATAGAAATTAATTATAATTAAATGGATTGCCATGACCAAAAATAAAATGATCCCCTAGTGGGCAATGTCCTGGTGACAAGGGGGTGCATACACAGACTTGATCTGTTAATAGGACCCTGCTTTAATCCTTTCCAGTCTAGTCAAAACTGCCAGGACTTATGGGCTTTAGGCAAAGCCTACAAGCACCCAAGGCCACCTCCCAATACTAGGGTAAGGCAGAGGCACAGTAGGCTGGACCCCAAATGCACTGGGATGGCTCTGGATAGAAGACATGATGACTTTAGAGATCTGCTCCCCAGCTCAAATACCCTTCTCCTCAGGGATGTCATATAGTTGGAGGCCTTAGAACATCACCATCTCCGTGGGACATCTTTGGCCCAAAGGACAGTGATAGAGAGATGTGTAGTGGACACCATGAAGCCACAGACTGTTTTTAGTGATGAATGATGTTCAAGGAATGAAGGCAGGGACTGTTTTTCATTCTTTTTTTTTTAATCCTGTAGTGCCAGCTCTACCACAAGGCCTTGAACATTGCAAGCACCAAGTAAATGTTTGTTGAATGAATTTTGAATTCTTGATGTAGTTCAAATCTAGGAACCATATGACTGGTCACATGGTGGGTGAGGAATCAAAAATAGGCAGCCTGAGGCACCCAAGAAAACCCCGTTACCAGGGTTGGGCAGGAGATCGATGGTGGAACACGGGCTGGACTCACATATGGTGGAAGGGTCCGGCTGGGTGGAGACCTGCCCTTATGACATCCACACTGACAATGTGGTGTAAAGGACAGAGATCTCTGAATCCAAACAAAGCCTCCTGGATCCTGTCTCTGCTGCCTGTGTGACCTTGGATAGGTCTCCAGGCTTCATTTTCCCTGAAATTTCCCATCTGAAAAAGTGAAGGAATTGGACAGGATTATTCCTCAGGTCCCTTCCTTCTCCCAGCCCTATGATCCTCATGACCCTGAGTCATCAGGCAAAGATTAAATTGTGTTTGGCACATTCTGCTGGGGGAGGCAGAAACACGTGTGATGCTTTAGAAAGAGTTCTAGCCAAGCTGCTTAGACTGGAGGGGAAAAGAAGATTCGGCACTTAAAGGGATAAAATCTCGGCCTTCTGGAAGAATTCATTTGGAGTAACCAGTGTTCTGCTGAATTTTGCCAAGGGCCCCCCAGTCTCCGAGAAGGGCTTTTCTGACTTCCCTCAGGAGATTTGTTCTTCCAGTCACATCAAGTCCCAGTCTGGCTCACAGGCCAACCTCTCTCCAGGTTGATGGCTACCTGCTTCTCCCTGATTAGGGATGAACCTGGAGTCAGAGGAGCCACCAGCCCATCCTTTGTCCTGTCCACCCAGCCCAAGACACAGGAGTCTTGGCCCTGGAGCTCAAAGGGACATAACATATCCCCAAGGCCATTCCCTCCCTCCCCACCCTTTGTTACTGATGGGAAAAGCTGTGTCTCAGAGTGGGGCAGACTTGCATGGGGTCAGCCACCTAGCTGGTGGCCACTCTGGGATTCCAACCCCAAACCTCTGACCCTCCCACAGTGTTCATTCCTCTGACCCAGGCTGCTTCTTCAGGTCTCTGCTCAGGTCTGGTCTGCTTCCAGCAATCCCCAATTCGCTATATGATGGAAATTTGTCATTTTTTGTGGCACCTCCATTGGGTATCCAGTCCAGGCCTTTGGTGTGCTGGGTCTCATAGATAGATGGACAATGGGACTGGCAAGATGAGGATAGGGGAGGTCTTTTTGGTAAGTAGTGTAGACTTGAGTCAGACTCTCTCTAAGGGTTCCCACTAGATGGTCTTCTGTACAACATGGCAGTAGAACTAGCCCACCCAAGGAATGTAGGCTGCGGGGAGAGAGATGGGGCTGGACAGAAAGAGCCATGTCCTTCATGTTCCCCCTTCTTTCCACGGTGTGGAAGGGGGAAAGTGACCATTTCACAGCTATCTTCTTGCCAGTCATTACCTCCACTCTCCACAGTCTGGCACATGCCAGAGGGTAAGTGGTAAGAGATCTAGATTGGAATCAGTGTTGTGGTTTCAAAGCATGTCGTGGCAGCACCATCTCAAAGAATTCAGAGTCAGACCATCTTTATCCAAGTATAGACATTTATTGAGAATTGGTGCCCCTCAGAAGTGGGCCAGGTTCCAAGAGGATCCAGCAACTTAGTAAGACAATACAGGCAAATTTATAGCACAATGATGCTGATTGCACAACAGAAATTATGAATATTAAAAAGGCAGGAGGGGTTTGTTAAGGGATTAGATCCCTTCTATGGTTTGGTGATCAAACATCCTGGTCATGCTGTTCTATGATTGGCTAGTTATTGTGGTCCTGTCTGGTCAAGATGGATAGTTAGGTATTGTGGTCCTGTCTTGGGCTAAATGGATGTTGTGATTGTGGTTGAGTACAAGGACACACCTGTTCAAATATGTAGATTCGATCTGGGGGCAGTGGCTAGCTAGGAGCAGTGGCTATATTGAGTCTAGGGGCAGCTTTATTAGCATTCCAGCAATAGGACCTGGGTTCAAATCTCATCTTGGCCATTTCCTTGCTGTGTGATCCTGGGGAGATCATTTTAACTCTCCAGGATCCCATTTTCTTATCTGTAAAATCAGGGGCTGGACCGGGTGACCTCTCAATTGCCTTCTGGCTCTAAAAGTGGGATCCCATGACTCAACTCCCCTTGACTTTTGGGCCTCAGATCAATATTTCCAAGTGAGTCATTTCCCAGAAACATTCACAGAGTACAGAATGACTTCCTGAGGAAGCGGCAAGTCCCTATTCTGCAGGCAAAGATGAGACTCTGCAGACAGTCCTGGGAAATGGGCTTTCTGACCTAGCACACTCCTTGTCCTGTGTTCATCTGTCTTTTCTTGCTTTAACTTTCAAGTGTCAAATCTTCCAGTCATGACCTATTTTCTTGTTAAAGAAACTCTATTTTCCTGTGACCAGGATGCTAAAGAGAAGGAACCTGGAGGTTTTAATTAGTGATAATAATACCTACTTATATTTCTGTGGGGCTGGAATCAGAGGGTCTGGTGTGAGGCTCTGACACTTCCCAGTTTCATGACATTGGGCAAGTCGTGTTGTTGCCCTGTGCCTCAGTTTCCTAATCTGTAAAATGAGGAGGTTGCACTCAATGGCCTCGAAAGTCCCTTCCTCCTCAAAGTCCATGATCCCATGAGGTGAGTGGTAGGGTGGGACAGTGGGGATAGTACTGATTTGGGAGTCAAAAGCCCTGGATTCAAATGCCGGCCCTACCATTCACCAGTTGAGTGACCTTAAGCAAGTGGTTTAATGTTCCCTGAGTCTTACTTTCCTCATCCAGAGCTAAGAGATTGGATTGAAAGGCTTCTCTCCTTCTAGTTCTCTATCAGTGATCCTGTGAATCCTGTCTCCTTCCCTGCCCCTCCCCTGCATGCACACACACACACACACACACACAGACATTGAGAAATCAGGAAATCATCTAATTAACTTATTGTCGCGTTGAGCAAGGAAGAATGACTGTCTTGCTCCCCATCTCCTCCATACCATTTATATTGCTTTCCTTTGGAGACTCTCTGGTAGCAAGTAATAATGCCTCCCTGACATCCCTAGATCCTCAAGGGCCAAAACCTGTGATAGCCTTTCCCAGCCCTGGCCAGCTCAGCCTTTGGAGAAGTCTGTTAGCACCCAGGCTGTTCACCCTGATCTCTGCATTTGCTCCCAAAGACCCATCCCCACGGTGGGATGAGGAGCTGGGGAGTCTGAGGCCAGGGGCACTGGCGTGACAAGGTGGGCAGGTGAGGTCACCCCCCCTCCCTCTCTTCCCCGATGCCACATCTCCAGTGTTCCCGGACAGCAGAGTTCAAGCCCTCTTTCCAGGGAGCAAACCCAAAACGTGACCAGCTCAGGGCCCAGAGAGGTCTAATGGTGTGCTGTATACCTTGGTAATTCAGGCTGCTGAAGATAAAGGCAGGTTTCACCAGGATGGTAGGAGCAAGAAAAACCTGGAATTCCTAACTCACAAAGCCAGAAGTGGGGCGCTCACTCTCCAGCCTCTGAAGGTTTGGGAAAGGCTGTGTCTGAGCTGATGATCGAGCTGGGACTGAGAGAGAGAGGGCAGATGAGGCGCGGGGAGGGGCTTCGAGACCACTAAGTCTATTTCCTTCATTTTACAAATAGGGGCCACAGATACTGTTATGGTTATTAAATATTAATCATAGCATATATTTATATAGTGTTTTCTAGTTTGCAGAGCACTTTACAATCGTTATCTTATTTGAGCCTCATGACAACCCTGTGAGGTAGCTGCTATTATTAGCCTTATTTTACAGATGAGGAAACTGAGTCAGGCAGCAGTGAAATGATTTATCCAGGTCGCACAGCTAGTAAGTGTCTGATGCCAGATTTGGACTCGGCTGTTCCTGACCCCGTGCCTAATACTCTATCCACCCTACCTCCTACCTGTTCCGTGTTCAAGTGGCAGGAAGTAACAAAGGTAAGATTTGAACCCAACTCACAGTATAGGCCCCTTTCCATTTGAGCACACTACTGGTTTTATTTTGTTCGCGGTTTTGCTTTGATACCAATCAGGAAGCTCTTTCTTGTGCTAATTGCTTAGGACTCTCTGGTACAGCTATTAAAGCTTGGGCTTAGAGCCTGGCAAGAGCTGGGTTCAAATTTTGCCTTTGATTCTTACCAGCTCTATGACTCTGCACAAGTCACTTAATCTCTCTCCACCCATTGACAAAGAGGGGATAATAATAGCACCTAGCCCCTGAGCACTAAGGGTCAAAGGCTAACACCTGGACAGGGTTTTGTAACTCTCGCGGCTCTGTAGAAATATTAGCAATTATTATTATAAAGTCCTTTGCAAAACTTCAAATACTATCGCTTTTCCCCCCTCATTCTTCTCATCTTAAATTTGAAGGTGATTTGACTGCCTCAACTCTACAAAAATGACATGGGAAAACTGCTGACGGGAAAGCTGGAGAAAATCTCCCTTCCTTGCAATAAGCATGTCTTAAGATGTGTCGGAAGCTTCCACATCCTCAGCCTCTGGCCTGGACTTGCCAATGAGCCCTGGAGCACTGTCTTCTTCTGTGGAATCATGACCTAACTCCAGGGCAGAAAGTTTTCATTGCCCAAGAACCGGACCTTGGAACTTGGGCTTTTGTTCCTGCAGAAGTGTGGGAAATATCCAAGTTCTTACACCATTGTCTGGGCATTTTACTTGTGGGGGTTTCTGAGCCCCAGCCATGGAGTGTGTATCTTAATGTGAGCATTTGGCATCATCTTCAACCAGTTATCCCTCAGTATTTGGTGGAGTGTAAAGAATCAGTGTAATCGCCTCTGCCCGGCTCAGCGCTCACATGCCAGCAATGGAAGGGCTTTCATGGGTCACTTCCTTTCAGGGGTTCTGTTTGATGGGGATCAGGGCACCTCAGAGAATTAGCCTTTTCTCCTGTTGGACATTGACTCCATGAGGGCAGATGCTTTTAATGGGCTGGATGCCCACAGCAGGTGATGGAAGGTGGGCTAAGAGAGTAACTGGTGACGTATACCTACAGACCTGTCTCTGTCTTTCTTAGATACCTGAATGTGGAGAGTTTTTTTCCCTTGTTAGACTATAAGTTCGTTGAGGGCAGAGAATATTTCACATTTGTCTTGATACCTCCAGGCATAGTGTGCCCACCACATAATAGGTGCTTAACGTTGATCAATAAGCATTCATTAAGCACCTGATCTATGCCAGGCACTGTGCTAGGCACTGGGGGTACCAAGACAAAAAACTAAACAATCTTCTCTCTCAGAGATCTTGCCTTCTATCAAGGATGATAACCCATACAGTTATAAATCTATGCAGATAACCATATACAGATAATTACTAGGGAGTTAAATGCAGAGCAGGGCTTGGGCATCGCCCAGAAGGAAGAGAAGAGGGCTTGGGACAGCCTGGAGGAACATGAAGACCCAAAGTTAGGAACACAAAGTCATCAGTGATGTCAGAGTCATGTAGAAATGGGACCATTGACCCATATAGAAGAGTCCTTATGGGTTGCGTATTGACTTAGTTTTAAAATGTTATATTATCTATGTTTTGTTGCATTTTTATTTATTTTATTTTCTGGTATTTCCCACTTACATTTTAATCTGGTTTGGGCCACACTTGGTAGTGTTGGGGGCCACCTGTGGCTCATGGTCACCTGTTTGACGTGTCTGATGTGGATGATAAACCAGCAAAGATGACTGAGAAGGAATGATCTGACAGGGAAGAGGAGAACTGAGAGTGCAGAGTGTCGTGGATGCACAAAGAGAAGGGAGCGTCCAGGAGAAAAGAGTGGTCAGTGGTGTCAGCTGCTGCAGAGA
>CM053624.1:8851467-8868478 GCA_028646595.1 Phalanger gymnotis | reverse complement strand
GGAAGGAAGGAAGGAAGGAAGGAAGGAAGGAAGGAAGGAAGGAAGGAAGGAAGGAAGGAAGGAAGGAAGGAAGGAAGGAAGGAAGGAAGGAAGGAAGGAGGGAAGGAAGGAAGGAAGGAAGGAGGGAGAGAAAGAAGGAAGGAGGAAGAGAAAGAAGGAAGGAAAGAAGGAAGAATGGAGGGAAGGAAGGAGGGAGAGAAGGAAGGAAGGAGGGAGAGAAGGCAGGGCAAGAGGGAGAGGGGAGAGAGGGAAGGTAAGTCCACTTAGGCTTCTCCCATAGAGCGCCCATGTGCGTCCATCACCAGGGACTTGCCTGCTGGATGCCATGATATTTGACCTTTCCCCCCTTTCTTTCCTTCTTTTCTCTGAGAAGTCGTACTTCCCCAAACCTGCTTGCCTACATTCATTAAGGCTGGACAGATTAGCAGTTTTTCAGCTACTGGGTACATGGAGGCCTCTTCGTGGCCGAGTTTACTGGGCTCACAGACCTGAGTCAGCTTTGCTTCAGGCCCAAAGGCTATTTTTAGGTTGCACAAGTCAGCTGGGCTGGAGGGTGCAGACAGGAATCCCTGCACACCAGCCCTTCTGGCCTCCTGGCCCTTCCTCGGGCTGTACCCCTCTCCTGTAGTGAAATCTCTCCTCCTAGCCACCTCTGTGTTCAGCTGTATCCCCCCTTCCTTAGAGGCCCAGTTCAAATCCAGCCTTCCTGCTCCCCACCTTCAGGAAGTCTTCTCGGACTAGCCAAGGCCAAGGTGGTCTGTCTCTCCCTCTTGTAAGCATCCACTGTTGTCCTTGACCTCATCATAAATAATATTCAAATCATATTCTGCTGTTTACTAACTTTGGACCCAGTACTGACCTCTCCTGGCTTCAGTGTCCTTATCTGTAAGATGAGAAGATGGATTAAAATTGAGAAGGAAAGATTTGCAAGCTGGAGAGTGGTCAGGGGAGGGCATCTGGGAGAGTGAAAAGCCTCCTCTGGGTGTAATCGGAAAACTGGATGAAGGAACCGGTAGTGTTTCATCTGAAGAAGACAGGATCTGGAGAAGACTTATTGTCAAGAATTGGAAACCTGTCATGGAAAGGAGGAATCTGACTTGTTGACTTGGCCCCAGAGTGCACTGCCTGACACATAGCCGGTCTTTTAT
The DNA here is from genome assembly GCA_028646595.1 of Phalanger gymnotis. NCBI lineage: Eukaryota > Metazoa > Chordata > Mammalia > Diprotodontia > Phalangeridae > Phalanger > Phalanger gymnotis. The sequence goes on along the minus strand of CM053624.1, from coordinate 8,867,330 downwards.
GAATGCTTGTTGACTGCTAACTGGGGACAATGGAAGGGCAGGGGAGTTGCTGAGACAAAACTAGACTGTATATAAGGAAACCCCCCACAATGTGGTGGACCAACATGAAGGGAGAGAGTGCCTCACTCCATGGAAAGGTCTCCAGGCAGAGGCCAGATGACTCCCCTTACACATGGTCTGAGCTAGTGGGCCTCCATGCTCTGGTCCATCCCAAATCAGACATTCTGTGAGCATTCTATGAAAACCAATCTCTCCAGTTCCTTCCACCACTGACATCCCACCATTCTCTAGCAATACCATTGTAAATACAGTACATGGAATCCACATGCATTTTTCAGGATTTTTTTAAGATCAAACCTGTCATTTAATTGATGGAGGAAACTCCCTTTCCCAATGAAAGGTTGGCACCTGATCTGCCCCTGACAGTCATAGAGAGTTACCTGGGACACAGAGAAGTTAAGTGGCTTGTCTAGGGTCACACGGCCAGTGTGTGTCAGGCAGGATTTGAGGTTCAGGGCCTCTGGACTCCCAGACCACTTCTCTGTCCTTTGTACCAACCTGCATCAGATGATCACTCGCATTAATTTATAAATGTCAGGGAAGTCTGTGCTAATACAAATAAATCGACTGTCAATGCTACAACGTACTGGCTGGTTCACTCTCTAGATGAAAATGGGAGCTCCTTGAGGCCAGGGGCTGGTTCCATTCTGCTCTTTCTGACCCCGGCACCCAGCACCAGACCCATTGTGGAGCAGACCCTTCCTTCGGAAATGTCGGCTGAGTTCAGTTCATGCTGAATCTTGAACCGATTTTCCCTGGTTTTGTCTTTTGTCAGCAGATGCAGAGATTGAAAAGGAACGTTGAAGATCTTCATTTGCAGACAGACAGACCACCATGGATCAGCCTTTGACTGTGAATTCTCTGGTATGTCACCAGCTGATGCCTGTTATTTTCTTTTAAAAAAGGCGACCGCACACACACGCACAAACACACTCACACACATATATTCATATACATACACTCATATATACTTGTATACTCTCTCACATACTCACGAACACACTTATGCACACTCACACAAATATACTCACATTCTCTCACACATATATTCACTTTTATTTCATACACACTCACACATATACTCATGTACACTCTCATACACACTCACAAATATACTCATACAAATATACTCACATACACAGACTCACATATACTTGTATACTCTCTTGCACACTCAAAAACACTTATACACACACTCACACATGCATACACCCACATTCTCACACATACACACTCACACATATTCACTCTCTTTTTCTCACACATACTCAGACATATACTCACATACTCTCACACAGACACACACTCACATATACTCGTTCTCACATACTCACAAACACTTAAATGCACACATTCACACTCACATTCTCTTTCTTACACACACACACACACACACACACACACACACACTGTACAAAATCCCAGACCGGGGACATGGACTGCACTTGCTTGGGGCTTCCTAACTGAGGGCCCCTCTGCAGACACCTAGCACCCTCCTCGTCTCCTCTTTTGAGGAAGTGATGAATAACTCTGCCATCTCACTAGGTCTAAAAATAACTGGGCTGCTCTGCATAAGCCTGAATTTTGCATGAGTCTGGCTCATAATGGGAGGATGGCACTTTGGGGGGAGGCACTTTGGGTAGAACAGGCTTCCGTCTGAGAGCAAGCGAGTGCTGGGCACTCATATCATTGGGTCCAATGGGATAGGATGATTCAAGTGTCGCGAGTTAGGATTGTCTGGAGGCATCCACCCAATGGTCCAGTCATCCAAGCACCACTTTGTCTATTCCCCACCTTTGGCTGGCCCCCTCATGGTCACCTGTTTGACGTGTCTGGAATCTTTCGGTGGGAAAGTCCAATTCTCAGCACCGTGTCAGAAACATAACAATGCATCATCATAGCACCCCTGCCCAAGACAAACCTGGTTTGACTCAGCTTTGTTTCTCCTCTCAGAAAATGCCCCAATTTTTATTGAACCCCAATTTATTTTATTAAAGTTTCTCTTTAAAGGATGACTGACTTCCTGTCATGCCCAGCCTGCAAGCTTAGATGAGGATGTTGTGTGGAAGAAAAGCTTTCTAATTTAGAGCTTGGCAGGAGGCAGAGAGGCTTTATAGCAAGACTGTACCATTTGGAGTCAGGAGAGACCTGGCTTCAAATCTTACCTCTGGCTCTTGATAATTCTATGTCCCTAGATAAGCCACCTTCACTCTGAGCCGAAGTTTCACCTTCTACGAAATGGGGATAATAACGTCTGCATTACTCATTTCTCAGGGTTGTTGCAATGCTCAAATGATAAAGAATTCCACTCAAAATTAAACTTCTGGAGGACAGGGGCTAGTGGGTCTTTTAAATTTAATTTTATACTTTTTAATGATCAACAATCTATGTTCAATCCCTTCCTCTCCCCCTTGACCTCACTAGATGAAGAAAAACTTAAACTTGCAACAAATATGCCTAGGCAAGCAAAACGATTCTTCTCGTGGCCCACATCCAAAAGGCAGATGGCGCCTTCTTCGCCCTGAGTCCATCTCCTGTCTGCCAAGAGGCGAGGAGCAGACACGCTTTTCTTTTTGTCTCTGCATCTCCTGATACAGTGCCTGGTTGGCACATAGTAGGCATTTAGGAAATGCTCGTTGACCTGAATTAAATTGGGTTTTACATCTAGAAACCAATCTGGAAGAGAAGATGAAAAAGTAGACTGTACAAAAAGTGTCTTCACAGTTCCTTTAAAGTCCCATATAGAAGACTTTATATAAGTCCTTTATAAGTACCCATATAAGAGGAAAAGATTCTAGTGCATTAGGGAGGCTTGTTTCAGTGGTGTTTAAGGCTCCTCAGACAGGAAGGATTGTGGGGTGCTAACAGCTAAGGCTGGATGTCACAGAGAATAGAGAGGATGGAAGGAAATTGCATTTATTATATACCTGCTACCTGCCAGGCTCCGTGCTGAGTACTATATAAATATCCTCACAACAATCCTGTGAGGTAGAGACTCTTGTTATCCCTATTTTACAGATGAGGAAACTGAGGCAGACTTAAGTGACTTACCCAGGGTCCCACAGCTCTAGGAAATGCCTGAGGCTAGATTTGATCTCAGAGCTTCCTGATTCCCCGTCCAGTGCTCTCTCCACTGAGCCACCTGGGTGCCCAGGTAGAGGCAGCAGGGTGTCATAGAAAGAGCAATAAATTTGGGGCCAGAGGACCTGGGTTCAAATCCTAGCCCGGCCAGTCACCATGACTTAGGACAAGTCCCAACCTCTCTGGAACAGTTTACTCAAAGAGGGAGAATTTCTGAGGTCCCTTCCTTCTCACTGTAGCTCTCTGGTCCCAGGATCTTCTGCCAAGGCTCAGATGGCATAATTTTTTTAAAGCATTCCAGCGGGTGTGCAGATGGTAACAATCACAGGAATGATGACAAGCACATCAACAGAAACTGGCATTGGTCTGTTAGAGCTTCAAGAGTGTTTTACACAATTGTCTTAACCTTATCCTAGCCTCACAACACCCCATGAGATAAATGCCCCATTTTGCAGATACAGAAACTGAGTCTCAAAGAGATTAAATGCCTTGGCCTTGGTCACACAGAATTAGGAAGTATCAGAGGTGAGATTTGAACCCAGGACTTTCTAGCTCCATGTCACAGCCCCCTGTGACTCAGTAAGCTGAGGGATTTAGGTCAAAGGGATGGCCCCAAGTAAAGAGCCCTTCCTGGATTCCCACTTAGTAAGACTCATAAGATGAGAACACATCTATTTTACACATATATATTACACATTTATTTAGTAAATACTGGGTGTCCTCTGGAGCCCTTAGGAATTGTATTTGTCTTCTACTGAGATAGACTTTTGGAGGAGCCAGCCAGCTTTAATCAGGGTCGGCCACTGGGGCTTTGCACCAGAGAATTCAAATTGAGGAGTAGCACTTCCTCCCCACACCACCTACTCCTTATCTCTCATCTGGCCTCAGGCTACCAATCCCTGGGTCCCATTGCTACAGAGCCCCCTCATGCTTCTGGAATCCCCCACCTACCTCTCTCTCTGCATGGGGATGGAAAAGTTGGGGACTGATGGCTAGGCTGGACACTAGACGGGGCGGGGGGAGTGGAGGGGAGGGGGAAGACTGCAGACAGTCTTCCGTATCAGCTCCTCCCCACTGCTTTGTCTTGGTTGTGATAATTCCTGGTTATGATTTTGATTCCATTGGAAAATGAGTTTCCTGAGGGCAGGGGCTGTTTCACTTTGGGCATTGAATCTTTGGGGCCAGACAGCGTCTGCCTTGAACAAAGTGAGTTCTTAGTAAAAGCTTATTGAATTGGTTTGGACTGCATTATCCATCTGGACACCTAGCTGTCACATAGAAAGGAGCGGGATTTTTAAGATAGGGTACACACATTTCCTCCTTTAGCCATCACCGGCAGCGCTCCTTTGGTGGAGACATTGGCACAGGGGAATGTGCTCTGGCTTGGAGTCAGAGAGCCAGGGGTCAGACCCTGGCTTTCTACTTCATACGTGCATGACTTTGGGCTGGAGGCCCCTTCTGGCTAGAGATCTATGGTCTTTTGCTAGAGCTGGGTGGGCTGACCTCCAAGCCCCATTCCAGGGTTGAGCCTCTGATCCAGCCTCACCAGGGAGAAGGCCCAGAGGGTGTCATTCCTGGACGCACACTAGCTGTGGTTTCCATGATAAGAGATCTCTATTGCTTTACAGAAAAAGTTAGCTGCTGGGCCGGACCATACAGATGTTTCCCTGAGTCCTGAGGAACGCGTCCGGGCCTTGAGTAAGCTAGGATGCAACATCACCATCAGTGAAGACATCACTCCCCGCCGCTATTTCCGATCTGGGGTGGAGATGGAGAGAATGGCATCTGTGTACCTGGAGGAAGGAAACTTGGAAAACGCCTTCGTCCTCTATAATAAATTTATAACGTAAGTCTTTTGTGCTTATCGCATAACGCATTGGGCTGGGAGTTGGGACACAAAGGTGGAGAGTAGGGTCTAGACCAGCATCCATCCCTGTAACTTTGGGAGCACCGCTAAACCAGTTTGGGACTTCCATCCACTCTCTCACGGTTAAAAGTGGCCGGTGTGCCATGGGGCAGCAGGTGGATCAGATGATAGGAGGTAACTGTGCTCTGGGGTCAGAATGCTGGTCTTAGAAGGATGGAACGTCAGCTGCTCGAGAGCAAGGACAGCTTCATTTTGTCTTTGCATCTCTGGCACATGTCACTGCTTCATAAACGCTGGCTGATGGGTTTGTTGGTATCTGGGAGGCCAGTCCTGCCTCTGGCACTCACTAGCTCTGCGACAAATGACTGATGCTCTCTGAGACCATAAATAAAAATGAACAACAGAACAATGATGATGATGGTGATGACAACTAGCATTTCTATTGCATTTGGGGGTTTATAAAACACCTTTCATATCATCTCCTTACAACAGCCCTGGGAAGAAGGTGCCATTATCACCATTTTACTGATGAGGAAACTGAGAAAACAAGGGGTGAGTGACTTGTCCAGGGTCACACAACCAGTAGATGAGATTTTAGAAGGTCAGGCGACTTGCCCAGTGTGGCATAGCCAGGCGATGGGAGCCAGTGGGTGACATAGCAGATGGGCTTGCATTTAGGAAGCTGAGTTCAGAACCTGCCTCCAATACTGCTGTGTGACCAAGGGCAAATCTCTCAATATCTCTGGGTTTGTTTCCTCTGGATACACGCCTCCGTTACACAAGTTATGTTGACGATAACATGTTCTATTGCTATATCGGGCTGACGTGTGGCTGTGGGGATGTCCCGCTGCCCAGCTGGGTCCCTACCATTCCTGGGAGGAAGCCTCATTACAGGCTTTGACTTCTCCACAGTCTCTGGAGCCCGGGCTCATCTGTCGCTTCAGGCTCCTATTTTCTGCTCGTCTTCTGGGAGCGCACAGCCTGGGAAGGAGGTTGGAGAAAGAGGCTACGTGAGTTATTTAGCAACAGCAGGAAAACAAGCAGCTTCATTCCCAGCTCTTGCCAAGGGGGAAATTCAAGGGGGCTGGCCCCCTTCTAGCTCCCCTCGGGCCTCAGCTGCTAAAGGAGTTTTTCTGAGAGCCTGGCAGGCTAATTCCCTCTGCTGTGGATGGGATTTTTGTTTTCACTTTCTAAAAAGAAGAGAGGAGGCATTCCTACCTCCTGCCTCAGGCAGAGGCCCTTTTAGGTGTCTGAGGCAGAAATCACTCGTAGATAAACTCTTGTTGACTTCTCAGTTCTGTGCGTTCCTGAGAAAGTGGGAAAGATAGAGCCTCATCCTGGGGTGAGAGTAACTGCAGGAAGCCCCCAGACTGACGCTCTACCCATTGAACCAAACTGCCTCTGGCTCATGCCAAGGCCCAGTTCATGACCTTGGCCTGGAGCTGACTAGTCTAACATCTCAGCAAACCCAGTAGAGGAAAAAAAGGCAGGAGCAGGAATGAATTAAGCATTTCATGTATGAAAAAGATACTTTTTCCTTTCTTCACTGACACTGGAAATCTTCCGTTGCCACTTGAAGCAAAAGGTCTCTTCTTTTCTCTTTTAGCCTGTTTGTAGAGAAGCTGCCCAGCCACCGAGACTATCAGCAGTGTGCAATCCCAGAAAAGCAGGATATCATGAAGGTACCACGGGGGCTGCCCCTGCTGGGCGTCAGGCTCTCCTTCTCTTATCTCCCCCACCCCCACCCCCAGCCTTTTAGTCATTTAGATTTCTATTTGGCCACTTAATCACCATTACCTGGTCACTGGTGGGGAGGGAGCTTCATTGACACTAACCACACCAAGGCAGCTGGCATGGGGGCCACCCAGTCAGTCACTAGATGTGGGAAAGCCAACCTTCCACTCATTTCTTCTCAGAGAGAATGACCGTGAGGTACGTTCCATGAGCAAGGGACCAAGCCTGACACTCTTGGATCACAGCTGTGGCTCCACCCCTTGTCAGGGTAGGGTGGGCGCCGTTCGAATTGTTAAGACAGCTGTAAAAATTCGGTGTATGTGCCCAAGTCATTTTCGCCCATGTAAAAGCCCTGGCTTCAGAGCTAGAAGGAGAAGGGAGAAAGAAGGATAGGGTACTCTAGACAGGGAGGAAAAGCATGGCAACGGGTCTAGGGAAATTTACATTTTCCTCTAATGGGTCATTATGGTGCATGGCTGACCCCATACAAAAGCCCTGCTTGGAGCCCAGGCTCTGGTAGCTCTCTGAAGGAACTTTAAGGGTGGGCTCAGTGATGGATCTAACCCTAAATGCACTTAGGAGCAGACCTCTTGGCCCCTAGAGGCTCATCACCACAACAGTGGCCCCCAGGGATCCATGTTTTTCAGCAACAACAGCTCAAAAAGCCTGACTTGTAGGATTTGGAGGGCTTGTGGGGCAGGCTGGTAGAGGGAGCTCCCACACAGCCACATCCTGGCTCTCCAAGCGTTGAAGTCCATATTTGTTTTATTGTGAAAATTGCCAGACATACATCCCAATATCCCTTAGTACATAGGTCAGCACGTAAAGCACATGTGATCCCATCAGTGTCCAAACTTCCTCCACCATGCCCACAACACCAGCACTCTCTAACCCAGGAGATGTCTCCATGTGCTGCCCAACACTCAGACGTTCAATGATCTCTTCAGGGCCACAAAAGGGTCTGAGGTAGGATTTGAACCCAAGTCTTCTTGGCACCAGGTCTAGGGTTCTATTTATTAGGCCTTGCCCACACTAGAAGGGCCAGGAGGTAAGCATTTATTAATTAAGCACACTTACTGTGTGCCAAGCTAAACTCTGGGGTACAGATACAAAGAAAGAAAACAGTCCCACGTGTCAATCACAAGAGTGCAGACAAGATGTGGACAGGTCATGTTCAAGGGAAGAATCTGGTGGGAGTGGGTGGGGTCTGGGGACAGACCAGAAAGGCCTCCTGCAGAAGGTGGGAGTGGATCTGATAGGAGGGGGTGGGGGACTGGGGACAGACCCAGAAAGGCCTCCTGCAGAAGGTGGGAGTGGATCTGATAGGAGGGGGTGGGGGACTGGGGACAGACCCAGAAAGGCCTCCTGCAGAAGGCCACAATGGAGCTGAGTTTTCAAGGAGTCCAGGAGCCAGCTAAGGAAGGTAGAGCCAGGGCCCGTCGTTGGTATTCAGAGCATCCAAAAGAGGAAACCCTTCTAACTTTCTCTGCAGTTTATACTCTTAGAGAGTGACTATGGGACACTGAGATGTCGAATGACTTGCCCAGCATCACACAGCTGGTGTGTCAGATATAGGACTTGAGCCCAAGACTTCCAAGTTCCCAGGCCAGCTCTAACCAGTCTGGTCCTAAACGTAAATATTAAATAGCTTCCCCTGGTTTATTTTTACTACTCCTTTAAATTCTTTCCAGGCTGTTCTTTTTCGAAGGAGGTAGAAGTTGTATACCTTAGCCATTCAAAATAAGTACAGTGCTTTCCTCCATGTCTCAAGGTCCTGCTGATGGCTGCTCTTCAGTCCAGCACAGCTGTGCTTTCTCCAGGGGCTATTTCCTTTGAGAGAAATGGAAATTACCTACTCTGGGGAGAAGTTGTGTGGCCTAGAGGGTAAAGAGCTGGACTGGGTTTGAGTCCTGCCTTTAACACGGCTTATAGGTTTTGTGACCCAGGAGGACTCATTTCAATGCACCCGGGAATTTGCTGACCTCCACCAGTGATGGGAGTTTTCCCTGTCCCTTCTGAAACCAATGTAAACTTGAGTTGAGACACTCCATCCCAAACCACCCTCCCCATCCTCAACAAGTCCCCTTGTCTGAATATTTTCAGATAGAGCCAAGAGCCTTGTATTCAGAACCAAATACCCCAGGCTTGAATCTTGTTTCTGCCACTCACTACCTGTTGGAGGCTGAGTAGTAGTGCTATGGAGTGCACCTGTCAAACTTGGAGTCCAGGGTCTTGTGTTCAAATCCTAACCTTGACCCTTAATTGGCTTGTGACCTTGGAGAAGTCCCTCAATCTCTTTAAAATGACCTCTGTGATCCCTTCGGAACTAAATCTGAGATCCTAGGTCACCTGACCTTCTGGGCCTGTTTCTTCCTCTGTACAATAAGAGATTTGGACTCAAGGCTCTTTTCTAACTCTCAATTTATGATCCTTAAGAAAGACTGATTTATTTTGCATTTTTCCTTTGCTTTTGTGTTCCTTAACTCACCCTATTCCCCAGCTGTTGATCTGAAAGTGTCTTCCTGAAATCCCCACTAATCAATATGTATATATATTTTTAAAAGAAACTGAAGGAGATTGCCTTCCCAAGGACAGATGAATTGAAAAAGGATCTTTTAAAGAAATATAACATAGAATACCAAGAATGCTTGCAAAGCAAAGTAAGTCGAGCAACTATGCTGTTCTTTGTCTTTTTCTGTGTTGAATATTTCTTTCAATCTCATTTCTGTGTGATGCATTTCTCAAATGTCCTAGGCATTCCAATGAAAAATTAACACCATGATGATGTCAAAAGTCAATGAAAAATTCATGCCCCCTAATTCTCAAGGCAGAGCATTTCCGCCAAGCTGTGGTCTCCACTTCTCTGCCGCAGCTAATAAAGCAAAGTGTTAGAAAATGGATTTCTGGCCATGATTTAAAGTGGGCTTTTTCCCCTGATCTGCCCACTTGGCAGGGGTACAGATGGAAGTTCTTGGCCAGCTGAGTAGAGACAGCTCAAGGGTCAGTAGAGAGGAGGGGACAGTCCCTGGGGCCACAGTATATTAGGTCAGAGGATGAGGCTCAGAGTCTTGGCTTGAGTTATTGGTGGGTCAGGACTCAACAAAGGTGGCCCCAAAGATTGGGCATTGTGCCTTCTTTTATCACTTTGAATCTGGGGTCTTGCAGCTGTGCTCCAAGTCCTGATGAAAATTGTGCCTTCCAGTAGGGACTTTTTTCTAGGAAGAAGTCTAGCCTCAAGCAGAGAAGGAAAGAGAATGGCCCATGCCCCAGATCCCAGACTTCAGAGCATGGATCCGCTTTATTTTCTCTCACATTTTTCCAAAGCTTTGTTCTGTTTTGCTTGTCTCATGGCTTCATCATGGCTCCTGAATGCCATTATTGCATGGTAGTCCATTGGTATTGACTTTGGAAATGATTGTCTAACCCTTCCTGGTCACAGTCAACCAATTAAAAAGCATTTATTAAGCACCTACTATGTGCAAGGTGGTTTGCTTAAAAGTGCAAATGAAAATACTCCCTGAGCTCAGAGGGCTTACATTCTGCGAGGGAGGTAAATGTATACATATGTAGACATACACAAAATTAAATATATAAGATGGGGGAGGGGGAGGGGAGAAGGCGCTAGCAACAAGAAAAACTTCATGGAGAAAGTGGCCCTAGAGTTGAGTATTGAAGGAAGCTGGCATTCTGAGAGGTGGAAAAGAAGAGAAAGTGCATTCCAGCTAGGAGAGATCCCAAACAAAGACATGGAGGTAGAGATGGAGATGAAGCATCGCAGGTGGGGACCAGAAAAGTAGGCCAGTGTAGCTTGACCAGAGTATGTGTGAGCACAATCAATGAGTAACAAGGCTGGAAAGGTCAAGTTGGGGCCAGGTCCTGCTCTGAATGCCACAACGACAAGTCTATATCTGATCCTATGGGTAATAGGGAGCCACGATCAGACCTGCACTTGGATGATCACTTTAGTAGGTATGGAGAGGAGAAGCAGAAGTGAGGAAGAACCAGAGACATGAAACCAATTAGGAGATTAAAGGTCCAAGAGAAGCAGGATGGGCCTGAACTGTGGAGGGAAGAGTTGCCAGACTACCAGTGGAGGAGAGGACATGGGGCAGCCCTAACAGACACCAGTGGGAAGATGGCTAAGGTGACAGAGAACACTGAGACAAGGCTTGGCTTTGAGTCAGAGGAACCAGGTTCAGATCCTGCCCCTGTCTGAGCAAGTCCCTTCCCAAGGCTCTCCCTGGGCTTCAGGATCCCATCTGGAAAAGCAGAAGGTCAGGCCAGATGTCCTTCTAGCTCAAAATTTAAATTTAATTTAAAAAATGGTTACTGTGTGCTATGCACTGTGCTAAGCACTTTACAAATATTACCTCATTTATCCTCAAAACAACCCTGGAACACAGGTGATATTATGATTCCTTCCTATTTTGCAGTTGAGGAAACTGAGGCAGACAGTTTCAGTGCCTTGCCCCAAACCACATGGCTAGTGAGTATTGGAGGCCAGGTCTGATCTCAGATCTTCTTGATGTTGACACTGGTCTCCTGGCTGTTCCACAAACAAGACACTATCTCTATGCTCTGGACATTTTTTTCTGGCTGACCCCCGTGTCTAGAACACTTTCTCCTCCACTCTGCCTACTGACCTCCCTGACTTCCTTTAAGTCCCAGCTCAAATCCCATCTTCTACAGGAAGCCTCCCCCATCCCTCTTACCTTCTTTCTGTTAATTATTTGCTACTTATTTTGTATATAGCTTGAGATATATATGTGTGTAATATATATATTTGTTTGCATGTTTTCTCTCCCGTCAGATTATAAGCTTCTTGAAGGCAAAGATTGTCTTTTGCCTCTTTATGTATCCCTGTCACTTGTGCCTATGTGCCTGGCACATAGAGGGCACTCGATAAATGTTTATTAATTCATTAACTCCAAGGCTGTATTCACTGCGCCACCAAGCTACCTCTAAATCTTAGATCTGGTGCTTTGTCTTATGCCTTCCTGGATTCCGGCATTATGTTTGGGGGAGTAAGAAAGCCAGAGAAAAATCAATTAATCCAAAAACATTTAATAAGTGCTTACAGCATGTCTGCCTCCATGCTGAGTGCCAAGGATACTAAGAAAAGTCAAAAACAACCCCTGCCCTCAGGGAGCTTATGTTCTAACCGGAAACATGTACATTACTGGCTCCCTGCAAGAGCCATAGAGAGTCAAGCCAAGATGACCTTAGAGAAGGCTGGCAAAGGGATGTGCTGGGAGGAGGGAGAGCCCTGCCTCCTCAAACATCACTGGCTAAGCAGCCCTCCCCAAATCAGTTCTTCAAGAAAGCTCCATCGCCCTCAGGGCCCTGGTTCAAACTTCAGCTTTGCTACTCAATCCCTTTGTGAATCCGGTCAGAGCGCTTTCCTATTCTCTCCCTCAATTTCCTCATCTGTAAAATGAAGCAGGGTTAGGGTCGTTCCCTTCCAGATCTAAACGTATATTGCTCAACACACCTCTGATAACATGGGGATTTGGACGTGCTTTGCCACGTGTTTCTGAGGGGGTTTGTGGCCACTCAGAAGAGCCCAGCTCTGCCCCAATTTTCACGAAAGAACCTTGGGTGCCCGTTTTCCCCTGGTACAGCCTTTGCAGTCGGGGACGCCTGCTTAGGAGAGAATTCGCTTACACGCTTTTGTTTCAGAACAAATACAAAGCGGACGTCCTCAGGAAGCTGGAGCAACAGCGACTGATCGAAGCAGAAAAGCGGCGGATTGCGCAGATGCGGCGGCAGCAGCTGGAGACCGAGCAGTTCCGCTTCTTCGAAGACCAGCTGAGGAAGCAGGAGCTGGCCAGAGACCAGCTGCGCAGCCACGAGGCCCCGGCGCTGTCCGAGCAGATCGACGGCAACGCCGTGTCTTGCTTCTCCCCTCACCAGAACAGCCCCTCCCTCGATGTCTTTTCGGATCAAGCCCCTAGAAGCGATGCCCCCTCATACACCGGCCAGTCGCCACCGGTGAACCGGGCGTTGAAGCCAGCCGCCACTCTGAGCGCCGTCCAGAGTAAGTAATGGGATATCCCTGACCTGCGCAGCAGCAAGCTTGACCACGGAACCTTACCTTCCACGGTGTACACCTGAGGTGTCCAACACCGTCCAGATTAAAATATAATTGAGAAATATTTAACAAAACAAATAAAATACAATAGGACACAAATAATGTTAACATGTGGTTTTCTGAGTCGCTAAGCGGTAGCAGGGGTCCTTAGGTGTGGGTTTAATGACTCCCATGTTTATTTGAGTTTGACACCATCGGTGTAAGATGACCGTTTAATAGTAAGCAGTTACTATATGTGGTGGTGATGTTTCAAGGAATGTTATTTATCACATTATAGATTGAATCTCTATAATGACCCTGTTGGCATTGAAATACTTTTACTTTTAAATTAAATACTTTTTACTTGAATCTGGCTCTGGCCACCTTTTCCTTTCTCACCTTATTTCTCCTTACTTCTCCCCAGGTTCTAGCCCAACTAGCCTGTTTTCTGGTCCCCCCTCTCCGGCCCCAAACTGGGCATTCTATCTGCCACCTCCGCATGTCTCAAATGCACCCTGTCTTCGGCTCTGTTCTTAGAGCCCTTCACACTCTTCAAGGCTTAGCTCATGGGCCACTTCCTACAGGAAGACTTTCCTGATGCCCCTACCCATCAGCACCTTCTCCTCTCCAAATAACATCACTTTCTTAGCTACTTAACTGTTCTATCCACCCCACCCCCCACCCCCAGGAGAAAATAAATTCCTTGATGGAAGGGCTTGGCATTGTGGGCTGGGCGTAGTGAACACTTAACGCGTGCTTTGTTGAATCAGAATGATTTGAGTCCCGGCAAGGCTCTTGCTTCAACAGCATCCCCCGGTCTTAGCTCTTAGCTCTGTGCCATCTTTAACACAAACTGAGCTCCAGCAGGAAAGGCGATCGGGCTTTATCCTGGATGCACACTCTGTATGTTCTGCTCCCAGGAATATTCCAGGACAATGAGTGGGCCTGGTTTTGAGCCTCTTATCTCTCCCTGTCTCTTTCAGACCTGGTGGTGGAGGGCCTGCGATGTGTCCTGCTGCCCAGGGATCTTTGTCATCGATTCCTGCTCTTGGCTGAGTCAAACACAGTGAGGGGCATAGAAACCTGTGGAATTCTCTGTGGAAAACTGGTATGTGGGCATCAGCCTTTTCTCTGCAGGCAGGGTCTCAGGCTTCACTATAGCAAAATGTGCTGCCACCACCAAGGATAATAATGAACACTGGCCATTCAATAATCCTCTAAAGTGGGCAAAGCACTCCTCAAGGCTGTCCTCATGTAATTGTGCTCACGACCATTCCTCAGGTCCTCGGAGGGGTATGGGATCACCCCAATTCACATGCTCCCTCCCAGCCCCCAGATCACTCTCCATCCATGACTCCCCTTCATGTTGGATTCTCATCGACTCTTCCCATAAGATGCCCTGGGGAGCGGAGGGCAATCTAATGGGCTGGAGACATTCCTTGATTTCTCCAAGTGTTTCAAGGATTCCACTGGGGCTGGTGGGCTGTCCATTGGTTATTCCTCTCTCTTGCCTGCCGTCTGGTTTTGTTTGTAGTAAAGCCAAGAGTGAAGCAGTTCATTTCCTTCAACATTATATCACAGGGTCATAGGATGTCCGAGTGAGAGCTGAGAGGAATCTGGAAAGCATTCTAGTGCACCCCAAATGAGAGAGGGGAAAGGATGGCATGATGTCTGAGGTCCCTTCAGGGCCTAGATCTATGGTCTGTGACCTTTAACAACATCTTCAATGGTGTCTCCTAGAAACTATAGATATCATTACTGTATCTTTAAGACTACGTCTTCAAAACAGTCAAGTCAAGATTTCATGGCTGCTTGAAGATATGGTAGCAGTATCTACAATGTGTGTGGGAAGGACTACTGAAGCTGGTGTAACAGAGAACAGGGTCCTGGATCTAGACCTAAAATGCCCTCAGAGAGCATCTAACCCAGCCCTCTCATTTTACAGAAAAGGAAACTGACCCAGGGAAGCTAATGGTTTGCCCAAAGTCACATAGGGAGTGAGTGATAAAGGCAGAATTTGAACCTAGATTCTGACTTTAAATCCAGCATTCTTTCCACTGTCTACTCCAGGGGCAGGGAACCTGTGGCCTCAAGGCCACTTGTGGCCCTCTAAGTCCTCAAGTATGGCCATTTGACTGAATCCAAACTTCACAGAACAAATGCCCTTAATAGAAGGATTTGTTCTGTAAAACTTGGACTCAGTCAAAAGGCCACACTCAAGGACCTAGACGGCCACATCTATCCTCAAGGCTGCAGGTTCCCCACTCCTGGTCTATTCATTGGTCCTTAGTTAAGGATCTCAGATTAAGAGTGCCAACAGCCAAGTTAAAGTTTATTGATGACCTAAAAACTGTAATTATTAGCACCCTCTCCCCTGCTTTCTGCCATCGTTCCTGCAGAAACAGAAGGAGACCACATGGGACTGAGGGTGATGCTGAATTTTTCTCTGTTCCATGAGTTGCTGTGGCTGAAGAATTCTTCCTAAACCAGTCAGCCTCCTTGTAAAGGGCCTCACTGTGCCAGCCTCAGCTGGTCCTCAGAAAGCAGATGCAGGCTGCTGTCTGTTACCTGGTCCCATCAAGGAAGGGTCAAGGAACATTCTAACCCAAGGACGCCCTACCTCCAAGTCCCATTCTCTGTTTGCTACACCAAGAAGAAAAAGCACATGTGCATGCTGGCTGTGTTCAGCTGGCAATCATCAAATAAAACTACTGGGTAATTGTCACAGACCATAGACTTCATCATCTGGACAATGTCTGACCAGGATTTTAGGTCACATCCTGCCTGACTCGCAGATTACTCTAGAATCTTTTGTTAGGGTATAAGCTGCAGAAGTCATTTCCCTTATCATTATTGATATGATCACAAATAAAATATTTTTATAAAGAAAGAAGATGGCTGGAAATGCCAGAAATCTATAGTGAACATCTTTAGATTTCAAAATCAATCTCATAGAATAAAATAGCCCTGAAGGTAAGAAGGAAGGAAGGAAGGAAGGAAGGAAGGAAGGAAGGAAGGAAGGAAGGAAGGAAGGAAGGAAGGAAGGAAGGA
>CM053624.1:8825246-8850967 GCA_028646595.1 Phalanger gymnotis | reverse complement strand
GGGAGGGAGGTGTTGCTGCCTGGCTATGAGTTAAACAGGAGGCTTACCACTTGAATGACAAGGTTTGCCTGGGGTGTCAGGCATGAGGCTCTCTGTCCCATGGTACCCGCTCTGCCTGGCCCTTGAGCACTTCCTGGGCTGGGACTCGACCTTGGCAGGGGACGGGGTTCTTTCCCAGTTCCCCAGGGAGACAGCGTTCCTTCGTTTCCCGGTGTGAGGATGCTTGCTGATGAGCGCCTTTTCGCTGACCTTCTCTCAGACACGTAATGAGTTTGCGGTCACCCACGTCATTGTGCCAAAGCAGTCGGCTGGCCCAGACTACTGTGATGTGGCCAACGTGGAGGAGCTATTCAGCATCCAGGACCAGCACAGCCTTCTCACCTTGGGATGGATCCATGTAAGCCTCACGCCTCCCTCCCCCCAAACTCCAGGGTCATATCTTCCATTGTCCGTTTGGCCCAAGGGGACGTGACCACAAGATACACGCTTCTTCTTTTGGGTTGCCGTGCTCATTACTTATATAGAAATACTGGAAAGTCAGTGTCCCGCACATGGAAGAGCCTTGGCATCAAGAAAGGCCTGGGTTTAACTCAGCACTTTAGATTTATTAGTTAAATGGCCACAGGCAAGTCCCATACCTTCTGCCAACCTCTTTCTTTGTAAGAGGCAGGTGATACCAAGCAGAGTACTTTCCTCCCAGGCACATTGCAAGAGCCCCAGAATGTCAGCGTTGGGAGGAGCCTTAGAGACTAGCCTCTCTCCTGAACCCTCTCTAGCATATATGCCTGAAAAATGGTGATCCGTTGCCTGAAGACCTGCTCCATGAAAAGGCAACCCGCTCTGCCTCTTTCATTTACTCAGTCCATGGGAGATGCCCAGTTCAGTTGATGCTGGCTTCCATGTGGATTTCTTAGTGACGACCAGAAAAATCAGTTTGGTGGATGAAAAATGAGCTAAAAATAAGCTCTTCCCAAATGCCATGGACCGCTTCACGAGGCAGTGAGTTCTTCCCTTATCAGAGGTTTTCTCCCTTTTTAAAAGTGGGTTATTGAACAGCTTACGCTGTAGAGAGGGTTTTTTTTTATTCAGGTCCAGTTGGGGCTAACTAGCCTTTGAAGTACTTTCTAGCTTAAAGGTTCTGGGATGCTAGCTGACCTTTGTCCTGCCATAAGACCAGAGGATCCTGGATCTAACA
Organism: Phalanger gymnotis; assembly: GCA_028646595.1. Lineage (NCBI taxonomy): Eukaryota > Metazoa > Chordata > Mammalia > Diprotodontia > Phalangeridae > Phalanger > Phalanger gymnotis. Next base: position 8,849,772 of record CM053624.1, on the reverse strand, counting down.
GTGGAAAGGACCTCAGGGCCATCTAACATAGCCTCTTTACTTTACAGAGAGGGAAACTGAGGCATGGCGCAGTCAAGTGATCTGCCCAAGGTCACATAGGCAAGAAGCATCAGACAAAGAGCTTAAATAAACCAGGTCCCTGGATCCTCCGTCAAATATCCCTCCAGTGTGCTGGAAGCCTTCTGTGCAGCACGAACAAACAGCCAGCCTGTTCGCTGAGAATTATGTCTCATTGAGACAAAGTCCTTGAGATGGTGGTTCCTGAAGAAAGCCCACTGTGAGTGGGAGTCAGGCACTTCTCATCCACATGCTGAAGGATGTGCGTTCCTAAAACTGGGCCTGTTCTCACCCTGACTTTGCTCTGGTGCATTTCCAATACAGGCTTTCTACTTGCAGAGCACTTTTCTGCTGTCTGCAAAGATAAGCTGGTTTTGCCCTTCAGCCGCTGGGTGAAAGATTAAGCCGTTTGGATGTCCTAGGTGGCTTCTTCAAGGAACGATTACTGGAGACCCTGGCTGGCCTTGTCTCTCAAAGAAAAATGACCCATCAGTGACATCCCGGTCCAAATGGCCATGCTGCCCACATTGAAGAGAATGTGCATGTAATGAGCAGCTTGGGATCACCATGCAGAGCTAAGGGCCCCTTTGCATTAAATCCTGAGCCAAAGGGAATATTATGACCAGGGTTTATAAATTTCCCAGAAAAGATCTTGATGCATTTTTCCACCATAAAACAGAGAGGGTCATGTATTTTTGTTTTTCATACTGTGAGTTTTCTTCTTCAAGATTCCTATAAATGTTACCTCAGATCATCTTGGGGTAGAGGCATGTCCAAAGAAATGGGGCAACGTCAGGGATATGCTCATTCGGACAGCTCTCTAATATGAGTAATCTCTAATAAATACTTGACTATTAGATTTAATATTAAATTAAATAGTTTGGGGCCAATTTGTACCCCCCAAAACATACAGCAGAGGGGGTTATTGCATGAACATCTAGGGCCTAGCTCAGCTAGTCCTCATCAATTGGAAGATTTTCACCTGAATTCATTAAGACATCTTCGTGACCAGGCACAGGGAACCTGTGGCCTCGAGCCCTTCTCCCCTCCTCTCTTCCCTCTCCCCTCCCCTCCCGCTTTCTTCACTAACTTAGCCATACTAACATTGCACTGTGTGAAAATTAGTGAGAGGCTGCCTCCCTTCATATCCATCTGTTTCCTCTTGCACCTCAAAGTGAAAAATCTGTAAAGAGGGACTCTCAGCAGAGACTCCATCTGGGAAGGTGCTGGTGTTGGTGTTTCAGCCTATCTCGGTGTATAAAAGAGCACCGGGGGCCTGGGAGAAAGTTTCTGAAGTGAATGTAAAAGGGCACTTACCTTTGGTGTCGGGTCCCTGTGATCCAGCTGAAGCAGGGTCCCCAGCCAAAGAAGCCCCAGCTCCCTGCCTGGGCTCCCAAAGCTCGTTAGCCCCTCAGACTCCCTCATCCCCTGGCTTAACTTGTTTTGTGCCAATTTAAGACTTTACTCGTGGCCGATGGGTCAGTGATAGCTACATAGCCCCAGCCTATAGGAACTGGGGAGGAGACTGAGGCAAGAAGGAAGCAAGAGATGGGGCTGGGAGGGGCGTAGGGGATCACTGAGCTGCCCTTTGACCGGTGGCTGCCTCTGGAAACGGCTGTTTCTGCACCAGCACTGGTGACAGACGCCCATTCTGCAGATGCGCTCCATAGCCCCAAGCTTGGACTTGTCTCCTGAAGGGGAGGGGAGGGGAGGGAGAAATCCTGGTGGGGAAACAGTCCTTTCTTTTCCCATCGTGAAGGACAGAGAAACAGAGCAGAAAGGGCTTCAGAGAAGAAGGACGGGGGTTTTCTCTGGGCAAAGCTCTCTTCGTCTTTCCCCAGACGCACCCGACGCAGACAGCCTTCTTGTCCAGCGTGGATCTGCACACGCACTGCTCTTACCAGCTCATGCTGCCAGAGGCCATTGCCATCGTCTGCTCACCTAAGCATAACGAGTGAGTCTGGGGGTGGGAGGCACCAGGAGACATCCGTGAAGACCGGATGCCCACCTCAGAGCCTGCTATGAGGGGGTGGCAGGAGACAGGGAAGGGCTTGGGGGAGGAAGGGATGGTGCCCTCCCTTCCACTTTGTGCACATGCCTGAGACAGTACTGACTGAAGTTGGAGTCAGGAAGCCCTGGGTTCAAATCTGGCCTCTGACACCTGGGTGACCTTAGACAAGGGGGAAGGAGGTAAAGGAACAAGCAATTATGAAGCACCTACTGCATGCTAGGCACTAGGCTAAGTGCTTTACAATTGTTCTCATTTGATCTGACAACAACCCTGAGAGGTAGATGCTGTTTTTATACCCATTTTGCAGATGAGGAAACTGAGGCAAACAGCCGTTAAGGGACTTCCCCATGGACACACAGCTAGTAAGTGTCTGAGTTCAGATTTGAACTTGGGTCTTCCTGACTTCAGGCCCAGGACTCTTTCTGCTGCGCCCAGATTCAGTTACCTTTTCTGTAAAGTCCAGGTGATCGCTCCCATTCCTTCCAGCTCTAAATCTGTGATCCTGGGGGCCAGCAGCCCTTCACTGTCTGTCTCCTGTGCAGGCTTGCCGATTTCATATTATCTCCCTTCATTCTTTACATTCCAGCCAAATCCACCTGCTTGCTGTCCCTCAGGCTTGCCATTCTGTCTCCCACCCACTTGCCTTTGAACAGGCCATTCTTCCATACCTGAAATGCACTCTCTCTTCACTGCCCAAGTTTTCAAGGAAGGAGCTCAGGTGCTGCCATCTACAAGAAGCCTTCCGTGGTCTCCGTAGTTGTCAGTGCTTTCTCCCTCCTAAAATAATCACAAACTTCTTTCCTCTCTGTGCATGCTCATTCTCACCATAGAATGGGATCCCCTTGGGGAATGGGGCTATTTTTCATTTTGTCTTTGTTTACCCCCCATGCCCAGCATAAAGCCTGGCTCAAGTCAACTCTTGCTGAGTTGAACTGGATCAGATAATCATGGCAGCAGCCCCTGGAGGACTTAGGGCAAACGTTATGATTGCCAGCCGTGGATAGTTGTGGCCACAATGGGTGCTCTCTTCTGAGCTGACATCTCTGAAAAGAGATGAACCAGGAACTTCCTTTTTCCTTCCCACAGGGTCCCCCTACACCCCTCCAAAATTACTTTCCATGTTGTAGTATCATTAGACTGTGAGCTCCTTGAAGGCAGGAACTTTGTCTTTGCCTTCCTTTGTCTCCCCAGGACTCAGCAAATAGCAAACACAGCATATGCTTATTGCCTAAGAGGAATGAGCCAGTTCTTGCCTTCAGGCAGCTTCCATTCCACTGGGAATATATACAACATGTAAACCTCTTAGTAAATGAAGGCTATGACCCTCCATCCCTTACTAAGTGCTTTCTATGTGTAGGCACTAGACTAGGCACTGAGGGTAAAAAGACCAAATAAAACAGGCCCCTGTCCTCCTGGAGTTTACTTTTTAAAGAGGGCAGCACTGTGTGCATAGATAAGTCTGTTTTCTCTCATTCCAGTACCGGCATCTTCCGACTCACCAGTGCAGGGATGCTGGAGGTCTCAGCTTGTAAAAAGAAGGGTTTTCATCCCCACACCAAGGATCCCAGGTTATTCAGTGTAAGTAGAATATTGGTTCTTTTCTGGAGAAATGGTGGCTAGAGTTCTGGGAAGATCTGGGTTCAAATTCTACCACTGACAGTTTCATACCGTGCCCCTGATCAAGGGACTTTCTCTCTCTCTGTGTCTCACGCAACTCCATATAGAACTTAACTACAAAACCACAGACAATTTGCAGTCTGTTTTAGTAGAGGAGATACACTGGGAGTTCTCTATCCTCAGCAATTCAATATGGCGCCATTGTTTGTTGGTATGGAATAGATCTCATCATTCACAGTTTATACAACGTTCTGCTTCATTTATTTCTCACCTGGTAGCTCCCAATTAGAGTCAATTAGAGGTCTGCCTTTCCTGCATTCTGACCTACTGTTGGTAGTCGATTTCATGGAAACACAACACTAGATGATATAACATTATGGAGGAGAGTGAATTCCATGGTTAAGCTATTTGGCTTGCATCTTAGGGCCAAATATAATGTAATATAATGTAATGAGGTATGTTATGGTGAATTACATGATATTGTGGGAGGGAGAAGAAAGTATGTATTAATAATGTTAAAAATTTGTCATGAAGATAAAGCCAGGTAGTTCCTTGACCACATTTCCCCCTTTTTTCTGGTTGCTTTGGTGTTGTCTTGGGCAGCCTTTCCACTTCTGTTTAGAGAATCTGAGAGCTATTTACCTATCAAATTACTGGAGGTCCATGATTTCATCAATGTGGATAGTACCCCCCAGCCCAGCTCACCCGCTCCATCTGAGCCATGCTGTCCTCAGATCACAGAATAACAGACTTAGATCCAATCCAAAGTGTGTCATGATGAGTAGAGAGCTGGCCTAAAAGCCATGAAGGCCTGGCTTCAATCTCCGCTTTTGACTCACTGGCTGTGTGACCCTAGGCAAGTCACTAAAGCCACCTAGGCCACTCTCTAAGACACAGAGAAGGTGCTAGCCTTCAAAGGTAGAGGGAGTGTCCTCACCCAGGAGTTTCTTATACCAATAAAATCACAGGTCCACTACCTGCCACAGACCAGTGGTCAGTAGAGATCTTTTGGGATCCTGACTCTGTCTTCTATAGTGTCTGTCCCAGCTTGGCATCATCTGTAAATCAGAGGAGCGTACAGCCTGTGCTTTTATCCAATCCACTAATAAAATGCCAGACAGCTCAGGGACAAGCTAGTGACCCCGAGCCATTGTTCTTTTCATGGCCCCTCTGCTTCTCTGTGATTTGGGGTAATCCCGGGTCACATGGAGGTAGCCCTCCATTGTGGGACTCCATCCAACACAGACACATCTGCCAACACTACTCAGATGGAAGACCAACCCCACCCAAGGCATTAAAGAAAAGCTCTTTCTTCCACATCATTCTTTGCCTCTTCATTTTTCCCCTCCCCCTTTCTGGTAGAAATAAGTGAAATGGCTTTTATTTCCAGTGGTTGTAAGGAGAACACCCACGTATTCATTCCTTTTCCACCTTTACCGCTCTAATGACAACCATCCAGTTTGATGAGTCATTCTTGGGTCTAATCCCACGGTTCTGTATTAGTAAAATCAGGTGATAAGTGTTAAAAGAATATTCACCTAATCAGATATTTTCAACCTCTAACAAATTGCTTTCTCCCCTAGACATGCAAGCATGTGGTGGGCCAAGACATAAGCATCACAGTGCTGGACCTGAGGTGATGAAGCCCAAAGACAGATGGCGTCCCAGGCAGATGCCCTGGCACCCATGAACAGGCAGCTGCCAGATTTTCTTACAATGTTTTCAGAACTGACATTTTATATTTATACATTTTAGATCAGATGGTTTGATATTTATTGCTTTCAACGCATTTTGCTGTTTTCTCTTGGGAATATTCCAACTCGAGATGGAGTTCATGGTGACAGTAAACTGGAATCTCCTCATGTACCAAAAATAATAAATTGAGTTGCAAACAGCAGCATGGCGATTGGGGTTTCCATATGAGTTTCAGAGCTTTGGGGCGTTTTCATTGAGGTCTTAGACTCATCCCCCTTTCCCTGGTAAAGTGTTAAGCCAAACAGTAAATGAAATTTCTGAGTAAATATACTGAGCAGATCTCTCATTTAGTTGGGGTGGTGGAGCCCTATGAAGACCCTGATCCCCTCCTGATACCATTTTGCTCAATCTCAGCCTTTGATGTGTCCAAATTGGAGCATAGCTCCCAATACCCAAAGGCCGAACCCCTAAAAAGACACAGTCCATTTTGACAGACACCAGACAGCACATGTTTAGTGGGAGACCTACAAACCTCATCAAGAAGTGAACTTTAAACAGAAATGAGGAGGATGAGGGAGAAAGCTTGCATAAAACTATAAAGCCAGATTCTATAGAACCACAAAATTGGCATTTAAGAGGAAAGATAATGGGGAAAGTGCCACTTCTTAGAAGCAGATTGAAAAAAACTGCTTGCAGCTTCAGATGTCTGTGTAACCATGCAAAGAGTATAGTTAGTAGGCAGTCTCTCAATCATTCATCAAGCAATAATTAAGCACCTATTGTGTTCCAGACACTGTGCTGGCCACTACAGTACCTTCCACATCAAGACTTTCCCCATCCGGGTTTCAATATATTGCGGGTCGGCATAAGAAATTAAATGGGAATTTAGGGAGAGTTTTGCAGAAGCTGTAGACAATGTGCCGAGGCCAGCAGACAACACAGAAAGTTTTAAAACTCTGAAAGGCATAAAATGTATGTATGGTGCTATGAAATATCGATGTATTGTATCTTTTAAGGCCATAATAATTCAAACTTCTTCTCTGGTACAAAGGGAGGGCCAAAAGTTTTTACACAGATTTTTCAGATATAGGGGTCTCCACGCCCCTAACTCTGCCATGTGGAAGAGATGACTGTAGTAAGCAAAGTCACCTTGAAATTTTAAATCAAGCAGGTAAATGTGAGCTCACAGCTGTCACCCATCAAAACTTGGTGAAATGAGGCTTGTGAATAGAATATGATAATGGAAGAGCATCCCATGTTCTGAAAAACAACAACGGATTTAACCAAAAGAGTGGGGGAATAGGGCTGCATTGAAGGTGGATGTTAATGGGAAGCCAGGAATTAGAGGAGAAAGGACAAGAGTGAGTGTTTGGGTGAGGACCAAAGTGCTTCCTTCTCCTACAAGAAGGCAAGGGTGGCGGCAGGGTGACAGATGTCAGTAAGAGGACACTTTGGCCCCCTGGAGTGGCCAGCTTCTTCAGTCCTTGATGGGCCACCATACAACAAAAAGAAGACACTCATTCTGCTTAGCCCCATGAGAGAATTAGAATTTGGTAGATACTGCAAAAAGGACAGTGTAGGGCCAGTTTGAAGGAAAAGCTCCTAGTGATTAGAGCTGCCCCAAGTGGGATGGGCACATCCAGAAGCAATGGGGAAGCAGGATGGGTGGGAGCCTCCAGAAGCAGTGGGGAAGTGGGATGGGCACCTCCAGAAGCAGTGGGGAAGGGGAATGGATGGGAGCCTCCAGAAGCAGTAGGGAAATGAGATGGGCACCTCCAGAGTTATTGGGGAAGTGGGATGGGTGGGAGCCTCCAAAGATGGAGGGGTCCTCATCACTGAAGTCCTTGAGCAGAGGCTGGACAGCACTAGTAGGAGAGGGGGTAGATGGAACCCATGCTCAGGGACAGAGTGGCCCAGGTCTGAGGTTCTTCACCTCACTTTTGTGTGCCATGGATCATGCTTTTAAACTAAAACCCATAAGATTACAAAGGAATCCAATTATATTGAGTTACCAAAATATTTTTGTAAAAACAAGTTCATGAACTTCGATGATGATGATGATGATAGCTAGCATTTCCATAGCACTGTAAGCCTTCCAAAATACTTTACCTGTGTGAATTCATTTGATCCTCACAACAACTCTGTGAGTAGGTGCTATTATTAGCCCCATTTTTCAGATGAGGAAACAGACTGGGAGAAGTCATTTGACTTTCTCAGGGTCACACAGACAGTAAGTATCTGAGGCTAGATTTTAACTCTGGACTAGAATATCTCTAAGGTCTCTTTCAGCTCTGAGATTCTGTGAGTCTGTGACCTAAAGTCTGAGATTAATGAGAAGAAAAGAAGATTTCACCGCCCTGAGATCCTAGATCATTATAGGCAGCTACCTTGGCATCTGTTGTGGCATGTCCTTGGGCATTCTGCAGCCAATTATTAATTGCAAGTTAAAAGAATTTTTTTATTGTTGCGTCTGATTCCAAATTCTCTCTCTCTCTCTCTCTCTCTCTCCACCTTTTTTCACTCATCCAGCACATCAGCTCTATTTGACAGTGTATTGTGGCGTGTCTTACCCATAGTCCCCCACCTTTATTCAATGCAAATTTGGAGTTAGGAAGAACCACTTTTACATTTAATATACATAGGACACTTTCTGTATCTTCCAAAGAATAACATGACCAATTCACACAGAGCAGTGTAGCAAGACTGTCAACAGCCCTACACCTGGAATCAGGAGACCTGAGTTCAAATCCACACTCTGACATTTTCTGTCTTTATGCCCTTAATCTCTCCCTCTCTGGGACTCAGTTTCTTCATCTGTATAATGGGAGACTTGGGCAGCCCTGCTGAGTGGTTCTCTTCACCCTGTTGACCTGCCAGGTGATTTTGAAGGTTGGCCTAGAGCACAGGCTGCAAAGTGAAGGAGGCAGGGGGCCTCCGGGCTCCAAGAGCTGTTTGGAATGCTGCTTCCTTGGTTTCCATAGCCCCTCAGAGCTCCCCAGTGTCTTCCTGAAGGGATCTCAACACATGAGTCTGGCTGAATTCCCTGATGTCCTGATTCCATTCTGAGGAGAAAGGTTTTCCATCATAAGTTGAGCCAAGAGATACCACCTGGGTTGGTTGAGATGGTTATCGAGGTCCAACTCTTCTAACTCTCCAACTCTCAAAGCCAATTGTGTGACATTGTTACTGGACCCAGAGCCCGCTATGACCTGAAGGGTTAGCAGCTAAGAGCAGGTCAGTAGCCAGCGAGGAGCTGGAGCAAGAGGCCTGATGCAAATCAATTGAAAAGCAAGAACATTCTGCCTCATAGTTTCCAGAGAGACCCAAAAGGGAGCTATAGGGAGGCAGCTGGATGAAGCCACCAGCATCCCTTTGGAAGAACCAATTAGGAACAAGTTGGCCTCCTAGTAGAGCCATTATTTTTCCTGAGAAGGTAGTTGCTGCCCTTGGCAACTCCAGTTTTCTTCTTTTGAAAATGTTCTTCCTGTCCTAGGGGCAAAAGTCTCTCTAGGGCCCTGCCTCGTGTCTACCACAAAAAAAAAGAAAACATTTGTTGGTTTTGTCCCTCAGCATCTGAGAGCTGGTGAGGTATTTCTCAGTCTCACATCAGCTGGTTTTTGGTTCTTTACTCTGGTATATTTATGTTGGGAGAGAGCTAGAAATGGATCCCTCCATTGGTGATGGGGGGTAGGGGAGGGGAGACCTGCTGCCATGACCTAAATTATTTCCTTCTTTGGGGAATCTGTCTGGGCTTCAGTTTTCCTACATGGGGAGTGTGAGCAGTGGACCAGATGACCCTGAAGTTCCTTCTAGTTTTAGAACCTATGCTCTTATGTAAAAGAAAAATATAACAATTTCAAACATAGTAAGAATCAAAACGTAACTGAAAAGTAAGAGAGAAGATGAGAGAGAAGCCATTTCTAAGTCAAAGGATCACAGAAGGCTTTATAGAGGATATGGCAGTTGAGCTGAAGCTTGAAGGAACAGAAGGATTTGGAAAGGCAGAGATGAGGAGAGTGTTCTAGGCACAGGAGATGAGATAGCATTGAGGCAGGAGACGGCTTGTGGAGAAGAGAGGCAACATACTATCATGACAGCCAGCATGGTTATGATGGCCAACAAATTATCATGACGACTGACAAATTATCATCATGGCTGTCAAGTTATCCTAATAGCTGGTACAGTGGCATAATAACTGGCACATTTTCGTGATGGTCAACACGATAGCTGGCACATTATCACGATGATGTTTTGCAAGCTGACAAATTTCCACAATAACTGGCACACCGTCATGATGGCCAGCGCATCATCATTCTAGAGGACACATTATCATGACAGATTAAGCACTCGAAATAGGCAGCATGTCGTCAATATCTGGATCCACAAAAGGTAGAATGTTGGCCAAATCTGCCAACATGAAATCACCTTCCAAAGTACAAAATGAGGGAAATGTAACTAGATAAGAGTTCATCTGAAAAGGTCTGGGGGAGCAAGTGGACTGCACGCTCAGTAGGCATCAATGGCGGGACAGGTGGCCAAAAAACCTAACTCAGCTCAGTTCCACAAGCATTGATTAAGTATTTGTGTGCCAAGCCCTACTGTGGGTGCCAGGGTCATAGACAAAAATGAAACAATCCCTGCCTTCGAGGAGTTTCCACTCCATGGAGGCGAAACATTTTCACAGAGAAGTCGATACAAAATGTCTTGACTAGGAATACCTGCTGCAGGGGATCACTATGTGCTTTGCAAGAGACGGTGCCTGAGCATACCCCAGAAAGACTCATAATGTTGCAAGTCTGCAGTGAGGAGGGCACTTCTAGTCATGGGGGACAGGAGCCCTGGGCCTGGGACACAAAGGTGGTGGAGAGAAGGCTGGGTACAGGCAGTGAGCAGAAAGCAGGCCAGCTTGGCCAGAACACGTACCGAATGATGGCCACTAATACAGAGTCAGCCTGGAGAGATCAGTTGGAGCCAACAGACAAAGGGCTTTGAATGCCAATGTACATTTTACCCAAGAGGCCAGAGGGAGTGAGCAAAGCATCTTGGGTAGGGAGAGAAGATCAGACCCGAGCTCTAGGAAGATCTTTCTAGCATCTGTGCTAACTTAGCTTGCATTGAGAGAAGCATGCTGAGAGAGAGGGGGTCATATCCACCGTTCTCTGCCCTGGTCTTGTGACATGTTCTGTTCTGTTCTGTGGGCCACATTTGGAGGGAGCTCATCAACATTTAGAGTACCCAAAGAAGGACAACCAGAATAGTGAAAGCCCTCCAGACAGGGGTGTGCAGGAGCCAGCTTAAACAGGGCCAGATGTTAAATTTTCGAAGTGAGCATTTGTACTCTAGAAATCAGTAAATGTTACAAGTAAGGGCTTAATTTATTGTTTTGTTGGTTATCTATATTAATAATGGAGATTAAATTTAAAAGGTGGTCATGTCTATTTTCTTTAAGAGAGTTGATGGTTAAACATTTACCAACACACCCCTGCCTCCACATCATGTCATATGAGGGTTGGTGATGGAAACTGGGCATGTTCAGCCTTGAGAAGAAAAAGTCCAGGAGACATAATAGCTCTAGAAAGGTTTTTGCAAGAACATCTCGTGGAAGAGGGAATAGACATGTGCTTAGGCTTGAAGGCAGATCCAGGAGTCCCGGGTGGGAGTTGCCCAAAAGCTGGTCTCAGCTCAGTACAAAGAAGAACCCTCTACAATGAAAGGCATCTCCAAGTAGAAGGGGACACAGGAGGCCCCCCCTTCTGAAAATCTCCCACCAGAGGCTGACGACCACTTGGTGAGGATGATCGAGGGAGGTCAGGTGGCTTCCCATGCAGAGAGTCAGTCAGAGAAGAAGAGGCTGCTTACATGGCCTCTGTCTGAGGGACCATGTGACTTACAGCAACATGCAGTTGCTTGGGAGAAGGAGCAGAAGACAGGGAGAATGGGAGTGACCCAGGGGTGGAGATCGGCAGGGCAGGAACAGGGAACCAAAAAGAAGTCCAGGAATTCCAGAGTAGAGGACAATCCTCTGTAAAAAGGGCTGATCATACAGTCTGTGAATTGTTTAGGATGGGGGGAGGCCAGAATGTGATTTTGGACAGGGGCAACAGAAAGGGACTTGGGGACCAGAGGTTACATTCTATCACATCAATGAGATCGGGTCCTAAAAAGGATCGATGGATTAGGAGCTGTGGGATCTGGGTTCAAATCCTGATCCTATGGCTCTTTATTCAGAGAACCGTGATCAAGATACTTCACCTGGTGGGGCTTCAGTTTCCTCAGCTGTGGAAGGAGATTAGGCCAGAGGGCCATTGAGGCCACGTCAGCCCTGAATCCTTTGGTTAACGAAAAAGAAAATCCATATTTACAAAGGCCATATGGGTTGGCTATTTTTAAATGGTGGGCTTGTGGGATTTTTAGAAATGGTCAATGCATTTAAGAACGACTAATAAAAAGCTAGTGACATTCAGTAAACTGCCTGGATTCCTGGGGTGAGCACAGTAGCAGAGTCCTGAGAAAGTTGGTTATGAAAAGGCAACAATGTGCGGCAGAGAAGATGTTTGAGTTAGAGCCAGAGGACTCAGGTTACCTTATGGTCCTGTCAGAGACGGGGAGAGAAAAAGAGACAGATGGACAGAGACAGAGACAGACAGAAAGAGACAGACAAAGAGAAAGGAGGAAGAGACAGAGACACAGAGATACAGAGCCACATACTGGGAACACTGGAGATTCTTCCTAAGGTGCAGGGTAGTCTAGGTGCCTCCAAGGCCAACGAGGCTGATTCCATCAGGGAAGGACTAACTTGACCTCTACCTCTGACTAAACTGGAGGAATGGGATGTCCAGAAAGTGATCCTATAGGAGTCCACCTGTTACAGCCATCCTGGTCTCAGCTCAGAGATGCCCACCAGGACCTGGGTTCAAATTCCTATTTCTGTATGTGACCTTGAGCACATCACCCTCCCTCATCTGTAAAAGGGTATTCATTCCAACAGAGCCTCTCTCTAGCTCTGACTCTGCAGCCTCATCGATTTGCCATCTGGACCAAATGGAGCGTTTCACTTGTGAATCATTTCAGGGAAGAAAAAGCTCGTGTTCTGAGAGGCCCAGAACTCTTACCAACAACTGATTTTTGTCTCCTGCTTCCAGGATTGCAAAGCCCTTTAGAAGCATCATTTCACTTGGGCCTGTGAGGCCAAGACCGTTGTTGTTATTAATATTCTCATGTTACAGATGAGAAGACTGTGGGTCAGAGCTTTTAAGTGATTTGGGGTCACATGAACATCCTGCACTGTGCCAGTGTGGGACATGGGGGGTGCTGTTAAATATTTAACAACTGGCTCTAACTCCAGACATGTTTTTTGCCTTACTATGCCTTATTAACATTTTTCTCCACCACTTTCTTAAGTCTCTAGGCAGTCACTAGGACCAGAAACCAAGCCCTGATGTATAGCATTTGCTCATTTCCAGGGTGTAAATGCTCACACTGAACATTTTAACAATCAGCTCGCAGGATGAGCTGACTCCAGCAAACTCCTGCATCCTTCCCATGCCATAGGTTCCTGGGCCTCCTCCCTTTCTCCCCCTGAGCCTGACAAACCTCACTAGATGGTAGAGCTCCCCAGCCCATATTAGGGGCCTGTTCCTGCCTTTCCTGCCTTCCCCCTCACCATCCTGCCAGTGGCTCCTCTTGGCCACAGCTCTGCCCCCATCCCATTGCCAGGCCCCACCGACCCCCTCCCTTACCGTGGGACACATTTCCTGAGCTCGAATGCCACCTCCACCTTCTACAACCCCTTTCCTACCCTCCCTACCTGCTCCCCCTCCCCAAACTACCTTAATTAATTTTATCTACATTATATATGCATGGCACTGCCTCCTACATATGGAGACAGAAAAGGACATTGATGCAAGGAACACAGACAGTGCAGTAAAGTTGTAACAGCTCTGGATTCAAAAGCCCTGGATTCTAATCCTGAAAAGCTGCAGGCTTCATGCAGAGGACCGCTGTCTCACCAAAAGAACATAATGGTGCTCTTCTACTGAGATAATAGTAATAAAAATAAAGATGCTAAAGGCAACATGGCTTTGGAGACCTGGAGGAGCAGAGGAAAGGTGTGGGGTTCGGTGAGAGAAAGGAGAGGCTCAGCCCAAAGGCACACTGCCCAGAAGATGACGAGACCGAGGGCTGTGCCCCCGGTGCCCGGCACAGGGCCAGGCACATAGCAGGCACTTAGTAAATGCTGGTTGATCGGTTCGTTGGCCCTGGGACCGAGCTGCAGCTGCCCCATCCCGGCTTCCGCTCTGCCCATTCTCAGGTCCTAGCTGTTTTGCACAGGGAAGTGAAGGGGTCTTTAATGTAAACCAGGGCGACTTCGAGGTGGCGCCATCTGGGGGAGGCTCAGAGAAGTGCTCTCTCTCCGGGGTCGGGGGGGAGCTCTTTCCTCCTCCGCAGCTACAGGTTGAATGAGCTCGGCGATCGCCTAAGTTATGTCTGATCAGAGGAGCTTGCGGTTGAAGATAGAGCTTGGAAACTCCACAGCCTCACCCGCCCGGGCTCCCTTCGTGTCCTCGGACACTCCGGGGCTGCCTTACTCATCCTTTGAAGGACGCTGACTCAGATGTAAACAATCCAATGACTTCCAGACCCGGAAGGCATCCAGTTCTCCCTCCTCTACGAAAGGGTAGGACGGTATAATGGTTTCACCGGCGGCAGAATTTGTCATTTTTTCTGCATCAAATTCCAGCACTAAGAGGGCGTGAGCGACTTCCATGTGCCAGCGGGAGTCCGAGCGGACCTCACCCTGGCTCTCTAATGTTTGCAGAGCGAGTCCATCAGCCTCGATGCGGCGCTTAAGGATTTTTCATCTCGTTTCGTCCTCCTGGCGGTTGTGTGAGATCACAAGTGAAAGCACTGTCATCAGAACCTATCCTACTTCTGCTGGCAGCATGACCTTAGACAAGTCACTCCCCCTTGCCTCAGTTTCGCCATATGTAAAATAAGAGGCGTAGGCTTGGCCATCTCTAAGGTCCCTTCCACATCACCAGAAGCCAGCATTTCTGTTATCTAGGTATTCGCATGTCGTCTCCCTCTTAGACCGTACTCCTTGAGAACGGGAGCTGTCTTTTGTCTCTGTATCACCTTAGCACAACGTGTGGCTCATAGCAGGTGTGTGGAAAAGCTCACTGACTGACAAAAAAAAAAAAAGCATTAATTTTTTTAAGAGCACGTGGCCTTGGGCCAGAGCATTTTACAAATAAGGAAACTGAGGCTACTCAAAGGTCACGTCACTCGTCCAAGGTCACCCAGCCAGTCAATGTCTGAGGCAGGATTTGAACGCAGGTCCTCGTGATTCCAAGTGTAGTGCCTTTGCCACTATCCTGCAGTGCATCTCAGCGCCTGCTGTCCTCTCCGCAGTCTTGAAATGAAGTGGCTGGACGCGGCGTTCTGTCTACTCAGAACTCATAATCTGATCATCAACACGATCCTTTTGGGGTCTAAAATCCCAGGATCCTTCGTCCTCTCACGGTAGGAGCTACTGTGGGCTCCTCCCAACCCTCGGTCCCTGGTGTAGACTCCAAGCCAACCCTGCCGATGCTGACCTTGTTGGTTTTGTTTTAGCCAGACCTACGATTTCACTCGGTGAGGAAACTCCCTTTACCAATTCATTCAAGCCCCAGCCCTGCAATTCGTTCTTAGAAAGTTGCTGGGGGGACCAAGAGGGAAAGTGACCTGCCCAAGACCACACGTCCAGTTGGTGTCAGAGGCAGGGCTTGAAGCCACATCTTCTTCACCCAGAGGTCAGAGGTTTCTAACCAATGCCCCATCCTGCCTTTTTGCACCATCCTGCCTTTCTGCACCATCCTGCCTTTCGCTACTAAGCTTCAGTTCAAGGATTCTGCACACACACCCCTACCACACCCCATTAAACTCGGGTTATTTTCAAATTCTTTTTCCTATCCCTACCCATTTAGCAAAGAAGCCTGATGTGATGGAAAGATCACACTCCCACGCCCTTCCATAGATGCTTCAAAGAGGATCCAGCCTAAGGACCAGAAGTTTTCCTCTGGGCCTTAAATGTTCTGTGGGCCCTAGGGCAGCGTCACCCGATAGAGAGGTCCTGGGAGGCAGGAGCCTGGGGCTCTCAGCTCGTCTCCTCCACCAGTTTCTGTGAGATCTTGGACGGATTTCCCAATGTCTCCAAAGCTCGAGGTCTTCCTCGATAAAATGAGTAGGGGGAGGGGTAGAGAAAGAGCTTGGCATGTTTGAAGGATGGCGTCATGAAAAGAGCAGAAGACGGGACTGAAATTCTGGCCCTACAATTAACATGCTAGCCAGTGTGGTGGAGAGAGCACTAGGCTAGAGGCAGGCAGACTTGAGTTCAAATCCAGTCGCGGACAGTTATAGGGGCTGCGTGACCCAGGGCGGGGGACCCAGTGACCTCTAAGTACCCTTCCTACTCTAAATCTGTGATTCTCTGACCCATGTGACCCCTACCCCTTAGTCTCACTCTCATGATCCATAAAGGGAGAGGGTAGGACCAGATGACTTCCAGCTTTAAAACAATGAAGCCAAAGGGTGAGTATTAAGAAAAAGGCTTCTGCGGCATGATGGGCATTTCTCCACCTGAAATCCACAGAGGCAGCGTAGGACCCCAGAAAGCCCAGGAGCTCCGGCAGCCCGGAGCTAACCTCTCTGCCGAGGAGTGATGTGACCCTGACTCGGTCACAAAGGAGAGGAAACCTAGACACCTGCTGGTGTCATACCCCGCGCTCCCACAAGAGGGCGAACTGACCGCAGTGGCCGAGGCCAAAGCTGGCCGTTGTCAGAATCGCCGTTGAGGTTTACTTAAGAAGCACGCGGCGTCCAGTGAGAGCCTTTATTCAGAACGTTTGGGGATGCAGCTGCAAGCGGGGATTCCTGACTACATTCACAGTTGTGTGCAGAGGACAGATGGGCAGCAAAGGGAATGGTCTTAAAAGCATTTGCGGTGCACAATGGAGGGGCCGGCCTCATCGTACTCCTGTTTGCTGATCCACATCTGCTGGAAGGTGGACAGAGACGCCAGGATGGAGCCGCCGATCCACACCGAGTACTTGCGCTCAGGAGGAGCGATGATCTGGGAGGAGGGATGGCAAGAACAAAGAGAGAGGGCTGGGGATGGAGATACGGGACCCGCCACTGAGGCCACCTTCCACTGACTACTGGAACTGGAGCCCCGGTCACCGGGCTCAGCTCCCATCTCTAGGACTGGCTCCCTACACGATTCTGGGCCGGAGAGAATCTCAGTTTCCTCGACTTTAAAAGAAGGTCTGGAACCAGATGGTCTCCGAGGCCGTTGTGGTTCTAGATCGATCACTCATCCGACTGGACACCCTTGTTTTACAGATGAGGAAACTGAGACTTAAGAGGGTTCAGTGTCTTCCCTGAGTCACGCAGGCAGCAGGTGGCAGAGGTGGGATTGAGCCCCCAACCCCCGACTCCAAATCCGGGATTCCTTCCACTGGTTCGAGCTGCAGCTCTTAGCTAAGGACCAGGCAAAGCAAACCCAGAGAGGCACCTCCTTGGGAAGTCTGTGGGTCACACACTGACCCCTTGTGGACTAAAATGTTCAGAACAGACCTGGACATTGCTCAAAGAATCAAGTAAACTCTCTGGGCTTTGGTCCCCTTATTATGCAATATCCCTAGTATACTGGACTCAGAGACTCGATGACCTCCAAGTTCCTTCCCCACTCTCCATGTGATTGTGCCAAGGTTTCTGGGAATTTCCTTCCCATTCTGGCATTAGGACAAACCACCGAGAGTCACCTCGGTGGTCCCCCGAGTTCTACTGAGGGTCAGACTGCAGAATTAGTGCTCTGTGGACAGGGGACTAGGGGACAAGGCATCTTCCCTTACCTTGATCTTCATGGTACTGGGTGCCAGAGCTGTGATCTCCTTCTGCATCCGGTCAGCGATGCCTGGATACATGGTGGTGCCCCCTGACAGGACATTGTTGGCATAGAGGTCCTTCCTGATGTCGATGTCGCACTTCATGATGCTGTTGTAGGTCGTCTCATGGATGCCTGCAGACTCCATCCCTGAGAGACGGAAGCCACAGGGGCCACATCATTGAAGAGACCACAAGAGAAACCACAGGTTGGAACAACAAATACCACAGCCAGAGATGGGTAACATTTCTCCAAAAACCAGAGTCCTCTGAAAAGTGAGGATGGTAATCTTTGCATGGCTTAACCCACAAGTAAAGACACTGCAAATCGTAAAGCCCTCCAGAAATGGGAGTCCCGGTTAACCAGCCTCGCAGAGTACCTAAGGGTGAAGACTTGTCACAACGTCATCATCAAAAAATGCTAATATTAGATAGAGAAGAATGGAGAATAACAGCTAGCATTTGTATGGCATTCAATATGTGCCAAGCAATGTGCTAAGCAACCAAAAGAAAGACCTTGTTTTTGCCCAAGAAAGGCCCAGAGGCTCTTACCGATGAAGGAGGGCTGGAAGAGAGTTTCTGGACAGCGGAAACGTTCATTTCCAATGGTGATCACTTGGCCATCAGGGAGCTCATAGCTCTTCTCAAGGGAGGAGGAGGATGCAGCCGTGGCCATCTCATTTTCAAAGTCCAGAGCCACATAGCAAAGCTTCTCCTTGATGTCACGCACAATTTCCCGCTCAGCTGTCAACAAGAGTGAACCATCATCAATCCAGAGAGAGGAACCCAGGCTAAGGTGCCTAAGGTTGTCCTCTCTCTCATCCTGTCATGACCCTCTGAAGCCAAGTGCATGGGAGACATGGGGGTTCCCTTCCTTCGCACAAAGGAGATGAACCCTGAAAGGGGGAGGGAAATGATAACGGCCAAGCTGAGAGCCCTTCTTTGCCGAGTTGGAGAACAATGGGTGGGACACTGCATAGACTCAAACAATTCATGTATAGATAAGTTTCACTCAGTTGCTTTTTCCTCCCTTTTCCTGATCATTTTTTGTTATTTAAAAAAGGAAGGGGACTAGAAGGGAGGGCAGTGCACAGATATACTGGGGGATGAGGTGGATGTGAGCATAAAGGATGTTGATAAACATTGAATCCTTGTTTTAAAATGGGGACAGAGTGGAGTGCGGTGTCCGTACCAGTAGTCACAAAGGAGTAGCCCCGCTCCGTCAGGATCTTCATGAGGTAGTCAGTGAGATCACGGCCAGCCAGATCCAGACGCATGATGGCATGGGGCAGAGCATAGCCCTCATAGATGGGCACATTGTGAGTGACACCGTCTCCAGAGTCCAGCACGATACCTGAGAGCACAGCCACAGGGAGGGGCATCATTGGGGGAAGGTCCTTCCATTCAAGGTTAATGAAGAAACACCTGAATATGAGGTCAGGGTTCAAGCTTTTATGTATCGTGAACAACTCACTCTATTTTTCCTTACTTTAATTCTTCAAGGATCTGTGATCTGTCAGTATGGACAATTTATTCACTAATGCAGATTGCAATCCCTCTATAACTTAGTAGTCTGTCTTTCTGAATTGCTTTGGCCAAAAAAAATCATCTGCTGGTCCTTGAACGACACACTTAGAGTTGGTGTCTGGGGCTGGTGGGACAGAGTTGACCTCTTTTGGTAGAGCCTCCAAGATCCCAGCCTCCCCTCTAGGACACAATGGACCATTGGACAAGTACGTTACAGGAGCACCCCACATGTAATTGTAGCCAAAATAATAACTATCCTTTCCTTCAAAGTGGGGTATCTGGCCCCTCTTGGTCACCTACCAGTTGTACGTCCAGATGCATAGAGAGACAGGACAGCTTGGATGGCAACATACATGGCTGGCACATTGAAAGTCTCAAACATAATCTGTAAGAAGAGTGCAAACCTTAGTATTACCGTCATTTCCATTAAAAATTTCTTTTTCAAGTGGACAGGAGTTATTTAATGAAAAAGACACTCCACATCTGGGGATAAAGTGAAAACTCCAGGGGAGGTGGGTTGTTTTATCTTTTTGCATTATGTAAGGTGCTTCATAAATGCCTACTGTATTCCAGGCACTGTGCCAGGTGCTGGAGTGAATTTCTAGGGTCATTTTAAAAAGGTAAGGGAGAGAGAATACATTGCCCGCCCAGCCACCCCAGCCTGGGAGAACACAGTGGTGTGGAATTGGAGTGGGTACTCTTAAGCCAAAGGTCAAGTGGCTGGAATGTGGAAAATTTCAACCGAAGGCAGCAAACCATCCAGTGATGGCCTCCCCTTCCTGTTCTAGGAACTAGAAGTGCTCACCAGTGCTAGCAGCAGATAAGCACCCCCTTCTTTCTCTGTCCTGCCACAAGCCCCAGTTCACAAGACATACACATACACACACACACACATACACACAAACACACACACAGATACACACATACACACACATGGGGCTGAATGAGGAGCCCCTCATGAGGAATCCTCAGCTGTCCTGTACCTGAGTCATTTTCTCCCGGTTGGCTTTGGGGTTCAGGGGGGCCTCAGTGAGCAGAGTAGGATGCTCTTCTGGGGCCACACGCAACTCATTGTAGAAGGAGTGATGCCAGATCTGCCAGGAATCAAGGAAGAGAAACAAGAGCTCAGGAGTAATTGTCACCCTTATGATCACAGGAGATCCTTCCTGGGCCCCTAGGGGGCAGTAAAGTGCCCCCACCTCACCATGACATTACCATGGGGCTTCAAGACTTCCATGAAACAACTTGATGAAGAAAGTAGATAGTGGAAACATTAACCCCATTTTATAGGTGATATTTGTGCCTTATTTTCGCTATTAGGTTCCAGGCTCTGTCTCCTACTTCTTGTTACAAGGCGGTAGGCTATGGGTGCAGAAAAAGGCATACATTGTCAGACATGGCCAATGGGTTGATTAGTTTTGCTTGCTTGTCACTATTTTTTTTACTCTGTTGGTGGTGGAGGTGGAGTGAGTCATTGGGAAGTTAGAGCACCATTCCAACATTTAAATAATTAAAAATAAGACTGTAAGCTCCATGTGGGTAGGGACTTTCTTCTTCATGACTCCTATAGTTCTTCCAAGAATGTCACACATGGCAACAAGCATCTACTATGCGATGCAGACAGTGCTAGGCACTGAGGCAAAAAGACAAAATAATGCAGTCTCTTCCCTCCAAGAGCTAAGAACTCCCACATTCTGATAGCATTGAGATCTCCTCCTTATGGACATTTTCTCTAGTGAGGCAGATTGCAGTCCATCCAATGCCCATCTTGAGCAACCCTCATCTGTGCCCAAGGCTGAACAAAGCAAGCCCTCCATCAATGAACCTTAAATGCAGACTTGAATGAATGGATGCCAGATAGGACAAAGTTATGCTCTAGGAGGGTGATTTGTGTGTACGTGTGCATGTGTGTTTAGTTTTCTGTGTGTATATTGTGTCCCTCCCATCCCCAAGAGAATACGAATTCCTCCAGAGTCTGTTTCACTTTTGTTTTTGCACCCCCAGAGCCTAGCTTCATGCCAATTCTCATAAGGTGTTTAAAAACACTCATTGAGTTGAGCCAAACAAAGCAGATTTCTCTGAGAAACATTTTCAAATGATTTTCATTATCAGCTAAAGGCTAACCCAGTGCCAGTCCAGGGGCCAACCAGCCTGATGTCTGGAGGACATCACCTCATCGCAATGGTCTGAGCCCTTGATCCAACAGCCGGTACCTTCTCCATGTCGTCCCAGTTTGTGATGATCCCGTGTTCTATCGGATATTTCAAGGTCAAGATTCCTCTTTTGCTTTGTGCTTCATCCCCTACATAGCTGTCCTTCTGGCCCATGCCCACCATCACCCCCTGAAAAGTGTAAGAAAGGAAAAGTCATCTTCTCACAAGACTTTTGAATAAAGCTTAATGAAACAACCCATGGACCAAGTTCCTAGACCTAGACACTCTTCTGGTTGAGTTCCAATAGGTCTGTGATGGCAGATCTTCCCTCTGTGGGGGCTCTTGGGATTCTACCTTCAAGTTGTCAAGTGTCTCGATTTGTAGTGGAAACTTCAAAGAACCAAGATTCCTTGGCATTAGCACTCCTTAGCTGAAGTACGTCCTGACTCTTCTGTGCCATAGTAGATAGACTTTGCGAGCTACTCTGACCAAAAACAGCCTCAGCTAATGGTCAGCTTCCTGGTGAAGAGTATTTCCAAATTTAGATAGATGAGACCTTGGATAAAAACCCAGGGTCAGGCTTTTCCAATTGGGTAGGATCTACCAGAGAATGTGCTGTACTTGCAGGGCTTTCAAGAGCCTGGGGACACCTCAGTGTCACACCAAGGCATCAGTAAAAGGTGGAGGGACCTATCTAAAAAGAGATATTTCAATCCCTAATTACAGAGAGAGTGTCCAAATTATATGCAGAAAATTGCAAATGAATTGGCTCCTGAAACAGATGTGAGGCATATAGAAATATAAACAAGTAAAAGGAAGAGGAGAGAGAATAATCCCATCCTGGGCCTGGGATGGCCCCTAGTAGGGCACTGCCCTCAAATACTTGGGTATGGTTATGGCTCTGAGCATGGAAGACACCAAGAAACAGCATTCCCCCTTTGAAGCCTTCGTATCTTGTTGGGGATATGTGGCGGGGGTAGGGGTGGCAGGACCCCCTGTCAGTTAAGATGTCAGTACTCAACATTGGTCCCAATGGTCAAGTCAGCTTTTTTTAAGCCACTTAACTTAAATACACGATTGTTATGCAAACAGCTGCAATGACCATCGGACAGTCCTGGTTAGCCGTCAAGACAGTCCCAGATAATAGATGTCTTTTTAAAATACTCCAAATCAAGATTATAGCTCTAGAGTTGGAACACGCCATTAAGACCATGTAATCCAGCTCCCCTATTGTACAAATTAGTAAACTGAGGCCCATTAAGGGTAAATGACTTGCCCAAGGTCACTCAGGCAGTAAGCATCAGAGCCAAGACTTGAATCCAGGTCTTGTGTGGTGCCCATTGTGGCACGGAGATGACCCTAGGTTCTTATAGACCCCAGTAATGTAATGTGATGCAATGTAATGATGTAAAAAAAAGATATTAATCCAATTCTATCAAAAATCCTCTCATATCCAGAGTATTTGGAGAGAGTCCTCTGATAGAACAACCTAGAACCATTCCATTCATCCTCTCTAGATAGAATACCTGGTGTGGAGGCAGTGGACTGGGGACCTGCTGCTTACATATGTAGTTTCTGCTGAATCTGTAGTCACAGAAATGCAGCCAGCATCACCCTTCCAAGCTCCTCAGAGCCTCGGCAACACGGTCCTGCTAAGGGGCCCTTGGGTGTCATGCTAGGAGAACTCATACCAGAAGAGGATTCTCTGGAGACTCCAGACCAGCATAGCCAGACTGCCTTCTCACCTTGAAAGTCTATGTGAGCCCTTCCTTCTCCAGCCACTATGTCATTCATCCTGCTCAGAGATGTCATGGACTGATCGTGTGTACCTAGGCAAGGGTTGCATTGGCTCTCCCTTAAATATCCACCCTAGTGTAGACAGAAATATTGCCCCTGGCCTATTCCCATCCCGTGGTTCTGCTGAATCACCTTCCCTGCTGTGCCAACACCATCAATGAATGGAAATGAATTACCGTCCCCTGATGACTTCTTTATCCACCTTGCTTTCTCTTTTCCTACTTAATCCTCCCCCTCCAAAACAAAGTTACATTGCATGCAGCTAGGTTTTGTTATTCCACCATAACATTAAATTCCTCAGGGTGAGGGAATGTATGTTTCTGTAGCTTGGGAAGTGTCAGGTGAATCAGAGGAATACAGAAATGTTTTTGGTGGTGACAATGATGCACAGTGTCAGAAAGTAAGGAGAATATGGCAAGAGCTTTTCTAATTAATCCCTAGATAACATGCATCTGCCAGGCACTGACCTACCTCAAATGTGCCAGCTGTACCTATGTGGTGATTTAAAAAAAACCAGTTGGATTCCTTTAGGCAGAGTAGTAAAATATCTCTGTGTCTCTATGGGTATTTGGTTCTCTATGGGTATTTGGGATGCAGGTGCTGAATCTGCACACATTTCACAAAAGCATAGAGCCTCAGACTTGGAAAGGACCTCCAAGACCAACTTGCCATCTTCATAATCTGACCCAGAATCCTCTCTAAAACATCTCTGATGAATGATCATCCAGCCCCTGCTTGAAGCCACCCCACCCCTGGAGATAAGGAAGCTCTCTCTGGTAGGACATTAATCTGATCTTAATCTGAAATCTGCCTCTCCATCCATCTCTGGACCTTCCATGCATTGTCCCAGCTCTTCTTTCTGGGGCCAAGCGGAGGTTGGATTTCTGCTTTGGTAAGATTGGAATGTCTGAAGCCCTTCACCCTTGCCGATAGGGAGAAAGTGCATGGCTCACCTGATGTCGGGGACGGCCCACGATGGAAGGGAAGACAGCTCTGGGGGCATCATCCCCAGCAAAGCCGGCCTTACAGAGCCCTGAGCCATTATCACACACCAGGGCAGTGCTGTCCTCCTCTTCACACATCTTCTATAGCTACTTCTTCACGAAGGCCTACCTGAAGAGAGAAAAAACCCGCCCCACCTGGAACTGACCACCCATAGAAAAGCAACATGCTGGACACTAAGTCTGCCCTTTTCACGGGTCACACGGGTGTGATGAGTCAGACCTGGCTGGGTGAGTCACAGCTGGTACGGAGCAGACCACAACAACACAAATCTCAGAATCTCACAACTGGGAAGGGCCTGAGCAGTCAGCTAGTACGACCTGTACAGAATCTCACTACAGTACACTTGGGCATTGGCCAGCCAGCCTTTTTGTAAAGATCTCCTGCAAGGGAGGACCCCTGTCCTCCTGAGGCAGCCCTCTGCACCAGGGAACTTGATGGAGAGAACAAAGGACTTGGGCATTAGAAGACCTAGATGTGGCTCCTGGTGGGATAGTTTACTAGCTATGTAAACTCATTGACAAATCACTGAGAGTCTTGGCTTCCTTAAGCAAAACTGGGGTTAAGGATACTTCCCTCCAAGGGATGTTGTGGGCAAAGCCTTTTGTAAACTCTGAGGTACTCGAGGAAGGACCCAGTCACAAGACTACTTTTAAAAGCACCTGGACACAAAATCTTATTTCCTATTTCACTAATTTATTTTCTTTTAAAGAAAGATTATAAGAAAATGAAGAAAGAAAGA